>JASANG010000228.1:0-241490 GCA_030248215.1 Enoplolaimus lenunculus
AGCGCGCTTGACTCGCTAGCGAGAGGTCCGAGGTTCGATTCCCGGCGTTGCCATATGTTTTGGAGAAAGTTAGAAGAAAAACCATGTATATTTGCAGTACCTCGGGAAAGGGGTCGTCCCGACCTTGCAGTTCTGACATGGAGGTCCCACCGAGATGTGCGCTGTAAATTGCAGGCCCATGGATTCGCAGAAGCTTGAATCCGCGGTCCGGGGCGACTGCCTAAAGAAGAGGGAACGTTGGTATACGCGGTCTAGCTTGTGTATGTGCAGAGTGTGTAATATTAAGACACATACATACATACTCGGGCACATATACCACCAAAGGAAATTATGATATCGGTCACGTGGTGTAATGGGCAGCGCGCTTAACTCGCGGGCCATATGTTTCAGGTGTATTTAAGAGAAAAACCATGTATATTCGCCTAAAATGGTTTTTATAGAAAATATTTATAAAAGCGTCGTTTAAGACCTCCTAGTATAAGGGTAATTAAGGAAGAAAATACCAAAACCATTAATTTTACGTAATTTTATAGAAATTTACATGGCTGTGTCACCTACATATGTAAAGTAAATGCTTAAATGTGCCGTGTACGGTGGGTTACAATAATGCTAGAAAACCTGATAAAGACGCCCAGTCTTATTTTAGCAACATATCGGAAAACCTGATAAAGCTTATCAGTGTTGTTTTAGGGGCGTAATAGTGTGTATCTCAGCACATTGCTATACATAAGCCTAAGCCCAAGCGAAAATAATAGACCTGATCCTAAGCTAGCTCTATTTCTAGTATCTAGGCAAAACATAATGAATGCCCTTAAAAGTAACATTGTCCAAGCAAATGTTGCAAATGAACGTAACGCTACAAAAATATAGAGTAATGAAGTACGATCGTTGTTAAAGTTTTAAAAATGCATCGGGGTGATATGTTAAGCTTTGTCACGATAACGATTTGGATACCTTAAACTGCGGGAGAAAGAATTGGTAGCTACGTTCTGATATATGTATGCAATCTGGCCTGGTATTAGATTTGAATTAACTATTCGCCTCCGGTCGGATATTAGGTTATCCGGCTCCGGCATTTTTTTGGTATCCGGTCGCACCCTGCTGCATGTATATGCATGTGCCTTTACATTAGGCGCACTATGCAGCATGCATACACAACTGTCGGAGTAGGATAGATATTGAGCTATCCAGCTAAGAATGTAACCCTGCTGCCAACCTGTTTACATGACAAGTTTTAATAATATTGCCTCAGGAGTTCTTATTAGGGACGTTTTGTTAATGCATTGAATTCCCTTATCTATTTTGCACTCTTGCAGTAACTAAGGCCAGGGCGCAACCGGAATACCGGTTTCTCCTTTTTTTACTATACGGTTCCGGTAAATTTCTACCGGAATTGAAAACTCTCGTAATATTACATTTTAGTCATTTTTTAAAATTTGCTAATCTTTAAAAAGTTTATATTAAACCACTTGTTCAATTAGTGATGATAAAAATGAAACAGATTTAATTAGTAGAGTATACATAACATTGACAGTCATTTAAAATAAATCGTTGACAGTAGATTTCGCTTCAGTAGATAAAGAAAATCAAAATACATCAGATTAAATGAATACCTGTCCTCTACTAAGGTTGTTTCACCAATAATACAGCAAAATAGAAAATAAAAATAATTTTTTCGACGGTTTTGGTAATTTTTTCGAATTCCGGTTCTGGTAAATTGTAATACCAGTTGCACCCTGACTAAACCATGCATCTTTGTACCGTTTTCTCACTTTAGATGCGAGAGTATTACTCGTCTCTTGTTATTCGCGTTGGCACGTTTCACCACAGCCGAGATTTGTTAGGCATTTATGTTTGTTACTGACTTTTATGCATACTGTTTGTTCTATAGTTGGAATATTTAGATATAAATATGTATTATTCACATATGTCAAAGGGTACCAATGTTTGCCGAGCATTTCGTGCGTTAACGTGCCAGTCTGCAAAATGTGTCAACTCAGCTGATACTGCGTCAAAACCTTCAAGCCCCTCGATGCAAGAAGTTGTGGATGAAATACGTGCTCGTGGGTAAGGGGTTTGTCCTGTTCTTACATGGTTGCAATATAATACCGCTGCATTTTAAGTTTCAACGCGGAACACTTCAACTACGTACAAAAAATTGTTCAGTTGGGAATCAATTCCATTATTTCCAAATTTACACTGTTTGAGGTAGAAGATCGCTCTTTAAATGCATTGTTGATTTAAAGCAATATATCTTACGGATTATTGGATTCAGAAACTTACTGAGGGAAATTGCTTGTATCGAAACCAGGGATTAAGAATTACTAGTCCGATAATCTACATGTTATTATATTATATGGCAAAGTCTTATCAAATTGAATGGTTCATTAGTACGGTTTCTTTGAAAGTTTGTTGCTCGGTAAATGAAGCCAGTATATGCTTCGTTTGTTAAAAGTTTTAGGTTTTTGCGGAACAAAAAATCATACCGTCCACCAGACGATGTGAAACAAGTAGTGAGCGACGTTTTCAATGAATTTTCATTGGCACATAACGATAGCTTTGTCAGCAATCAACAAAAGTTCACGGTTCGTATATTTAAAAATAGTTTTAAGCTTATACATGGTTTTGATTATGACTAAGATTTGCGTGATGTTTAGTTTCGTTTCGTGTGTACGTGTTGCAGCGAGTAATTGATTAAGGTATAGCTAATTCATCTTAAAGGGTTTTTAACCATTGATGTATGAACTGCGGAGTTTCGACACACATGGACAACTGCAATTAAAAATTAGTGTACGTCATTTTAGATATTCAAATCCGATTTTTATAATACTCGCTATATACGAAAATTGCGTTATTCGACTTTATCTTTCTGGCAATCGTATAAAATTGGCATATAACAGTGTTTACCATGAATATTAAATCTACAGGTCATCATTATGTTTATAGATATTATCAGCGATTGCTCAAAGAATTGGCGTTTCTATTCCAAATTCTATTTTGGGAGAAATACAGTCAAAAGCAGACGTTGAAGCGTTTTATATGACTCCATTTGAAAATGTAACGAGTTATGTTAGTTTGGCACGGCGAAAACCAGACCTACCACCTAATTTGCATATACAAGAGGATCCGATACGGTTTCATCCAAATATTACAAATCGACATGATCGAGGCGTTTCAGCATTTCCGAAGAGCTCAACGGTTATGCAAAAACTGCGCTACCGTAGGCTGTATGCTGGTTTTCGGGCGCAAACCGAATGGCACGATTATCAGGATAAATATTTCGATTTTACTGCTCCACCTGAAAATGCTCCATGGACGAGGTGTGACGTAAACGAACCGCTAAGCACCGTTCATCCTTCACGGATTTTTAACTCGAAACTGAAAAAGTGACGTTAAGTTGAAACTTTTTTCAGATTGTATTGTGTAACGTGTGCCATGCGTCATCGTCGCAGCATTTTGAGTGTTTACATTTGGCATGTAGAAGGAAAATAATATGTATATGTTTGTCATGTGGTTTGATTGAGTCACCCCTGAATTAACTACATAAATCTATAAATCTGCGTTTGTTTCTGTAGTAAAATTACCGGTGGTCTCGCCATGGTTATGCTGATGGTTACCAAGATAGTACATTCATAAGGAACCGTTAAGCCCCACCGACACGTGCAAGTTGTTGCAGCAAGAAGTCATAGCTGCAAGTTGCAATTGGAAGTTTTGCAAAAAAACTTGCAGCTGCAACTTGAACGTGTGAGGTTTTGCAGCGAGAATTTACAGATGCAACTTTCAGCTGCAAGTTACATTTATTGCAATACTTGCAGATGCAAGTTGTCGTTGGAGAAGCTAGCATGTGCTTGAGAATTATTGGGTTTTTTGCAAAATTTTTTGATCGTTGTAGAAAGCTATTCTCGCGATGCAACTAAGCTTCGTGGCTAATTCGCGCAAATAATAACGTTGGGTTAAAATGAAATATGTAACGAATAGTTGTGTTTTTAAAATAAATTACCGCTGTAAATATTTGTGAGTGTTTGAGATCGTGTGTCGCCAGTAAATTGGTGTTTTCATATCCTGGCTATAGCTTGTGCCCAGCAAGTTTAGGCCAACGATCTGAGCTGTTTTGCCCAAATTTTTACCGGTCCATGTAAAGAACGTGGGCGGAACGTTTTTCGGTGGGACTAGAATAAAGTAAGCTTAAGATTTAGACTTATTTTTTGCTTGGCTTAGGCTTAGGAATGAACTCATTCTTACGATTAGGCTTAGTAATTTGCTTATAATACTGTTCCGCCGCAGTTCTTTACATTGGCGTTTTCACCTAAAACATGAGTTTGTCTTTGGCTCATTTTTGCTGAGAATTATTTTGGCAAGCACCATTCAGTGGTGTTTTGGACCAGTTCAATCCTTCCGCATAGAAAGTTTTAACTCAATTACTTTTTATTTGAATTTATCGTAAGTTTCGTACTCTGGAGTCATTTACGTTTCGTGGCAATCAAATCAAAAGATTTAACAACACCGTACAGATATTTTCTAAAATTTAGCAAATTAAACTTCGTTTTATCACCAAATTCCGTCTCACCTCCGGCTTCACTTCCGACTTTCGGAAAATATTGCTGACATCCGGATCCTTTGTTTTTTAACCTTCGGTTGCAGCCTGTCGCGAACGAATTGAGCGGAAAACCATACGTTTTTTCGCATAATATTTGAAATACAAAATCTTAGTTTCAAACAGTTTGTTTATGAGCAGTCTATGGATGCCAATCAGTCTGCTTTGGTCTTCTGTGAACTCTAAAGCTTGACTTAAGGCTGATTTTTATGGTTTTGCATTTATTTTACTTTCAGGCTTTACGACACTATCGGGCGACGAACTCGTCCAAGATTCGTAGTAGTCAGTTGATATGAAACACAATTCATATTGATTCTTTAAGAAAGAACTTGAAAACACTGTGTGGATTGGCCAAGGCACTAAATCGAAACACTGGCTTCATTTCGTTTGGACAAAAAAATTTGTCAAAATTTTATTGGCAATTTGCGGTTTATCGTTGGTATTCGATCATAATTAATTTTTCGGGTATCGTACAAATTAAAGACCTTTGCCGTCTTTTCATCTATTTTCTGCGTCTGCAAACGCTTGCGGTGCCAGTTTTGCATTTTGTTTTAAAGCAAACACAATGCCCTGTCATAAAATATTCTGTGTAGGAGCTGAATTTACATTCTTGAGAAGACGTCCAGTGGCTGATACGAATATTTCTGGTCAGAGACGCCGCGGGCCGCGCGATACTGAAAAAAGCTTGCAAGCAAAGCGAACAAGAAGCCAAACGCAATTTGAGCACGAATTTTTTAACAAAAACATTTCGTTTTGATCTATGCATCGGGGCACGTTCGCCTTGGTGGGGCCCCTTCGCAAGTCATTCTGCAATTTTTGGGGCAAAGCCTTTAAACTTTATACACGGGCTGTATTTTAAAATATAACAAATTTCAAATTGTTTACCATATGTGCTGTAGTTGTGTTTATAGCCTGATTGTGTTTTACCCGAGGTATTAATATTATGTTCAGCCGCTGCAGGCGCTCACGTCTTGATGTTTTTCGGCAGGCACGTGTGTAAATTTAAAACTTTCAAAGCACCCGTCGTTTGACCGTTTTATTTTCACTGTCAAGACATAAAATATCCGTTTACGCCGCGTCTGTTTTTACCCAGGGTCGTGCTTGTTTGTTTCACGATTTTAAAACGTATTTTATGTTTAAACTTTTGAATTTTGGGTTTTACGATGATGTGTTGGTCTGAAAATTTTCGTGCAATTTTGTAAACTTTGATTGCGGAGCTGACACTGAACACCTTCAGGTTGGGTTCGTGTTTACGGATATTTGGTTTCATTTGGTAAATTCTGCGAAGTACTTTTATTCAACCTACATTCTGTACGGTTATCATAATTTATTTTATTGCCCTTTGTGGCCCATGTATAGAACAGTAGTGCTGGATCGTTGTGCTGCGGGGCTGTAATAGAGTCAGTTTAAGCTAAAATTTTATGCTATTAATAAAGTTTTTTGGTTATTGAGTTTCTTTCCTGTAAGAATACACATTTTCGCAGCTTGCTCAAAGTTCTACGGGTCGAATAAAATGATTGAAGACGTCCATGCGGTTGATTCCACAAAACTTGAGAATCCGTACTAGACAAATAAATTCGAGAAGTGCGAAATTGCGTTAAGGGGGTGTCTGAGGGGTAGAGTTCTACGCCCCCTCGTGCATAAGTCTTCGATACTGCAGAGTTGCGATGACTCAAAAGTTTGACGTTTTTTCGCAGAAAAAGTGTATTGTGTTCGATTGTGTACAACGCCTTGTTTCGTATTTTTGCTGTTTAAATTATTTTTCATTTAGCTGAAATGTAGTGATTCAGTATAGGTTGCAGGTCTTTAACAAAGTGTTTAATTGACCAGAACACGATAAAATGTTGTAAAAAAATACGAAAACCTTCTTCGATTGCTATGTTTTCTTTGCGATTCGGGTTTTTGGACCCCAAATCTTTTATTTGTTCAGTGAAGTGTCTTTAGAAACCACCCTTCGTATTTTTCTAATGATTATTACGTTTAGCACAGAGCTTGTTATATCTACGTTTTACAATCATTCAATTTCAGTGTTTTCGCAAGTATTTCGACGCAGGTTGAAATACCGTTGTGTTTATAAATCACATCAAACGCTTGCGCAGGCTAAGAGTCAACTCATCTTGCTTTTATAAGGATAAACATTTTTAGGAGGGGCATACAAAGGGTTTTGATGACTTTACACGCAAGGTAAACCGTTTTCTACGGGGCCAAAATTTTTCCGTGAGGGACTGAGCTCCTCTGGACCCTCTGGCTACGGGCGCTTTTTGTTTAGGAAAAGTTTTCTACTCCTACAAAATTTTGAACCCTGCTTGTAAGGCAAGCGAACTCCCTAACTGTCCCTTCTTAAATATGTTCTGGTGTCACTAACTCGTTAAGCTGGCTGTGGGCTTAAGAATGTGTTCTAATTTGTATATACCTATATGCTATCTCTTGTTTATATATGAAACTATTATTACAACAGCTGGAACGCTGCCCAAAGAACGTATATATGTGGGGCGTTCCAGTTTTAATATATAGATTTCAAAAATTCTTATAGCTATGTTTTGTTTCCCTTGCCTAAATTGCAGCCGAAAATAATTGCTTTTGGCAACATTTTATGAAGTGCAAACACCACCTGTTCCATCTATGCGTTAGCGTGTACGCCAAATTTGGCAATTTCTTGCAATTTATTCAAAGTCATCAAATGCGCACGAAATGTATATTTTTTTCACCAAAACAGATGCATAATTTTTGAACGATTGTTGCCGTTTCTGCGTTAATCATTTTCGCTTTATAAGCCTGAACAACTGTTGAAGGAAATTTTCGTTTGCGTTTGGCATTTTCAAAGTGAGTTTCTGTTTCAGTATAAACAACTGTTCAAGTTAAATTTTTTCAAAATTTGCTTTCATCAAACTGTCTTATATATGTTCTAAATTAAATATATATATTTTATATATATAATATATATATATATTTATATATATAAACAATTTTTTGGAGCACAATTGATTCAACACTTTTCCTTATTCAAGAAAATAAAGCTGTGATAAAGGATAAAATGCTATTTTGCCTGACTTAAAGCACTTAGTAAAATAGTATGTTTAAACCAATGAAATGATACAGCAGGGTACAAAAGTTGAACCGATAGCGCCGGGTAACTGCATGCCCCTCCGGTTCAAGCGTTTGTAAGTTGGGAGAAATTTTGAAATCTTATGTCGAGTTTTCTCAAAACGTAAGCGTAAAAACAAATTTTTGACAATTTACAGATTACTTGTTATTAATTATTTAATTTTTAATTTAAAATAAAAAAGACGAAATTTATTGAAAATCTTAAAAATTCAATATGCGCATTTGGCTTTGTATTTTTTCAAAATTTTACAACGTTCAATGAATACTTACACGCCTCACTTGTACTGGAAGAAAAATAAAACATCTTTAAAACTTTTATATATCAGTATCCGTTTTCCGTTTTCGTTTTATTTTTACACTGCATGTTACACCTTGATAAAATGTGTTCATGCAGGATTGCACTGAAATTTGTTGCCGCAAATGTATTTTGTAACAAAAGTCATATATCGCACTGAATTGAACTGTTTTAGGCTTAGGTTTAGGCTTAGGTTTAGGCTTAGGCTTAGGCTTAGGCATTTTGGGAACCGCAGCCATTCTATGGGCCGACTGCGAGAAAGCTGATTTGTTCCTAATAACGCACAGACAAATCGTTGCAAGTGGATATCAGACAAATTTCTTTTGGATATTAAGAGCCGCCCCCATCTGATCCTCGTCTCACGACAGCCCTAAACTCGCATAAAAGCTGAATATGTGTAATATGTCAAATATCGGCCATCACATTTTCGTTTTCAAATCATTGTAGCTATGCTAAATGCGTGTCAATAATAATGTTAGCCATCGGGTATAGATATATGTACATTTGCCCGATCCAGAAAGGGGGCGAAAGTTGTACGCCATCACAAAAATTTTTAATCAAATGGATACGTCTCTACCTTAAAATATTTCGCTATTAGAAAATTGGCACAAAAAATAGCATATACAGTAAAAATTGCGTTTCATAAACGTTTGTCAGCCCGCTGTTTCATCGTCAGACAGAAATTTCTGGCTTCGCCGCTGTGTACATGTACAATGGTCTTTGATGTGGTTTCTTCGTTTGTATGATCTAAATATATATATTTTCTGTGAATAAAATTCAAAAATTCAATTACCTCTTGAAGTTCTATAAGCTTTCGCTTGCGGTTTCGCTGAAACTCGACATCTGTTGAGACCGAAACAACTATGAGATGAGTTGCGTTTTTCATACGAACCGTATAGATGGTCATAACCGCTTTTATAGAAGGAGCGACGTTGAAACGGTTGAAAGCTTCCAAACTCAACGACAGCGTTGTAGAGCTACTATTGTAGTGACTCGAAGAGGTGAGGGTAATAACAACTGAGGGTTTTTATACTTGACTCCAAATTCGAAACGAATCCGTAATTCGTAGTGCGTCAATGGATACAGTTCACAAGTCCTAATTAGTGTCAATAAACGAGATCAAAAGCAAAAGAATGGTCTAAACTAGGGCTGGTTGTTTATGGAACTATTGAGTTGACCGGAGAATATGGGTTCACTGAAGAAATGGAAAAATTAAAAGACGAATATCTGTGCCTCAACAAATGCAAACTAAATGGGTGATAAATGTCCAAAATGCGATTAATAGAATCAACATGTGACAAGCATAGGGAACACGTTGCGAAAGTGACAGATGCCAACTAAGATGGAGTGAAATAAAAACAATACATATTGTGTAACCGAATTAATAAGGTGGGGTACCTTCTGGACGGCAAAACAAAAAGATCAGTCACCGCTTTAATTCGGGTCATTACAGTATTGTAAATCAGGTTTTGTCATTTAAAAGTCGCACATGTTCAGTTTAAACTATTGTACTCTCTAAAAACTTAAACTTAAATTATAGCTTAGCTAATACTTCATTATTAGTTTTAGTAAACTTTAGGCTGGACGGACTAACTAAACTAGAATTTTAAGTTTTACTTAAACTAACATGTTTTTAAGTTTAACACGTGTTCGAGTAAACTTATTTTAGTTTAAATATCAACTTCAGCCCAGAAATTGTGTATTTAACAATTCCATATGTTTAGCTTAAACTGAAAATATGTAAAATTTTCAATGAGTTTAAGCGTAAACCTACCAGTTAGTTCAGTTAGCCTAGAAAATTAGTTTAATACTGCTTGATTACCTTAAGCTTAAATCAAGTTAGTTTAAGCTTTTAGAGAGTAAGTTTGGAACTAGTTAGTGGTGGGGTTTGAAATTCAGCGCGTTTTCGATTTTGATTTCTGTTTACAATATTTCGCCATGAATAAAACAGGCGTTTCGGTGGGACAGTTGTGCGTCGGTTTTTTTCGTGGCGCCCCATGGAGCGGATTGAAAATATGGGTCGCGGCAATTTTCGTAGGGGAGTTCAGTATATGGGACCTAAGACACAGATGATGATTGAGGTTTTTGGGCACCTTTTTTCCAGCCTCCTTCAAACACAAAAACTAAGTACAATTTGTAGATTTGTTCAAGTGTAATTTATACCATTCTTATCGTCACGCATAACCTGTATGTTGAAGTATTGGAATGGTTCCTAAACCGCACACATTTAAGCAGGCTTAGGCTCGTAGCCAGCTCACCTTGGTAGTAGGCTAAAAAATTTCAAGATGGGCGTTCAAGGGTTTCCAAGGAATTACAAGTAAGATTAAAATTTTTTAGGGGGGCCAAACCAGGGAGGCTGAGCCCCCCGGCCCCCATGGCTACGGGCCCGAGCAGGGTGCAACGCATTTAAACAAGAATTTAATGTATAGAAAAATGTTATCTCTCCCCTCATATCCTCCCGCCAGGTCGTGGGGAAGCATCAAGTTTCCTATTTCACAGCGGCGGGGTAAAAGTTTAAAATTTGTTTACATTTGTACCATCGTCGAAACCTTGTGGTTATATGATTTGAACAACCAGGTGCAAATTCAAAATAATCTTTTCGTTTATCTTTCAAAAGTGTTTGCAAACCAGAATAAACACTACTTTAATATATTTATTGAACGAACAATTATGATAAACAAACTGGTCGATGTTCATAAGTTTTTCTCTGGTTTAAAATTCCAAACCGGTGCCCGGACTATTAAACATTACCGTAGGCGATTTTCGTGATGTATTTGTCTATAAAAATATATATTAATGTTTCGACCATACGAGTGAGCTGTCTCAAGTTTTTGGTTTAGATTTTGAGCTGGCGCGCTTGCTTAAAACAAAATAGTTTCCTGGGTTTGTCGAAGGTGGAAATTGCTTGCATTGGACGTCAATCGAAATCAGGTAGTTAAAATGATGTTTAGTTTGCTAAATTTAGCAATAAAGCGTTGCAAAATAAATGTTGTCTAAAATTTTTTGAGAGAAATTCGACAATTTAGATGGTAAAATTGTTCCAGCGTTGCAAAAAACTACATAAACCACATCAGTTTTTATGAAGATACGAAAATTTTCGCAATCGGTATTGCCGGAACTTCCGGTATATAGTCTATCGGAGACAGCCGGGAATCGATTGCTTGCCGGAACCGAAGACAGATATCCGGTGGAACCCTACGTTCAAAAAAGGTGTATGTTAATATTGAAGGGCAATTTCTAACCTAAGACTTATTCGAAGCAGTGGAAGCTTACTCAGAACTGTTTTAGTAGCCACACACTTAATAAAATTGTTTTGTACACTGTAAGAAATGGTGAGTCAAATTGACTCACTCCGAAATAGGCTTTTCCTGACAACACAAACTGAGTAAAAATTCGACTCCGCTTGAGTCAAATTAGACTCAATTTGACTCTGGCGGAGTTGAATTTTGACTCAGTTTGTGTATTCAGGAAAAGCCTATTTTGGAGCGAGTCAATTTGACTCACCATTTTTTGCCGTGTAGATTTAAAAATTTAAACTTTGAGAATTCATGCAAGGTTTACTGTTCGGTACATTTATTATTTGCGCCAATTTGTGTAAGGTTTAGCATGCGTACGTATCTTACAAAATTAGTCTGAAAAAACGTATACGTATATATGTCGTAGTTCAAACAGTAATTCAGCCCAATTCCGAACTTTGCTGATGCAGATTGACATTCTGACTCGAGCTAGCAGCTCAATACGAATTCTCGTTGTTCTACCAGTAGAATCCTCACTGGCAATATTACACCTATGTAATACCCCAAAGCTAGGTCAGTTCAATTCGAAATTGGATTGAAATATATACGACTTGGTTTAGGTTAAGTTCAACCCAATTTTGTTGAGAGCCAAAGTGAACCTGTGCCGTTGGGTTGCCCAAAACGAAACAGAATCTGGCTGAGTTACTACTTGAGTTACGACGTAGGCGAAGACAACCTAAATACTTTAATATTTATATATCTGCCTTTATACGGTTGTGCTGTAAAACATACCGGTTGCCTTATGGATCAACGCTGCTCAGTATTCCAACACATCGGATTACGGTGTTTATTCCTGCTATTAATAATCGTTGAGTCGAACGGTTTGAATTTGATTCCGAATGAAACCGATATTTTCGGCGACAAAATCGTACGTCTTAGCAGTTTTCGAAGATGAATCAGTGGCAGATCCAGAAATGGGCTCCCATGGGGTTCAGGTACCCATACACCCTTTCTTCAATCAGTATGCAGGAAATTGTAAACCTACATCCATTTCACCTGGACTATTTATGCTTCTCACATCAAAGATAATTATAGTTTAAAATAACTTGAGCATCCAAAGATGTAAGCGGGTTAATTTTTATATATACCCGCGTTGCGCTTTACCCGTGGAAATTATATTTTTTACCTGTGGGTGCGTGGGTATATCTATCAAAATTTCTTCACTCGTTACCCGCCTTTAACCGGGCAAAATTCGTTTACCGTTTCCCGCCTTTACCCGCCCTTAGTTTTTCTTCTGCGTTCAATACAATCATGTTATTTTACAGTGCATTGATGTTACTCGATGCTTATTTTTCAGTCATACGGCAAAAACAGTTTAAAAGTTCAAGTTTTTCTACAGTATCTGGTTTCAAGGTTTTTATAAAAATCTTAGGCGGGTACCGAAACACAAACTTTTACCTGCGCTTTGAAATTCAATACCGGCGGATATACCTGTATCAAAATTTTCTTACCCACGTCGCGTTTACCCGCGGGTACATATCTCAACTTTACCGGCACAAGTTTTCATTAGCTATTGATTTTCCATTCAGTATCGATAAAGACTGCTAAAGTTGGCAAATTTAAATTTTAACCACACTCGAAATGAATCGATATTACGGATCATAGATGCTGTATACGCCCTCTCATGGGACTAAGAAGTTGTCCCTAGGGGCCAAGGGAGGGTGTATATACTACTCATAGAAATAATAAAATGCATAAATCATCAGTTTCTCTATTAAAGCTTAAGTTTAGGTAGTTTTTTAGAAGGCAACTTATGTAATGTTCTGTTCAATATTTTTGCGTCGAAAATTTAATTTAATTTTTGAAATGCGGCGCTGCGCGGAACGGACAGGGATACACACAAAAAACATTTTGTGATTTTCAATAAATATTTTCTTCAAATCAAGACAATTACGTCTTATTCTGGACTCCAGACATATATGTCTTGAATGCAAGACAATAATTTTTGAAATTTTAGAAACTCTTGAAATTTTTAAAGTTAATGCTTTTAGATTTTATAAACGAGACATTTGTCTAAAAATAAAAAAAAAAAAAATATAAGTCTAAAGCTTTTTCAGAACAAGATTTGTCAGAGAATCCGCCTTCAAAATTGGGAGCTAAACACAACCAAATTTCCAAATTTTACAACCTAACATACGTCCAAGACGTAAACTTAGATTGGGGGAGCCTGAGCTGAACCCGAAATATATTTGAACTTAACAGTACAAACGGAGCAACTGTTATACATACATAAAAGTCAGAAAATTAGTCTTGAATATACCTAAGACAACTATTTCTTGAAAGGAAGAAATTTATGTCTTATAAATTGGCAAAAATAATTTTGTTATATATAAGACAATATTATTTTAACCATTACAGACACAAATTTCTCAGCTGTTGAATGCTATTAATGTTTGAAATACGAGACATTAATGTCTTGAAAATATAAGAAATCAGGAGTCTTGAAATTTCAAAGCAATTGATTTTGTGCGTACCGCAATCCTAACAAAAGCTCAGCGTTTCTGTTCCGATAATCTCAACTTTACAGCTAAATAGAACCTAAAACATTCGCCGAAGGATCCAAAACATTGCTAGCGCCGCTGAAGTTTAAGCCGATTCCTTGTCTACCGATCCTATTGTTTTTTCTACTTTGCAGCAATATTACTTGTCACAATTCGGCTACTTACCGCGTGGACGCCCCGGTGTTCGCAATCAGCGTCATGAAAGTCAAATCCGACAAGCGCTTGAAAATTTACAAAGTTTCGCCGGATTGTCAGCAACAGGACAACTCGACATGTCGACGATCGAGTTGTTGGCGTCAAAGCGTTGCGGTGTTCCTGACCGAGGACACATTCAGCCACGGGAGTCCACGCGGCGGAACAGCCGAAGCCGTCTGAATAAATGGCGGAAACGCAGAGCGTCGAATTATGTTAGCCGCTGGCAGAAAGATCTCGTCAAGTATAGGTTAGCTTGCTCCTACTTTGTTTTGTTTCATAAAGCGCTAATCGGTGCAGTATGGAGTTTAGAGTGTTTTAGAAGAAAATGGGGGGTGTACTTTGTGACCAAGACGAGACCGTAGCCAAGGGGGGGCATGCGATGAGTGTTCAGCCCATTGGAAAAATTTTGGCCCGCATAGAAAATTTTCAACCTTGCTTGCAAGTCAACGCAAGTCGAATATGCCCCTCTTGAAAATTTTTTAGCCCCACCACCTCGCAATGGATCGCTGGCGACAGGCTTGGGCCAAGACTAGCAATCTCGCCGAACAATCCGTTTAGTCTCCTAAACAATAAAACACATTTACATGAAATGGTCGGCACTGAACTCAAGTTTGAAAACGAAAGTATTAAGTGTAACTTTAAATATATAAGTTAGGCTATCAAAAAAAAGTTTAATTCACACATTTCACACCTTGGACTGGCCTGAAAAATACAATTTTAAATAGGATATGTTTATTATTACGTAAAAGCTCATATACTTCAAGAACGTTTACATTTAACATACACGTATAAGGAAGTTGCTCAGGATGTGAAAAATACCGGAGCCGGCGCCTAAGTTTCAGGTCAACGAAACTTACCGGATCCAAGCAGGTTGAAAGCTGAAAGAAATCACAGTTTCCGAAATGGTTTTAATCGCATACAAAAAGGAATCGGCTCAGAATTATATTTAGCAGATAACTTTAGTATAATCTTAATTTAACCTATAATAAAATTAATAATTGCAATATAAGGTTTAATGTCTATTATTTAACCATATATAATTTCACTGAGAGCCAGCAGGTTGTCAGGGTATTCAGCAGTAATAGTAAGAAAACACAAGTTTTGTACGGTGTTAACCAATAATTGCGTCTGAGCTGGAATTGTTAAAAATTAGCTAAGTAATTATTAAAAGTTAAAAGTTAACTTCTTATTGTCGAATCGCAGCGAGGCAGTAAATACCAATGCTTCCGAGAGTTCGGTTTACTCAGGAGTTGTCGATGTTGCAGCCTGAATTTAAATTTGATTCGATATTTTGTCGTTTCAACAGAAAAAAACGGTTCATCACAACCTCCTTGAGTGAACTTATACATCGCTGGAGCGAGTTATTCTTCGAGATTTGATTGGATGTTTTTGGGAACAAGGTGGTGAAGGGCTTCACAGGTCCAGGTGATTGGACCGTTACTGTTTTTACGTCAACTGCAGATTTAGGTCTTGGGGAATATTAGTAACCAATTATGGGACGGAATTTTAGCGAAGAACTAAAAACTATTTCATGTTGGGGGTGACACCAGGCGGTGAGCGGGGTTTCATTGGAACGCGAGATTGGAGCGTTACTCTTAAATTAGACGTTAATGCTAAACAACCAACGGTTATGCATCGTTCACAATAAAAAATTTCACTTTGCCACCGAAAACATTATAAGGTATAGGGTTAACACGTATCAATTTTCAAAATGGAAAAGTCGAGTTAACCCAACCCTAACGCGTGTCACAAATTGACGCGTGTTAACCCTACCGTATAATGATTTCGGTGGCAAAATGTAACTTTTTATTGTGAACGATGCATTAAAAGGGATGACAGTTTGTTTTAGGTAAAAAAGAAAAGTTAAAATTTTGCTGGTTGGTTTGGGGGTAACAAACTGAACAATTTCAGCTCATGGAGCTATACGGAGGTTTTGGGGGAGTCAATGTGAAGAATCGTTCAAAAACTGGGTATATACGTTTATGATATTATGCGTTGTTATTCTACTGAGTACAGTAAGTTTCACAGGATTGACCAATGTAATTTAATGAGTTTTATAAAAGGCTTTGATTGGTTATAACAGATTATTAAGTTGTCATTGGCAGATTCAACGGGAGACATTCAAGCTATGGCAAAAGACCAAGGGCATCCGCACTGGGGGCATTGGGGGACCGTGCCCCCCAAAGTTGGCTGGTGTCCCCCAAATGAACTCGGTCTAAAAGTAAACAATCTTGAATTGCAATTGAAAGGGGACCCCTAAAATTATTCAGTGCCCAATACAAATATAATTTTCTGCGGACGCCCCTGCAGACAGCGTACGAAAAACAATCCATTTCTAAATAATGTTTTCCTGGTTTCAAATTGAGTCTCAGACGTCTACATCTTGGCTTGCAGTATTCAAAGCTATCCAGCGGCATTAGGCCCTGGTCGAGTTCGTCGAGCAATCTACGATGCGACAATGTTATGGAACAACGTTGCGGCGTTGCAGTTACAAGAAACGGCCGATCATGCGAATTCCGATATTGTGATCAGTTTTGAAAAGTACGAGTTCAGACGCGTGTTCAATAATGGCACAGGGGCGACTGTACACTTCCCCCCCGCCCGCAAGCCTGTTAAGTCTAAAAGTCTAATCCAATGCCTAAGCTTATGCTTAAATCTGTATATTTCGAAAACTGCTAGAAGAATATAGGAAAGCTTGTTAAGCTCAAAAGTATAGCGTCCACAACTTGCAGAATTGGCAGATATGGGATTTTGAGACCAACGAAGTGTACGCTTTTTGCAGATGCCAATGTCCCTGATATACGATAACGTATCATGGACCTATATCCTTCTGCGGTATTTGCCATATGCGGGAAGTTTTTGTACTAAAAGATATTAAGCTGAAAATTATAAAAATAATACAGTTGAACTGAATAAAGTGTTTTTTAATTTGATTTCTAGAGGAGAGCACGGTGATGGGTATGCATTTGACGGACCGGATGTGATATTGGCGCATGCTTTTTTTCCTGGATCCGGTGTCGGTGGCGACATCCACTTTGATGGAGCGGAAGGATGGACCGATGCAGCCGACGTTTCGCGGGAACGTAAGTGTGTTCTGAAAACAAATTTGGTCAACGAAGCGTCGCTTGTCTAGATTTTTGCAGAGAAAGTTCGCCTCTTTCACTATGTAACTTCTTAGCGTTTGGAGTGAAGAGCAAACACGAGTTAAACAGTTTGAGCAGTAAATTTAATTCCATGATTTTGGGAACCTAAGAACGGCGACACAATTTTCAAAGAAAGTTTATTCAGATTCAAACAAAATGCTGTAGAAATATGATTGCTCTATTGCAAATTTTAGCGAATTGATATGTGTCGCAGCCCATGTAAAGATCAGGGATGGAACGTTTTTTTCTGCGGGACTGCTATACAGTATTAAGCTTGTAGCTTTAGACTAATTTTTTTGCTTAGGATTAGGCTTACGTATAAGGTCATTGTTACGCTTACGTTTAGGCATTACGCTTAAGTTTAGGCTTAGGAATATACTTATACTACTGTTACGGTCCTGTTCTATACATTAATAGTCTGTGTTGCGTTTAGCATTTTCATTTTTCACAACAGCTGACCAGGTCAGCGTCTCAAATGCGAGTCTGTTTTCGGCGGACTTGAAACAGCGTTGGCAGACCATTGGTTCTTATCAAAATTTTTAAGAAACAATTTTGCGTCCATGTAAAGATCAGAGGCGGAACGTTTTTCTGTGGGACTAGAAAAGAGTAAGCTTAAGGTTTAGACTATTTTTTGCTCGGCTTAGACTTAGGCTTAGACTTATGTTTAGGAATATGCTTATAATACTGTTTCGCCCCTGTTCTTTACATGGGCCCAATTTTGACTGAAATTTTTTAGAAGTTCATCTTTTCTCCGTCGCCGCTCACGAGATTGGACACGCTCTTGGATTCGCTCACAGCCGGAGTAGAAGCTCAATAATGTTTCCGTATTATTATCGTTACGATCCACACGTTTTTAAATTGCCATATGAAGATGTGATTAAATTACAACGTACATACGGTAGGTATAAAGCATGACTCTCGTAGCCTTCTTCTAGTACTGTTCAAAAGCCTAACTTAAGTTCCAACAGAGACTAGGTGATGCCAGAGACTCCCTTAAGGTGTGGTTTTGGGTTTGGGTGTAGTTTTATGGTTTAGTTTTTAGATTGAAATATAATTAGAAAGTGGCAGAGCCATCTGCATGGTATATCCGCTTTAGATTTAAAACTAAGGGCCAATGTATAGATCAGGGGCGGAACAGTAGTATAAGCATATTCCTAAGTCTTAAGCCTAAGCGTGAGCAACAACAAATAGTTCAAAGTTTAAGCTTACTCTATACCAGTCCCACAGAATAACGTTCCACTCGTGATCTTTACGATCAAGCCTAGTTCGGTCACTGTAAACTCTTTACGTGGACCGAATTAGGCTTTATTAGGTAAACGATTGGGGTTAGGGTTTGCGCTCAGGGATATCGTGTGAAGGGAAATGTAAAAAGGCCAGAAGCATGAATAACCAGTGGAGACGTATTTCTGAAGTATGAATATCATTGCGGCAGAACAAACAGTTATCTTTGTTTTTGGCGTCAGGCCCGCATGGTGTAAGTAATATGTGCACTGTAAATTTCAGTGAGTTGATTTTAACTCAGAATGCGTTGAATCACTCAGTCTGAGTTAGGCCTATCAGAACTCAGAATTTTGAGTTGATTCAATTTATTCTGAGTTAATTAACCAACTTACAGAGAATCAACTCAACTCATAGTGAGAATCAACTCAATTCAGAATGAGTTAATGTTTACTGATATTAATTCAGAAATAATCAACTCGCTAGCTGAATTGATTAATCAACTCATTGAAATTTACAGTGCGGATGATCAGATATAAGCATGGAAGCGTGTGGTTGTTTGACAATCGTAAATTTGATCAAATAAGCAAACTAAAATGCAAGTTTTTTTCGATTTTTCTCCACCCGAAATTCTTCAAAATAGGAACAATTGATGCTACTAAAATCGGTTACAGGTCGAGGCAGAGCAACTGTACCGCCTACACCGTCAACAACTCTACCAACGCCGACAACGAGTCAAGTTCAAATTCAAGCGACAACACGGAAATCGTTTAAAGTTCCATTGCCCGATCCGTGCCAGGCACAACCTGATGCGGTCACTAAAATTAGAAATGAAATTGCTGTTTTTCAAGGAAAGGTACTTTAGTTTTCACAGATTTGCACTGTAAAAAACGAGGCTTTTCCTGATATACAAACTGAGTCAAATTTGACCCCCGACAGAGTCAAATTCGACTCACTGAGCGATTCAATAAATCGAATTTGACTGTGGCGGAGTCGAATTTTGACTCAGTTTGTGTAGTCAGGAAAAGCCTATTTCGGAGAGAGTCAATTTGACTCCCCTTTTTTTACAGTGTGGAGATCACTAATATTGAACAAATTTTCGGCCAATGTATAGTGCTAACAACGCCGTAAAGTAGGTATTTAGCATTTTGGTACGCCTAAGCCTAATCCAAGGCCCTAAGCTTGCTCTATTGCAGTCCCGCAGAAAAACGTTACGCCCCATGATCTTTATATGAGCCAATTTTTTATGTCACACTCATGTACCTAACAGGTCAAGTCGCACGCAATGAGCATTGCTTAGGCTTAGGGTTTGGCTTACACGCAGACTTAGTTTTAGGCTTAAATAGGTTTTCGTTTAGGTTTTAGGAAACTTTTTCTACGCACGAGCCGTTTAATTAAACATTGCGAAAACGCCAAAAAACTACTGGTTAAAGCTTAGTCAATGGTAAACAATTTGAGTTCGAATTATGAATTTCAAGATATTTGTAGGCCTACGCCTAAAAGCTTAAACCTAACATTCTAAGGCATAAACCTAAGATTGAGTATTGTCAGAATCTGGTAAAATTTCGACAATTGTTTGGTGTAAAGTGTACGCGAAACGATTTCAGTATTTCTGGCGATACGACCAAGAAGGATACTTAGTTGAAGAACCAATGCAAATACAAAGGTTTTGGTACGGTTTGCCTAAAAATTTGACGCACGTTGACGCAGTGTACCAAAAACCCAACGAAGACAGAATTGTGTTTTTCATTGGTACGTCAACGAGCCCGTAGGCAGAAGTCGGCACGGGGGGAGGCTCGGCCCCCGTCCCCGTGAAAGAATTTTGGCCCTTCTTGAAAATTTTCAACCTTGCATATTTTAGTTATCAAAAACCCTGGTATGCTTCTCTTGAAAATAATTTTTAACCACCTAGCAAGGTAAGATGGCAATGGGCCCGTACGTTAACTGTATACTGACATTGCAAAATGTGATACCACTATTTAAGAACCTACTTTTGCACTTTCTAACGCTATTTCCAGTTTAAAATTATTAAAAAATACAAATGTATTTATAAAATTCAGTCTTTGCCCATTTTGCGAACGTATTTAACTCCACTGATATATTCGCTCACGGTTATTTGGTTGTGCTATCGAACCTAAGGGAAAATAAAAACTATCGTAGTGAAAAGTTTACATGCCTTCGCAGTTGAATGCTTTTAGAGCAGCGGACCGCTAACCTGTGCACTGTGAGTTCGAGATCCAGTTTGGCTGCAGTAAAATTTTCATGAATGATGGTGATTAATTTAAAGAACCTCTTAATTAAATTTAACCTATTTACAGTCTCGTTCGGCTCGGATGAGTCTTTAAGCAAACTTAGGCAACGCATCGCGTAAAACTGTGTCGTAATGTTTTCTTGGTATCACAGATTAAATTCTAAAGTTATGATGATCTACAAGCCTCGCGGCTTACAAACGTAATCTGGTACTACCTACATATTATGTGAAACCCGAAATTAATTTGTTTGTTCATACCGGATCTGCTAAAAAGTAATCAATTGACTAAAACGTAGTTAATCGTCTAAAAAGTAATTAATCGACTAAAAAGTAATAATTAATCGACTAAAAAGTAATTAATCGACTAAAAAGTAATTAATCGACTATAAAGTAATTAATTAATCGACTAAAAAGTAATTAATCGACTAAAAGTAATTAATCGACTAAAAAGTAATTAATTGACTAAAAAGTAATTAATTGACTAAAAGGTAATTAATCGACTAAAAAGTAATTAATCGACTAAAAAGTAATTAATCGACTAAAAAGTAATTAATTGACTAAAAAGTAATTAACCGGCTAAAAAGTAATTAATCGACTAAAAAGTAATTAATCGACTAAAAAGTAATTAATCGACTAAAAAGTAATTAATCGACTAAAAAGTAATTAATCGACTAAAAAGTAATTAATCGACTAAAAAGTAATTAATCGACTAAAAAGTAATTAATCGACTAAAAAGTAATTAATCGACTAAAAAGTAATTAATCGACTAAAAAGTAATTAATAGACTAAAAAGTAATTAATTGACTAAAAAGTAATTAACCGACTAAAAAGTAATTAATCGACTAAAAAGTAATTAATCGACTAAAAAGTAATTAATCGACTAAAAAGTAATTAATCGACTAAAAAGTAATTAATCGACGGAATAGTAATGGCCAATGACAATCTAAAGAACAGGGGCGGAACAGTATTATAACCATACTCCTAAGCCTTACCTTAAGCCTACGCCAAGCAACAAAATTAGTCTAAACCTCAAGCTTACTCTTTTCTAGTCCCACAGAAAAACGTTTCGCCCCTGATCTTTATATACATGGGCCAAAGTAATTAATCGACAAAAAGTAATTAATCGAATAAAAAGTAATTAATTGACTAAAAAGTAATCAATTGACTAAAAAGTAATTAACCGCCTAAAAACTAATTAATCGACTATAAAGTAATATATAATCGACTAAAAAGTAATTAATTTGGTTTAGGAAACCAATATTGGGAATTTGCGCTCAATTATCCAACACCAGGTTATCCAAAGGCGTTGACCAACTTAGGTCTTCCTGCAACTTTGTCACACATCGACACAGCTTTCATTTGGGGCTACAACGGCAAGCTGTATTTGTTCGCCGATGACAACTATTGGCGAGTTGATGCAAATACTGGCAAAGTTGAACCAGATTATCCGCGTAAAACAGCCGTTTGGAAAGGTGTACCAGTACCGGTACATGCTGCATTTACAGACCATGAAGGTATATCGTAATGCGGCCACTGTTAGGTATAGACATGTAAAAGATCAGGGGTAGAACGTTTTTCTATGGGATTGCGATGAAGCTTATGGTTTAGTCTAATTTTTTGCTTAGGGTTAGGCTTATGTATAATCTCATTCTTATGCTTAGGATTAGGCTTAGGCTTAAAAATATGCTTATACGACTGTTAAGGCGTTGTTCTATATTGGCCACGCAGTACAACCAGATGTCGGCTTCCTGCTCTGGCAGAAAATCTTCCTACCGATGTTATGGTCGGAGGTTCCGGCAATTATGACAGTTAATTTTTTCGCTTTTATAAAAGCTGTGTCAACAACAAAAACCTGCAACTTCCACTTTTGGTTCGTCTACAGGCAGCAATGCTTGCGATACACAAATCAGTTTCAGTTTACAAATACAAGTGCGACATCAGTATTTAAGCAATTTAGCTAAATTAAGTATAATCTACAGCACCCATTTATCAAGGTGTATACAATCGGAGGTAAAAAATGGAGCCGGAGGTCAACAAAATTTGCAGGATCCGGAACTGGACCAATAAACGAAGCATAATCAAGTAACAAACTATGTTGAATTTGCAACGTTTAAAACACTGAGGTGCTTAACCCTTTCTCACATAAATATTTTCGATTTCATAAAAGATATAATTTCATGGTAAGATTCGATCCCCAGTCTCTCGGATGGGAGGCGTTTACGATGACCATTCAGCTTTAGGAGCTTGACGCTCGAGCTCGAGGCGGCTCACGGCTTGTAGAGGTTTTGCACTGCGCATATACGCATATATATGTTAGAGTTGTTAAATACTGCTCACAGTGTCTGTATTGCTCGTATATTACTTGTATTTAGTTGATCATAGTATACTCTGTGAGTTAAAGGGTTATAAATACCAATTGAGAATTTTTCCATCAACCCTTTCTCACATGAATATTTTCAATTTTATATGAGATGTAATTTCAATGCAAGATTCAATCCCCAGTGTTACGGGTGGGACGCGTTTACGATGACCACTCAGCTATAGGAGCTTGACGCTCGAGCCCGAGCGGCTCAAGTTGTCCTTGTTTTTATGAACAAGCTCACATATATACAAAAAATTACCCTACCGAATGTGTCAAAACCTCTGTCAAAAATTCTACGGAAGCCGGTCGTCGATTTTGTGCCAGGACCATAGCTATAAACAGACATCCAGATGCACCCTACCAGCGGCATCTATACGTGATGTCCATATTATTAGACTATTTTTAAAACGGAAAATGTTACTTTTTGTGCCGTAACAATAGATTAATCATAAAGCCTAAGCCTAAGCAGAATATGTAGTCTAAAATCTGAGCCTACTCGTTTCACAGTCACACCAGAAATCGAAACTGCCCTAAATGTACCGCAGGACGCTAAAATTATGCCGTTAAAAGAATGTTAATGCGTGATTATTTTTTAAGAAACAGAATGTTTCGTCACTGGGCTGCAGCCCCAGTAAGAAACACAAGCCTTTCTCAGATTCACATAAACTGCAAAAATGGTGAGCCAATTTGACTCTCTCCAAAATAGGCTTTTCCTGAATACACAAACTGAGTCAAAATTCAACTCCGCCAAAGTCAAATTGAGTCTAACTTGACTCAGGCGGAGTCGAATTTTGACTCAGTTTCTGTAGTCAGGAAAAGCCTATTTCGAAGTGAGTCAATTTGACTCACCATTTTTTGCAGTGTAGTTGCCTAGTTGCAGCCTGTAGTTTACTTAACTTTTAGATCAAACATTTTTCATCGTTGGTGACGATGTTTACCGATTTCATGGTTGGTTTATGCACGTCGACAGTGGTTGGCCAAAGAAAATCAACAAATTTTGGCCATCATGTTCACGAAATGCAGCCAATGGAAAACGAATCATTAAACCGAACGCCTGATATAGTCGCATAGGATAACGTTAAATCTTGTACGATTCCCAACATCGGCTTCGGATTCGTAAAATCTTTGGGTCTTTTTAAATGGTCGGAGATTGAAAATTCTTGCATGTTTAAGCTTCTCAGAACCTCTCCATGATTATTTTACATCCAAATTTGAATTTTTGGATTATTCGATTTCTATGGGACTCCACATGTTTCCCCTTTGGGACCCAGAAATTGTTTGTACAATGTATACATATACATATATGTATATATATACATATATAATGTATACATGCAAAGTACATATCAGTCTACACCGCTTGCGAAGATGAGAGTCGAATGGTGACAATAAGTTTTAGTAATTGACAATCGGCTAACAATATGACGCAGTCCCAAAAATCTGTTTATTTGACTATAACTGGATAGTCTATTGTCTGATTGTGAAAAACTAACTTCATTGGACTCGGTTGCGTAAGCTGTGTCGAATGATGTATAATTTGTCTACTTTTTGACGAAAAAATTTTGGGCCCCAAGAAGGGACGGACCTTGGTAAAGCATTCAAAAATTAAAAATTGCGTTAAATGACCAGAGGAGGTCGCGATCATGAGAAGCTCATTATGCAATGAACTTCGACCGTATTTGAGCAAACTTCTCCGAAAGAAAATAACGGAAAAGAGCTTGCTAAACAGTAAACCTACTTAAAGCCTTTATATAGATTTAATTTGGCGAAAGCATACAATAGGACAAAAGTTGTTCTGAGTATATGTATATATGTATGTATGCCTAATGCGGAGGGTTGTGTTCATTTGAGCGACGTGCGTTTATGCCGGAGGTTCCGGCAATTTCGGTATAGTGAAATTTTGCAGTTTTACAAAATTTATCTGTTTGCCGCGTTTTGTTTTAACTTTTGTCAAAGTTACCGCAGCCGGAGGTGAACGAAACATACCGTAGCAGGAGCCGGAGGTGAGGCGAAATTAGTTAATAGTAAAAATGATGGTTTAATTAGTTAATGTTATTTGTAACTTTGAATTCTTTAAATTCTGAGATTTCAACAAAAGCTAAACCAAAATATGTTTCATAAACACTGCAAATTATTGTTAAAGTTAGATAAATCAACATATTTTTTATTACCTAACTCTGCTTCATCACCGGCCCCAATTCTGATAAAATTTGTGGCCAATGTTACTTTAAGGGGCCTAACAGTGGATTAATCGTATTCCTAAAGCCTAAAAGCCTAAGCGAAAAATGTAATCTAGAATCTAAACATACTCTTTTGTAGACCCACCAGAAACCTGGACGACCCTTAAAACATGTCCCAAATTTGTTAACATCCGGCTGCGATTGCACCGTATAAAAATATGTATTCCGTTTTCTTGACCTACCGCATTGCCGCAGGTTAAGTATACAGAAAACGGTCAAGAGTTTTTGTTGTAATGAATGCGCATGTGTGCAACATTTTGTTTGCTTTTCATCAGGGTAAACGGATGGTAAAAATAACGGAAACGGATAGTGATCATAAATAACGAAAACGGATATTGAAAAATAACGCACTGAAAACTTCCACTTTTGTGAAAACTTCAACTGAGCCGGAAATTATCTTGCAAAATATATTTGTGTGTTTAACCGCTGCGACACGTGTGATTTGTACAAATAAAACTATGCATCCTGAACCGACTTCACTCTTACAAAAAATAACAATAAATTTACTTATTGTGTTTAAGTACGACTTAAAATAGATGAAACTGTATGAAAAAATTGGTAGTCACTTTCAAACAAAACCAAGAGCGTAGAATGGTTTTCACTTCTCTGTTCTGTGAACAAAAAATTTAAAATAATGAAAATTTGTCGTTTTCGAAGAAGTTTGAATGAATACTATGGTACCTTGTCAAAAATCCCATCCTGCAAACTTTACTTTATATGTATTTAACTTAGGAACATTGAAAACAAGCCTGGAACTGCTATTTAAAATAAAAATTGAACAGAAACCTGAGATTTAAACTTTTTTACAATACCTATAAATTGCAAACGTTTCACAATTCTTACCTCAAACAAAAACATAAAGTAATAAACAGTGACAACGGAACAACGAACATCAATAATTCGGCCCATGTTACTTTAAGGGCCGTCCAGGCTTCTGGTGGGTCCACCAAAAAGTTTTTGCTTAGGCTTAGGAATACACTTAATCTACGCCCCTTAAAGTAACATTGGCCAATAATTCTTTCAACAAACCTGGCCCATGTAAAGATTAGAGGCGGAACGTTTTTCTCTGAAACTGCAACAGAGTAAGCTTAACCTTAAAACTTAAGCTCATTCTTGCGCTTAGACTGGCTTAGACTTAGGAATATGCTTATACTACGGTTACGGCCGTTCTTTACATTGGCCGCAAACATTAACTTTTATTCCCACCCGAGCGCGCCTGACAACTGTCCTATCCGCTTTCTAACAACGGTATCAAGTATGACCGCAACATCCTTACATCCGCGCACAGTAGCGTCTATCAAATTGCTAAAATCGTCCATATGACATCGTGACGTTTGCTCCAAAAGCACTATTTCTTCAGATCTTGGCAAAATGGCCACTGTCAGTTTAGGCCCGTCGACAGACGATTCTTCAACTGCGTTTAAATCAACAATTGGCCGCGGTAAATCGCGGGAAAGGGTGCCTCCAGCGACTGCGGTCACATAATCTTTCATTGGAACTCCAGCGTCAATCAGTGCAAGCGTTGCCGCATTAATACACGCCGACAAATTTCCACCGTCTGCCTGAAGGATTTCACAGTAAATATCAATTTGAGACCGCGGGTACTGCGCAGTGAGAATCGCGGCGTTGAATGTTTTCTGCAAAAATTGTGCAAATTCCGTTGATTTTCGATCACCGCGAGGCCGATACTTTCGTTCGGTTGTACTGAATGTTGCCATGCTGTATTGGCAGTTTACAATCGCTTTATCGTGCAAGATTTTGCTTCGATTTTTTCGAACCTGTACAGACAGACAAAATAAATTACTGAAACATTAGCAATATAACATTCTTTATCAACCAGATCACATGAGAATTTGTTATTCAATGATTAAATATTCCGTCAATTTACAAATGAACATTACAATCTTGTATATATAGTATGGCCCATAAGATTTCACAATTCTATTGAAATAACGGAAAAACATAGGAGTTGTTATAACTTGAGTTGAATCGGACGTTCAAAGTTTAGTACCGAAATCGCCCGAAGTTCTGGCAAACATTCTACCAGAGCTGGAGGTCGAATTTCTGCCGGAGCCAAAAACAGATCCCTCGTTATTCCCTAGTATATATTATAGATTAGACAAAGCAGACAATAAACCATTATAATCAGTTTGTTAGAAAAACGTTCCGCCCCTGATCTTTACATCGGAACCGTTTCTTTATGTCAAATATGAAAGACAACTAACCTCGTGTGGTCCATACACGGCTGCTAGTACTTTGGTACTTCCTTGCTCTAAATAAGCAGAGCCGTCAGCTTGTTGGTACACACCAAGTTTACACTGTATGCGGCGTAGTTCGTGACATTTGCGACCATCTGTTCGGTAACCAGTGTCCGAAACAATATCCATTTGAATATAATATATACTGAATGTAGAATAAATATTAATTATACTGCAAAAAATAGTGACTTCAGTCGAGGCATTACTTTTCGCTCTATACCGCTGGAATCAGAATTGACCCATCTTTGAATTAATAATAAGCCGAGAGAAAATTTACTGACAACGCACTTTGCCATCGCTCATGCGGCAAGATATCAGTAAATAATGAAAGACAAATATCAACATAGACCGATTGTACTGTGAAATATGATGCCATCTTTGGGCACAGCAAGTGCAAAGCGTATTAGCTTTCATCGAAACTTTCAATCTATACAAACAGCGAAAAATTAGGTTTATAAAACAGAGTGACGTCTGACTTAGGCCCATCTATAGAACAGGGCCGGAACAGTAGTATAAACATATTCCTAAGCCTAAGTGTACGAATGAGCCTATTCCTAAGCCTAAGCAAAAAACTAGTTTAAAGCTTAAACTGACTCTATTATAGCCCCTCCGGAAAACGATCCTGCCCTTTTCTATACATGGGTCCTGACTTGAAACACACCAGAGTGGTCTTTGACACCAACTTATAGAAAAGTTGCAGCTAAACCCTCGGAATTGTAAAAAAGTTAATTCAGACAGCGCCGTACGATACATTTTTCGTACTGATTTTTCTTTGCAAAGAAACGCTGAATTAACATACAGATTTTCGACGTAGCTTTTTCTTAAGACTATTTTACAGCTCAAAACATCTTGCGAGGATATTCTGCACAAAATAGGGCCCATTACAAAAAACGAGTTAAAACTTTATTGCCACACAAGTGCATAAAAGCAAAAACATGAACATCTTCAGAATTGAACACGATTTACGTGTAGTCGGTATTATTAGAGAGCATAAAAACATTTTGAGCCACAGAGAGATATATTATGTACGAATAATTTTTAAATTAAAATGTTTGGATCGAAGCTGGCTGCATAGAATAGATGTGCGCTTGACCCAAAATTTCCGATCCACCAGCTTGTTCATAAAAAATTTGGCCTATGCTATTTTATACGGCGTACCATTTTTCCCCTGGAATCCAATAGAGTAAAGCTTTAGAGTATTTTTTGCTTAAGGTTACTCTTAGGACAACGTTTAGGCCTCGGAATAATACTTATTACTGTTATAATTTTCAAAGTCGAAGTAACATTGGCCCAAGGTTTCAATGAGCAAAATGCATACACGCTGTCGTGAAATTTCACGATGAGAAAATTGCAAGACTGCAAAAAGGAATACTGAAAATTGGTCGCTACCAGGTGGTCGGCAATTCACCCGACATCGAAGATTGAAGCCGATTTGGAGGCGCTGCGAATTCGGAACGCCCATGAGGACGATATTCTGGTAAATAGCAAGTTGGGTGGATGCAGCAGTATTGGCATATAATTTAGGTTCAGTTTTCTCTAACTTCGTTGTTAATAACATTATTCCAGTCTAATTTTTCATAGATGATCCACCCGAACGGTGCGGTTTAAGCTTAACTTTTGACATAGTCACACATTATATAAGTCTTGTTGATTTCTCTTGGGCAAGCCCGTGCTGTCTATTTCTTACGGTGTCCCGTTCAGTTCCGTTCATATCTCGCCAGGGTCAACCCACCACTTTTCACGCTCACCCTAGTGCACAGTCGAGTCACCTGCAGGCGTTAGGCTTAGATTGAGTCGATTTACAAGTTTGCATGTACGAGTTAGCGCAGCGCTGGATAAATTGGCGATGAGTGGAAACATACAGTTGTTTTAACCGTGTGGACAAAATTTTGATTGGAAAAGCAGTACCGTGTTTTAGCCTGAAAGATAATATTCCGACCCGATGATAGTAATGAAATCCGCGTGCAGAGTCGGTTTTATTTAAAAATTTGAGTGTGTGCAGTAAATTTGAGGCTTGGTTGCGTGGGACAATCATGCTGCTCGGAAATTTCGTTACTCTCAGTTTTATAGTTTTAGCCGTTGTTGCGTAGCAAAACGACAAAATATTTCTGGTCAGATTCGTTAGCAGGATCCTGCGGTTTGGCTGTTTTGATTCTCGTGTATTTTCAGCGATTGGTGACCCGTGGGAAGGCTTAGGCTCCGAGTACTTATAGGTGTATTTTTCCACATCAATCGATTTGTTTTGGATTAGGGGAGCTACCGGTTTCTGAATGTGTACGCGTTCGACATGCTGTACCAGGGGTGAGTGTTTTTACGGATCCTCGTGATTCCCGTGTTGGTGACTTTCGGACGTACGTACCCCAGTCATGGAACAGCAGCTGGGAAATCGACCAATTTTCCATCATAAGTTAAAAGTAGCCGAGAATAGGCGGTGCTAACACTTTAAGACTTATCGTTGTTTCTAATAAATGGAATATTGTTGTTTATTTGTTTGCGGCCATAATCCCAGATGTGAATTAATAATCGTGCAAACAGAATCGCTTGAATCTTATATGCACACACGCATCGAATCTCTACAAGCCGCCAGGAGCCCGAGCAATAGCTTGTACACAAGATTAGCGCGTGGCTACATGTGCACATGCATTTTAAATCAGCAGTAACTGAACGTTAAAAATAAGCTCGCACAGTTTTGAAATTGCGCCGTTAAAACAACGCCGTTGAGTTAATAGTTAACAAACAATATGACTTTTACACTGTCCAAAAGCACCAGGTTAACTGCAAGGGCCTCATCACTTAACTAAAGATTAAACATACGCCTAAGACTGCCAGTCTCTTAGTTAGTCCATGTTTAATGCTCACTCAAAATGTTGTCCAAACCCAGTTATTGAACTCAACTAACGCCCTTGACCATCTATATTCGACAACAAAACAAATTGCAAATAAAAATAAAAACACAACCAAAATTACAAGCAAATACAATGAAAATAGAGCAGCAAAATGAAAATGAGACCTGAATGTAAGGCAACACAAGACAAAAAAATGCTGTTCGATTGTATGAAGGAAGTTGTAGCTGTAATATCGAAATCAAAACAATACATCATCGCTGGAACCACAGTCGTCCACCGTGGTCGCATAAAAATACGGATGCGCAAGAGCGTCAGCTGCCGAAATTCGATTTTGGTAGTTGAATAGTAACAATTTCTGGATATTAAACACAAATCACCAAATTAAAACAGATATCTACCTATATATTAGCTGGATCGCTTCAAATACGTGTTTTAGACACTGTTCCAGCTGATTATATATTATACGTATGCAAATTAATACCTGCTCGATTTTTAGTTTTATATGGAATTTGCATAGCTGCAGTTTTTTGACTATTTTTTTATAAGAGCTTTAGTTGTGTTGTAATTTTTTGTGGCAATTATTTTTGTATCGGTTGAAAATACCACAACCAAGTTGATTATTATAGATTAAAAACAATACACTGGCTGCATCTATATTAGCATCAGTATATCACTTACGTGTATCTAGTTGCAGTGGGGGCAAAAATCCCCAGAATATCAGCGGATAGCGGGCTTCGATACCTCTTCCACTTCTGTAGTCATAGGCAGGAATGTGCGGTCTCGGTCTTGGACTCGGTAAGCCTCGGGATTTGGTTGGCCTCGGAAAGCCTCGGAATTTGGCTGGTCTCGGTCTCGGTTTTTTGAGTCTCGGTAGGTTTCAAACCGAGACCAAAGGAAAAACTCAAGTTCTCGTTTTTTCTGCTCAACGTTCCAATAAACACACGTCAGTTGTACTTGTTGATTTTTGACTATAAATTTTTTGACGGTGTTAGTAATATTGTTATGTTCATTGTGTGTCAAAACACAAATAGTTGTATTTATAGATGTATTTTAAGTTTTCAAACATTCGTGCCAAAAAATTAACAGTTCCAACTAACGCTAAAATATCATTTTGATACATGCTAAACAAGCGTTTAGCATTAATAGAGCTTAGTCAGTGTGTTTTTATTAAAAATAACTTTTCGGTAATTTTTGTGTTTAATATTATAAATTCTGAACAGATTCAACATTTTTTGTGCAGAAATGGCACAGAAGTACGAAAAGACATTCAAAACTTTTGTTAGAAAAAATTTTATTTTTGCTCGGTAACAGTCAAAAATTGACCAAGAACGGAAAACAGACAGTCTCGGTCTCGTCCGAGACCTCACATCCCTGGTCGTAAGCCGTACGCCTTCTCGCTGATTATTTATTCCATCTGATTAGGTGAAACAAAAATACCACTTGTTGCTGTTGTTGCTGATTACGCCTCACGCGTCGCGTCAAGCCAAAGTCAGTAGCTCGAACGCGTTCACTTTTCTCGGGTATTTCGGAATTGCCAATGCTACAGAAGCCCCACCTCCCAAAAGTCTCGAACGTTCGTTTTGTAGTACCGGTCAATTGGTTGCCCAATATTCAACCGTTCGCGGTTTTTCTTTGCATAATGGGAAATTGGATCATGCCCCGCCTATATCACTCTCCTATATACCGCCAATAGTCGACAGTGTCCCTCGCGCAATTGTGCTAACAGGACACTATCTTTCCTTCTTAGTGGTTCGAAGGATTTTGACAAAATTGCGGAATTCTGTTAAAACATCTTAAAAAAGCAACACACAAACAAACAAACAAATAGACAAACAAACAAACAAATAAACAAACAAACAAACAAACAAAGAAGCAAGCAAACATAAACAAACCTCCATTAAATCAGCTGCCAAGTTATCAATGTCCAGAATTGAAGTGAACGAAACTTTCTGACGAGGTTCAAATGCACTGTGCTCAATTAGTGGATCTTCTGGCCAATCTTGCGCCGGAGGTAACCCCATTATGCTGTAAGAATAAGACATTGACTAAAGGCGGATACTATTCAAAGGAGAGCAGTCAAGGTTTCATTTCATAGAAAACAACATAATGTAAAATGAAATTTTAACTACTAAAATTCAGTAGGTTATTCCAATGCCTGTAAACGATTCTTTCTTCTTCGTGTTTCAAGAAATTTCAAAACGGCTACATCCCACTATAATTCCCTGTATACGCTTTCGATCATTGCGTGTGAGTGCATACATCATTTAAATACGATTTGCTTAACGTCTGCGCCATAAATGTTTTCAAATTCAAACACCAAGAATTACCCTATAAAGTTGCTCAAGACTACTTAGTGAGCTACAAATTAAGCGACAACACTGGCGTAGCCAGAAAAAATTCCGGGATGGGGCACAACCTACCATTATCCATTATATTTATGTACACGATCATAGAAGCGTTTTTATTTGACAAAATTTACAGGACCTTTTGCTATTTAAAATCTGAGATAGTTTTGATCGCTACAAGTTCAAACTTTCGCAGTGGTCTTAAATACTTTTGAATACATGGTAAAGTATTAAATCTTTAACAAACAACTAAGACTTTCACTTACTCAAAAATTTTCAAAAGTTGATCGATTTCAGATTTTCCAGGGAATAGTGCGCTGAAATAAAACGAAAAATATTGATACACGCTCCGTGAATACATCAATGGGCCGTACTAAATGTTGCAACGTGTACAAGCTTTACAACTTAGGGAACAGCGAACGAGCGTACAAACTTTACAACTACTGAACCGCGAACAACGTGAATTTAAGCCCACAGTTTTGGACATTATGGTTACCACAATTCTGTTGTTTATCGAAAAATATACTTTAAAAAAATTTGCACCCGACCATATCAGGTAATACGATTACTACGCGAAACAATAACATGAACATTGGCCAATAAAATGACTCACGTCTATTTATAAGGCTGATACTATACTTTTCGTGCGGTATTGCATGTTAAATCTTTTTCCACAGATTAAGATGCTGTACCATGCGGCAAAACACGTGCGTTGCGGTCAATGCCGAAAAACGCCGTAGGACATTTAACTAATCGAAAACTATAGCGCCACCCTAAGTCTAATATTTACGAACACAAACCTTTGTCAATTTGTAAAAAAATTTAGTTTTAGATAACCAAAATATAAATTCTTTTGGTTGCATATAAAATTGGCACTATTGTTTACCGCCAATTTAGTCCGAACAAAAAATTCTACAACTTAACGAACAAATGATCACGAAATAGGACATTGAGTGAAAAATGAATTATCTATCGATTTTGGATAAGACGAAAATTGACGGTTCAACATACATTCAGTTTTGAACAAGTTGAATCTAACAAACTTCGTGCAGACCACAGGCCTGGTTTAAATGATTTATAAATGAATGCATTGTTTTTCGGACGTTTCAGAATTTGCGATTCCGGTTCTCTAGCAATATTTCAATGAGTCATAGTTAGAATTCGTAAAAATTCCGATATTTCAATACATTGTTTAAAATAGTGAACGGCTGCCGATTTAAACCCGAAATTTGAAGCAATAACATCACACGTTACCCTACATTTAACTGGTAAAATATTTCATGGAATGCAGCAATTTAACGTTAGATGCAGCTTCGTACCGTTCTTCAAGACCTGTGCTGAGAAACCACGGTCCTTGAAAACCAACACCCAATGCTATACTGCAAAACTTATGTACAGAAGCACACGAGACAGATACTACTATAGCACTAAAACGAAACAGTTCCATACCGAAAAAATTTAAATAACAGAAAGGTAGTTACCAATGATTATTTGATCGAAACAGAAATAGTTCTCCAAGTATACAGCCAATGCTCCACAAATCAACAGCGCAAGTATAAGAGCACTCCAGTAGCGCTTCTGGGGCACGGTACCATAATGTTACTACCTAAATTACGAGCGTCGGATTCAGTCAGATACAAACATTTTTCGTAAACTGCTGAGAGCCAATTGAAAACAACGTGCACACAAATGCATATATAGAAAAGCATGCACGTTGCAAAAACCAAACTGCTGTGCGTTCCACACACAACAACAACAAAATGAAAATGAAGTAATCCATAATATAAAAACAATGCTGTGTTCTTTGATAGCCATCGTGTTCCCACGGGATTCAGATTCCCGCTGAAACTTCGGCTAAATTTTGGTTCCGATTCCGGTCAAGCAATAGGACACCGAAATTTCGCCATTTACAGTTACGTGTCATCTTACGCCATATCATACACGTGTTTAAGTCAGTAATTCAGCCAGCTTCAGTTTTGTATGCTTGAGCTCAGGTGGATAAAAAAGTGTCCCAACACCGGGGAACCGATCCCGGGGTCGGATGGCGCCGGGGCCTTGAGTTATTGGACAAGACCACAAAATATTCAGATCGTCAAATGGTGAAATATACTGGACTCGCCATCTTCCCATTTTCGTTTGGGAAGCCTGTTAGAAAACTTAGGGACAACATATGAGTTGGAGCAATCCCCAAGGTCAACTTGGGGGAATTTTTGCCTCTTCACATATAAAAAACTTAATATCACTTTGTTCGTTTCACTCATATTGTGTCACCCTCGACAATTTGAATACATGTATATTGAAAATTGCCAGGTTTTAGCTGCTGTGCGGTTATACAGTCAGCTGATGTTCTGTTTATACACAGTACACATGTATTTTATACGCCAACAACGATTGTGAATGTTGACGTCCCATCACTCTAAAACAGTGAAGAGGACATTAACATGAGGAGGATCAAACATGAATCAATAATATTGCCTGTGTGGCACCTCACCAGGAAAAGCTCCGATATATTCACTGAGTGCAATGCAGTAAAGGGAATTTTACTCATAGTCAAAAAAGTTAAAATTCAAATTACGGTCCCGACTTCTGTTCTGCATAAATTCTGTTCCGGTAGGAACCACGATATCTAGCAGAATTCCCAGCGGAAGTACATTTTGTCGATCGAGGAATCGAATCAATTTTTTTGTCGGAACAGGAACCGAAATAAGAATTTAAATTTTAGTAATTCTATTAAAAAGTAAAATGTATGGCTTTAACTTTTGTTGCATTGTGCCTGGTTGTGTTGTTCACAGTTATAGTAAAAAATTGCTTGTATAGGTGACTGTATTAGCGATTTACCTACGCTTTAAAACGTATACAATGAATGGAGACCTGTCAATACTAAGATCACTTGATCAGCTTGGCTCTAATTTGAAATGCAGTTAAGCATTTTTAGCATTTTGAAACTTTTGATATGAAGTGTTATGAAACCATAAATAACAGGACTCAGACAGGACCCTGATTTATGGAAACTAACCAATTCTATGTAGTGGCGACAGAACTCTCAAATCACTGCAAAAGGATATCGAGCAATACTTGAAAACTTGTAAGGCTAACATCACTACTTGCCGCTATAAAATGGAATTTAAAGTTTAGATTTCGTTATTCGTTTACGGTAAAACTTAACGTTTTTAATTGCAGACACATTTTGATAATCAGCGGAATAATTTGCTCTGCGAGATGCTCTCCAAGTAACAAGTGAAAAGACTTACTAAGAAAGAAAAAAACTAACTGATTAAGTGCAAACGAACGAAATAAAAGAAGAAATCTTAGTTCAATTACCTTAAAAATTCAAAACCGAAATATCAGAATTGAGGCATCGGAATAGCGATCCGTCGGAATCGGAACCCAAATTTTATCGGAATTTTAGAGATATCAAATTCTGTTGGAAGCCTGATGTCGATTATTGCGTATTTAGAAAATCGTTTTCAATAAAAAGTAGAAATTAAGAAATAACCCAAGACAGTTATTAAGCGAGTTGCATCCGATAATGCGTTTATGATTTGAGAAATTCCAGGTCTGGATATTTATTTTTAAGCGTTGAAACGGAAGTTACAAAATGACGCACCCCAAAATGACTATAGTGTCACAAAAAACTATTATACATCTTAATAGAAAAAGGTTTAAAATCACATCACACCAAACACATAACTTCAACGAAATTACATAGCATTACTTAAACAGACACAGAACTACATTTTCCAAAAAAAGAACGAAAAATTTACGCTGAAACTAAAACCCAGCTACGCTAAAGCCACAACACAACACAACAGTGCCATTATAAAATACAGAAACATCCGTAGATAAATCAAATTAATTTGATAACATACCACAGGAGTAAGCGTCGTTTGCAAAGAAAAGAAACGAGCTAGGCCAAAATCGGTCAGCTTTATACAACCATCCTTTGAAACAAGAACATTCTGAGGCTAAAAACGTTACAAATACAGAACACAGCGGAATGCAAATTATTCCAGCAAGACATGTAGAATCTTTAATTTACTCAATGTAACCAACACTAAAGCGCAAACCGTAACTAACAACAACCACTACAAATCTAAGAAAGAGTAGTCCAAATTAACTACTTTTGAAAAATACAAAATTTACATTTATAGTTTTAAGGTAAAATATGTATAATAGACGCAAACAGGGTGCAAAACCTAACTGAAATATACCGAAATCGGAACCAGACATTTTCAGAGCCCATAGTTTATACATACCGAGTCTTATTTAATTCGAATTCGCCAGAACAATATATATCAAAGTGCGACCAGATATCCGGGTTCGGCAAAAAATCGACATCCAGCTCCGGCAAAAAATCGACATCCGGCAATGGTACTTAACTTGCCGGATATTTTTTAAAAAATTTCAAAAAATTGAAACCATCATTTGTATATATTTATATCAACTACCGTAGAACTGATTGACTTACTTTTACATACGTACTATTTTTTCTGTCATACAGGTAATGAAAATGATTAAATGGGCATACACGTTCGATCACAATTTCTACTGGGTTACGAAAACGGTGGAAAACCTGATAAATGACCAGTGAAATAAGTATAAAACCAGACACAACCTAAGCGAATGCAATAGCCTCGATCTTAAGCAGAAATGGGCGGTTTAGATAAAAACCGAGACCCGAGACCGGACTACCGAGACCGGCCATGAAAAGTATCGCTCTCGGTCAATTTTTTGTCATAGCAGTTTTCGTAGTTTTATCATGTTTTTCATAGTTTTTTTTGTGTTTTTTCAGAATATCTGCTCATAATTATTGCGTGGCTACAAAATTCATTGATTCACAGCGAAATTTTATTTATCTATCAGGCATCACTTACTTCAATAATAAGCCATTCATCTGTCGAATCCTCGACTTCTGGTCTCGGTTAAAGGCCACCGAGACTCCCTTCACCTGATCCTAATACGTTTATTTAAAGCAGCTAGAAAAACCGGATACGCTTAAATGTAACGTGGTCCAAACAACTGAACGCAACGCCACAGAAATATAGAATAGTGTAATAGAATCGTTAAATGTAACGTGGTCCAAACAACTGAACGCAACGCCACAGAAATATAGAATAGTGTAATAGAATCGTTGTTACGGTGTTAAAAATTTAACAGCGTGAGATGTTAAGCTTTGTTACGTAAAGCCTTTGGATACGTTAGGGAACAGAGGAAAGAATTGTTATCTCCACTCTGATATTTCAATGTCGTCTAGTTATAGAATTGAATTAACCATCCTGCTCCGCCCGGATATTTGATTATCCGGCTCCGGCATTTTTTGGCACCCGGTCGCACCATGAGATATATGCCTATATAAGTAATGCTCGCTGAGAATTGATATAAGCACCGGTTGCTATGAAACTTAAAAGAAATGCTGGAAAATTCGAACTTAACTGCAAATATACAGGTTAGAAACGATAAAAAATTACCATTTAAATTATATCTGCCATCCAGGTGTGACCGGATATCCGGATCCGGTTTAATATCGGCAAAATATTTCCGTATCCGGTTTCGATATAAAGCTAACATAAAACTGTTTTTTACAAGTGAGCATTTGTAACATCTTGCTGCAATTGCAGTTCTGGTAAAGCCAAGAAGAAGTTCAAGTTTTGATACGCTACGCAAAAATAAAAATTCAAGATGACAATTATTTCTAATTCAGTAAACATGTATTGTGTTCGATTAGATGCTATATCTAGGGATGTGACCATTAATCGGTATCGGCATCGCTAATCGGCACTTTTCGTGAGCATTGGCATCATAACTGCAAAAAATTGCCGTTTTTTTGCCGATACGTTTTGCACATATAACAATCAGTTGGAATAATATCAGTTTCATTCTGGGCGCATATCTGTGTGTCTGGTCAAGAAAACTGTTATCTCTTTCACGTTTGCGTTTGAAAAAATAAATTGAAAGGAACCGTTCTTATAAAATTTTAACCGTTTATATCGTTAGGTTTAAGTTTTTATATAATGATGTAATGTAGTATACCATCTGTTTATTAAGCATGGTGTATACTAAAGTTGTAATCGGCATCGGTTCTGCATCGGCAAAAGTTCACAATAAGAATCGGCATCGGCATAGGCAAAAATTTTGGTATCGGTAAACCCTAGCTATGTCCGATTAATATCAGATTCCAGTTCCGGTAAAAATTCACTATCCATATCCGGTAAATTAATATCCGTTCGTACCCTGCTGCCACGGGAATCGGAACTGATTTGAATTAAAATTGTAATCAAAATTGAAATTCCGTTTGCACCTTAAAAGATAACATACTTTTAAATCTCGATGAATAAAATTTTGATCATGCATAAATTTGACACCATTGAGCATCTGCTTGACAAAATCCTGAATCATCAGTGTCGAAAGCTTATGCGAATATCTAAAAAAGAATGCTAGAGTACTGCGGAAACGGATACTTTTCAGTGTTTACTGCATGCTAAATTGTACTACCGCGAGTATTATATATTATTAATAGTGTCAAAAGATAAAAGTGCATTCACTGCTTGGAATCACAATGTATTCAACTGGAGTTAGTTTTTACTACATCGTTCGGATTGAGTGGGTTTAGTTATATTAATGAGCTTAAGTATTACACAAAACTTTGAAATATTATTAAAATACTTTTCAAATGTCTCAATGCTAAAGCACAATGTTGTTTTTTAGGTATATAAAGTTTGTACTTTTTAAGGTAACTATTGAGATCGTTATCACAGTAATCAAATACCAGATCAATGTACAATTCTCTGTTGTTCTCTTGTAGGCCATGCGCAACATCAAGTAGCCTGAAATCAGAGCAGTTAAACTATAATTAACGGACTCCAAGACTGCAATGAGAAACAAAATAATAAATTCAAAATGAACAGTTCGGATATATGTCCAAATATTAATCTTATAACAGCGTTTAAAAGTGAACAGAAATATGAGTCTCTGTATAATTGTAACTTTATGTAGCACTTACGAATTATACTTAGGTATGTGGGAGGTTCTCAGTATTACGGTATCCAATCGCAAACTTACAAATAAACACTTGCAGCAACAGGATTACTATTATGTTATGAATAAGTCATACATACCTTCTTTGTAGGATTGAATTTGAAATACAAACCCATAATTAAAATACACCCACCGATAGCAAAACATGATTATTTAGATAGAACCTGATTATATTCGGATGATCAAACACCTGCAACGCGCGCAATGTTGCAATTTCGCGTATAACGCTTTGCGGAATGCCTTCTTCGGTGAGAGGAATGGTCGTTTTCTTAATTGCAACTATATTGTCCGGATTCCTTTTATCAAACCCGCGCATTACTGTTCCGTAAGCGCCGGAACCAATCTTTGTGGTTGCTTCCCAGTGACCTGAAAAATCACAGAATATCGACTATATACGTATCAGGTAGAGGATATATCCGGTTCCGGAATAGACCGACATCGGGAAGCTTCGGTATTCAACATTGCCTGATATTTCCCGCAGAAAAGTACAACTAACTGTATTAATCCGGCTAACACTGACATTTGATTCCAGAGCCAGCTGATACGTGGCTACCAGACCGAGGATTTATATCCGTTAATAGCTTGCCCTAATGCAAACAGGCTTCCACCGGAACTCTGTCTCGACCACAATTCCAGCAAAAATTGAATTCCTATTCCAGTTCGTGCATTCAAAAACGCAGGAACAGGAATTTTTACGGTTTTGCGGCACATTAAATTAAAACATGATATTTTAGGTAAACTTGAAAATGAAATTGATGAAAATTTGTTTAAGGTACTTTTTGGCTAGTTGTCTAAACAGTGCACCAGTAATGCTGTGATGAAAATTATTTCAAATGACGGTTAATGTTCCTGCAAAAATTCAATTCCTGTTCCGGTTGCGCAAAACTTAGTTCCTGTTGGAACCCAGCTGCAAACAGAAACCACTAATCAAATCAAAAATCACAGCTTGCCTGAGTCGTTTTCCCAAGGAAACTCTATTCTTGATTCATTATGTATATCGGTCATAGTTGACCACGACAACTTCAGGTTATATAAAACAAAAGTGACCTAATATGCGAATACACATTGCTGCACAGGCGAGATACATTCGTGTTTACAGTCGTCAGCCACCATGGAGATTCCAAACATGTATTGGTAATTTGAAAATATTCCAGGAAATTTGTCCCTTTACTTATCCGAGGGTCGCCCTTATCAAGTACAGTTAAACCTTATGAAATAGAAAATAAATTGTAACAAAGGGATTTTAGGCGGCGCCATCATCAATGCCCAATTTTTAACAGGAATTATCTTTTTCGATTTCATCACCCGAGTGCTCATGTAGTCAGATTTTATATACTTTTCAACTCAGGGCTAGTAGAGCACGAAGATATCAAAATTTTTGTAATACTGTTGACTGATTTTTCAATTCGTCACCCTAAACCGGAGAAGTGTGGTGGTTCTTGGGTACATTATAATTGGGTCTAGTGGTTGCAAGTAAATCGCTAAAAGATGACCGAGATTTCACTGATTTATTGAATATCTGCCGAATGAGGCCTAACTCAACCCCAAAAGTAGCAAAAACGTTTAACAAAGCACAACCTAGCATAGTAAATAATATGTTTTATACAGTACAACCAATTTAAAAGAAAGCGTATATAGTACGTACTTCCTACAACAGTTTTTATGCACTTTTATTTTTTAAAGAAATCAATCAACCACAATGCATTATAGGGGTATGATCACTGGAGACAGCATAGGAGACTCCGACACTGATATATTTAGTCTTAAAAGGCTAGAGCTTGACAAGTTAAACAAGTAGGCTCATATAATTCCCATGAGCCGCATTGGAAATAAGGCGATATAAAGCATGACTAAAGTGATCCTTTAAATTTTTAACTTGTTCAACATTTTAATTATTAGTATAATCACTACTGACTGATGATCTCTTTCTAGTCGCAATATGCCTATGAAATCAAAAACTGCTGCTTACTAAAAGTTAGGTTTGTAAATGCACGAGATATTATTGCAGAACACTAAAGGTAATATCGAAACTTTATCACACTGCGGCATTGTTTTTCATCTGTTTTCTTTCCGATTTTATTGTTAAGTACGTTGCTAGAACAGATGTGGAAATTGTAAGTGTCCAGTAGGCAAACTTGAGCTTAGACCAAAATAATATTTACTATTACTGCATTAGGTACGAGTGTGTAACTTACCTATTGGCTAAATATAGTATAGCCGTTGTTGCGTTACATGGCATTTTTGAGAGGATGAATCAAGGTGGTTTGTGTCAGTCTAGGTTAGGCATGTGCCGATTAATCGGCGTCGGCATCGGTAATAATCGGCCAGTGGCGGCTCCAGGATCTCAAAATGGGGGGGCCAAAATTTCACAGGTAATAAACTTATTTTTGACCCATAGTGTAGTGACCCAAATAAGAGGGGGCCCCCATTTAGAGTCCCAATTAGTAGGAGTCCGTACCTCTAATAATTCGTAAGCGGGTAGAGTCCTTAAACCCTTGTTTAGAGTACATAAATGTCTATTATCCCTAATTGTAGCGCATAAATGACTCCAGGGCCAAGAAACTTTAAAGCATGCTTATACTATAGTGTATAAAACAGGAACAGCAATCGACACTATAATTTTTGTCGAGATGCTGTTGGGGGAGGGGGCCACGGCCGGGGTGGATCCGCCATTGTAATCGGAACTTTTTGTGAGTATCGGCATCGGCACTGCAAAAATTGCCGATTCTTTGCCGATACTATTTGCACACTATACAATGTGCAGTGCATATAAAATTGGATTGCACCAGGACAAGCATGTCTCACATGTTTATTGTTTACAAGCCACAATTTTTCTCAAGGCCGTCCCTTGACCGTCCACCATTTTTTTACTGGGTACCGTGTTCATAGCGTGGCAATTGACCATTGCGCTCACGTTCTAGTCCCCTTGTCAGTCTAAGTAGGAACTGGAACTTAGGAGAAGCAGCTGGAACAGCGGGTTGCAGGTGGTATCGTACCATATACATTAATCTGACAAGTATACTATACAATGTGCATTTTATACATATATTGCATATGCGCCATGACAAGTATGTATCACATGCTTACAGTTTGTTTGTGTTTTGGAAAATTATTCTTTTTTATTAGGAAACGTCGATGCTTTGACTTACAACGTTTCGAGAACATTATGTAGGCGGGCATTTTATTAATAAGCTGTTAGTGTTCTGTTCTTTCATCCAGTTGCATTAGTTGAGCGTTTGTCTACATACAGATATACATGCCTCTGTGGCGCCGAATCCACGATTTGACCGGACCGAATCCGAATCAAAACCTTGTATTCTGCAAATTTCCCATATAAAGATAATTTGTTTCGAATTACCAAAGCATTAGCGACCGCATAAGTTGTGTCCGACCTCAGTTCTGATATTTTTGATCGAAAAGCAAAAATATTGGTTTGTACACCAAGTTGTGTACAATCATTCTACGCATGTCCAGCTGTTGTATATCTGTTATAATTTAATCAAGTGATATACAAATTGAGTTAGAATATCGCCTTTTAACATACTAATTTTTTGACCTGAAGCCGTTGATATATATTTTAAATATTTCTCCTGTACATATTGTAGTTGTGTTATACAACTTTCAGTTGGGATCGGTCATTCTATATAACATTCCTAATCTATACGGCATAGATATATGCACAAAAATATATACCTAACTGAATAATTTTAAATCTGCATAAATGCTTATCGGAGGATCATTGGCGCGCAGTAATTCCCGCGTTAAGTATAAAGGTAAAGAAGGCAAATTTGCGGGAACCCTGTCTGAAGACAGCGATGATGACTGTTCCGTACGCAGCAGTTCAAAACGATACAAACCGAAATCATCCGGCGAAGAAGGTTTGTCGATATCTGCGACAACGTTTATGGCAGCATCGAATCACTCTTCGTTTCCGGGTGGCCCGTTCTCAGCGTTACCAGCATCGATGTGTCCACAAAATCTTTTGTCCGCGTTGCAAGCGATCGAAGCATCAGCAGATCAACCAGAATATCGTTTTGATGAATTTGGATTTAAAGTTGAGGTCGAAGACGGGCCTGAGGATCTTTCGTCAAAAATCTTGTCGATTCCGTTTGTTGAGGACCCGCAACACCGACTAAAATGGATCGCTCATCTTGAATTTACACATAATCAAGTCGTCGAAGATTTGACTTGGGACAAAATCGAACCGCTATTGCCACGATCAGACAAACTTAAGTTAATGGTCCGCGCTGGCGTTCCGCACTCGCTGCGGCCGTACATTTGGCCACGTCTATGCGGGTCTGTACTGAAGAAGCGGTCCGCAAATTTTGTGTACAAAGAAATAATGAAATCCAGTAGTAGTGACAAATTAGTAGCTGCAAAACAAATTGAGAAAGATTTGCTGCGAACAATGCCATCTAATGCATGCTTCATGAGCTTATCGAGCAATGGTGTCCCACGATTACGTCGTATTTTACGCGCAATTGTCTATTTATATCCCGATATTGGATATTGTCAAGGTATGGGTGTTATTGTGTGTTGCTTGTTGTTGATTATGGACGAAGAAGATGCATTTTGGATGACAGCAAGTTTAATTGAAGACGTCTTGCCTGCGTCTTATTATTGTAATTCACTGATTGGTGTTCAAGCCGATCAAAAAGTACTTCAGCAGCTAATTGCGACATTTTTGCCTGAAATTGACGCGAAACTAAAAGAGCATGACATTGAGCTATCATTGATATCATTGCATTGGTTTTTAACGTTATTTTCCTCAGTGGTCAATATGAAAATTCTCGTTCGTTTATGGGACGTGTTTTTGTACGAAGGTACCGTTGCGTTGTTTGAGTTCACGCTTGGAATGCTCAAAGTTCGCGAAAAAGATATTAAAGCAGCCGAGAACTCAGCTCAGCTGTTTAATTTGCTTTCGGATCTTCCGGGTAGTATTGAGGATGCTGATTATTTGTTTGATGTTTGTTCGAAGTTATCGGCGAAAATTACAGAATCAATGATACATGCGCAACGTAAAAAGCATCTGGCGTATTTATTAGTCGACGCTGGTGTTCTAATCAATCCAGAATCTGATTCAAATTTACCGAAGCAAACAATCCAGCGTCGTAAATTGAGACGTTCCCAGTCTATTGTGTCGCAGATATTTCGTGCTGGTGAAACTTCTGTCTGTGATGCAATCGATGATATCCGTGAGAAAAATGTCCGACAAACCGAAATGTTGGTTGATTTGAAGGACGCTATTTTGAAAGTGGCGCGACATTTTATGTCGTTCAGTCCCGCAGCAGCCGTAGGCGTTGGAAGCGTAAATGGCCTACAAAATTCAGCTGCTGCCGTGGGTGCCGATCCAACCGGTGCGCAAGCTCCAAAAATCGTTTTAACGGCTGATTATTCGCTACAATCTCACGCTATGGATCATGAAAATTTCCTTGCTGTACATGCCAATCGATGCAGACGCGCAAGAGCTTTGCTAGATTTTGAACGACACGACGAAGATGAACTCGGATTTCGGAAAAATGACATCATTACGGTTATATCGCAACGTGATGAGCATTGCTGGGTTGGTGAACTAAACGGACTGCGCGGATGGTTTCCAGCGAAATTTGTTGAACTCCTTGATGAACGATCAAAGCTTTATTCGAGTCTTGGAGATGACGCAGTATCAGAAGTGATTACAGATTTGGTTCGTGGAGTTTTGGCACCTGCCTTGAAAACCATTTTCGATCATGGAATCAAGCGATCTGCGGTGATTGGCGGTCCAGTACATCCATGGCTGTTTATTGAAGATGTCGCAAGGCATGAAGTCGCGAAAGATTTTGATTCGGTGTATTCAAGGCTGGTACTGTGTCGAACATATCGGTTGGACGAGGACGGCAAGGTGTTGACACCGGAAGAATTGTTGTACAAAGCGGTTCAGCAAATCAATTTTGCTCATGATGCGAAACATGCTCAGATGGATGTCAAGTTTAGGTCGCTGGTATGTCTCGGACTCGACGAACAAGTGTTACATTTATGGTTCGAGTTATTTTGTTCATGTACATCTATGGTCAAGAAATGGTATCACAGATGGTCGTATATTCGTAGCCCAGGCTGGGTTCAAATCAAGTGTGAGTTGCGGATTTTAGCGCAGTTTGCGTTCAATTTGAATCCAGACTGGGAATTGGCGCAGAGTTCAGCGAAGGAAGCTGAAGTTAATAAGCCTCTGCGGGACGGTGTTCGTGATATGCTGGTAAAGCATCATTTGTTTAGTTGGGATTTGTAATCTGTAGCGGTGTTAGGCTTCACATTTAGCCCCTGCAAGAATAGAAATTTTTGGTAGAATTTTAAATTTTTAAATTTTTAGAGCATTTGCATATGAGAGAGCCGCTGTATTGTTTAATTTAAAACTGGTTGCTACTGTCAGTTTTTTGCTTTAATGTTATTTATATATTACAGCTCTACATGCAGTTATGTTATATTTTTCAACGATAAATACCTGGCTAAAGTGAGTACTTTAGTCGGATGCATATTAATTCGATCCCTAAGCTGTTGGCTAATATCTACAGCGCTTCGTAAACGTCGCGTTGCCTGTATATGTGGCAGCATTTTTTTGAAATTTGATGCCATATTGCATTTTGTTGTGTTTTTGTTATAGTAATATGTCGTTTAATAATAATTTGAAGCTTTATTTATAATACGAAAGTCATCGGTCTCTGGTCTTGTTCTTGTTGCTTACTGTGATATGTTTGTATATAAATATATAGATTTCTAAATTTTGCTTCAACGTACTCTGTATTGTAACTATTTAGGTATTGCAGCATCGAATGATTTTATTTATAAATATATACACTACTTGGAATTTGGATCATAAACGATGGAAATATCCCTAATTAATAATTTGCACTGTGGTCTTAAGCTTATTTTTGAAAATAAGAAATTGTTTCGACGTGTGCTGCTACTCATGTTTACAGTATTAATGACGCGGAGTTGTAAAAAACAAAATACTGACATTGCATCTTTCTGAACATTTATTTAATATTTATTGGTTTTTTAGTCAGTTTTGTGCTGTTGGTGCGTTGTTAATTTTAAAAGTAATAGCAACATTTATGATGCCATCTGTTTGTTGTTTCTTGAATTATTGCTGTTCAGATGTGTATTTTACAGCCATGACGAGTAAACATTCCGAGTTTACACAGTTTAACTCTTTTTTGTATATTAATATGTTGGGTTTGGTTGTGTAGTTATATGGTCATTATGGTATATGTACATAGCACTTTTTATACTTGATTACCATGTGGACACTGGCGCACCTTCGTTCGTTTCTGTTGCTCAAAAATTCCCACTGTTATTAGTATAGTAAAGTTTTCTGTAATATTTTTTAATTTGTCGCGTTTAGTAACTTTTGTATTGTCGAAGTAGGAATGGTGAGATAGTATTTAGAATGTAAGTGCAAAAGGAAAGTATGTGTAAGCCGTATTCAAATTTTGAAAACATCTTTAATGGTGTAGTCATTAATTCATTTCGCGAGGGTATAACTACGTCTAAAAGATTTTAAGAGCGACCGTAGCAAGCGAGAAAATTTTTTATTTCTAAATGTTATCCTGCAAAATGTAAACCGTATTTTTGAGGCTTTCCAGGAATTTCCGGACATTATCACATTTGTATCAGGGTGTGACCGGATTTCCGGTTCAATATTCGACACAAACAGCCGATATTTGTATAATACATATAAAACTGCCGGATATTTACGGTTATGGTCCGACTGGCATAAAACTGGTTTTCACAATTTTCCACACTGAAGTAAAATTAACAAACCATCCTAACCAATTTAACTTTAGTTAGTGAACATACTTTTGGGTGAACCAAATACTTCAAAAAGTGCATAAATTTAAATGCTATATCCGAGTTAACATCCGGTTTCAGCAAAAATTCACTATCGGATTCCGGTTCAGGTATTCTCTAAATTTGATATCCGATCGTACTCTGTCTTATTTACTTAGCATGCGCCGATACCAATATTATTGCCGGTACTGCTGCCAATTCTTATTTTGAAACCGTGCCGATGCCAAACCGATGCCGATTCCAATTTTTGTACACCTAAATACTTCAAAAACTACACAAATTTAAATGCTATACCCGAGTTAACATCTGGTTCCAGTAAAAAATTTGCTATCGGGTTCCGGTATTCTGTTAACTGATATCCGGTCGTACCCTGCCTTGTCTATTACCAACGGCGTGGTTATACGTTACTCAATCAAAGTTATATTACGCACACCAGGCGTATAGTAGTTTTTCGTTCTCCACATACTTCATTATTATTTTTTGTGTGGTTGTGAATAGAATATATATGTGCAACAGTTATCATATCTCGTCTTGTGCGTGCTATTAAAAATAAATCGTGTTGTTGTTAAAGATCAACGTTTTCCTCATGATGTTCAGTAAAGTAATTGTTGTTGTTTATGTGTATATGTCATATATTTTGATTAAATCGACAATTGAGCGAATATAAGCCATTTCAATTGCCGAATACCGTTGGTGCTTGATACGTTACCTACTTTTTGGTGACTACCAGTTTTGTTACGCTCGCGAGCCCTCATTCCACCGGCGTGCGACCAGTGAAACCCGATTGGATTGAATGATTCCCGTAAATGATTCAGTAAGGCCCCATGCAATCCACTGAGTTGTTTTGTAGGTCAAGTCCCCGTATTATTCGCAGTTGTCCTATTCAAGAGCAAAATGCAATTATTAGTCCAGTCTACCGATGTATAGAACAGGGCCGGATCGTTGTCCGAAGGGGCTATAATAGTCAGTTTAAGCTTTAGACTAATTTTTTGCTTAGGAATAGGCTCATCCATACGCTTAGGAATATGCTTATGCTGCTGTTACGGCCCTGTTCTATACACGGGCCGTCCTGTCAAACATATTTTGCAAACTCATAGAGGTTCGACATTTCAAGGCGGCAAAAGGATATGGCATGGCAAGATCAAAATTTCGACTAATTTTCCGCGAGTGTAAATAAACATTTACTGAGTCATGCGGAGTGAGGCCCGGTTAAGCGGGTTCTAGCCTCACACCCAGCTGTCAATTTGAAATCTCAGTGACTGGTTTAATAGTCGCTGCATTCAGCGGTGCGCTTAGGTCATGGGCAATTAGCACCTGTTTTGTAGTATGTTGCTTACGAATCATTGAAATTTAGGTTTCGTTCCTGTGTTCATCAGAGTATAAATGGATATCCGTTTCCGGTAAAGACAATGTTCGTTTCTGTTCTACACATGACAAAAATTCGTTTATTTTTCTGCTCAAAATTAGTTCTACTTCACGTATTAATCGCGCATTTGTTTATTTTTGGCATAAAAATAAAACATGTGAAATATTACATTTTCATCTCCGTTTCGGTTATTTTAAATATCACTTTAAATCCTGGTATTGGCCCACGTTTCTTTGAAGGGCCAATCATTTTTTCGCACACTGTAGAGTAAGCTAAAGCTGCTTTTAACTATTTTTGCGTAGCTCTAGACTTAGTTATAGGCTTATCCTTAATACACTGAGACTTTTGTCTTATGCTTATACTACTGTTACATCCGTCAAAGTAAAATAGAACGCGGAATTTGTACACACCTTTAATTCATTGAACGTGGCAGGGTGCAACCATCGGTAAAATTTTTAGCCGGAGATTTTCAAATTTTGCTAGCTTACGCAGGGTTGCGCTATATTTGACTCGTCACAGTGTGTAACCCGTGCGGCGCCGTGCGTCACTCGTACGGCGTCGCCGTCACCTGTGCGGTGTCGTCGTCAGGCACCAGACGTGAACAAAAGTATATAGCACAACCCTTAGGCGTAAAGAAACAGAAGCGTAAATTGAGAAAAGTGGACAAGAGCCGATCATACATATGGCGCTGTTCAAATAGGGAATTGCTATTTGCATACTTTTTCATAGTAAAACACTGTATTCGTGATTTACTGTAATTAATTTTCTGTTGCTAATATGCAGGATGTATTTTGAAGCAACTGAATCCATGCACACGCAATCGAACGGTAGATCCAGTCACGTTGTTAACGAACTGCTACTAGTTGATGTGGGTAAGTGTCGTGAACTTTGGCAACTCGAAAAAACGGCTACATTAAGAATTTAGTTTCTAGATAACATTTGCCTAAGCTTATTTCGTAACTATATATTCTGAATTAGTTTGCCGGTTTGAAGTTATTATTTAGTTTTTTAGAATTAGCCTGTACAGATTTATACTGCATATTATGGTTTTTGATAATAACAATAATTTCACCGTATTGTAATCAAATTTTGTAATGTTGTACTTTTATTGGCTGACAGGGTCAAATTCAATGTGCTTTTATTGGTTGACAGGGTCAAATTCAACGCGGACTGTGATTCCACCAGCATCAAGGCGTTATCGAACGTCAGCTGAAACTAATTCCGCTGAGGTTGATGAGTTGCATTATAACGATAATCGGTCAAACCACAAGCGATCCAAAATATTGCCATCAAATGACTTACGACACCGCATTAAACGAGATGAAGTTTCTCGACGAAGCGAAAAACCGTGCATCAGTAGCAGGGATGGTGAGTGCTCTTCATCGGCGACTGCCGATAAAAATTTGCCTGCTGGCGATCTCAGACAACGCTTACGGATTGTCAAACGGACGAGTAGCGCAGGTACGTAAGTTGACCTAGTTGTATTATTTTGAAGCTGAAATGTTTTGGTGCGTGGCTTTATTTGCGAATTTTTGTGAACTTTAACTGTGCCTATTGAGTATTAAAGTCTTTTCAAAGCAAAAATAACTTAGGACGTGGGTCGTGTTAATTTTGTTTAGAAACAGCAAGTAAGTGAACAATATACTAAATCAATCACTCGTCTGATTACCACTAGTCTCACATTTTACTTCAGATTCTGTGTAATTTTCATAAGTGAACAGTATAAAGTCGTTCGTTCAACAAAGTTGGATCGGATGCTGGATATTATTAGCTAAATATGGTATAAGTGGCGTTTGTCTGTTTCAGATCGTAGCACAGATTATTTGCTGAAACAGAAAATACGCGAAAAAGGTATCATCGTTTTACGTATTTAAGTGTTTTCTTCGTTTTCTTTAAATCTTGCAAACTTTGGGTTGCACTATATTTTGGTAACGTCCGGCGCCGTCCGTCACCGTATGTTTGTCGTACGGAGACGTCTAACAACGTACGTCACCTGGCGGTATCGTAGGTGATTACTGACGTACGATACCGTATGGTGACGGTCGGTGACAAACGCGCCGGGCGCCACCGGACGGCGCCGCACGACAAGTATAATAACGCCACCCTTATGTTGTCCATGCAAGCACAATATGTTTCTTGATTTCAAACACAATGTCAGTTTTTTCTTTCTCTATTTTGATGAAAAGATTGTCAAAAGCGTGCAGAATGCAGCCTTTCAGATATAGTTCATCATCATTTGCGTAACTCATAGGGTCATTTGCAGCTCGCGATTTCATCAACCAATAACACAAAGCCACTTCTGTCCATAGCCAATTGTCGTAAAAGAGTCAGATAGTCACGTTTGAAAACAGCCGCATTTCGGTTTACGATATCATGGACAGGTCGACAGTTAACATCCTTGAACAGCTTGCGTTGCCATGTATTGCGCACTCCTCGGAAGGGCCGACGCCATCCCTCATCAGCCGGAATAGGGTGGAACAAAGATTTGAACGGTAGGCGAACGGTTTCCATACGCGCGACATGCCCGAACCAATATAGCCGCCGCTTGAGGATCGACTCCGAAACGGTTTCCTTGATGCCCATTTGCCTGCGAACTTCGACGTTTGTAACGTGGTCACGGTAGGAGACGTGCAGTATCCAGCGCAGCATTCGGTGGTCGAAGGCATCCAGTCGCCGCTCGTGGTTAGCCTTGATCGGCCACGTTTCACAGGCATAGAGGAGCACCGGTCGAACGCAGGCCATGTAGATCCGGCGTTTCAGCTGTTTTGACAGGTTCCGGTTTCCCCACACAGCTTTCAGCGCCAGCATGGCGTTGTACGCCTTTGCTATTCTGGTGCGGATTTCGGTAGACCCATCGCCGGAAGAGGATATTGAGCTGCCAAGGTAGGTGAAGTCGTCCACCACTTCAATGGTTTCTCTGGCGATGCTTATTTTCGGTCTTGTTTCGGTGCCACAGCACAGGATCTTCGTCTTCGCCGTACTGATCACCAGGCCGATGCGCTTCGCGTTCTCATCCAGCCGACTCTGGGCTTTCAGCGAGCACGGCTATGTCGTCCACAAACGTCAGGTCGGACAGGACGGAGCTGTCATCGGTTTCGCTACCCATCAGGACCCCGTCAACGTGGTCATCGAAGGACACTTTGAGCAACCAATCCACGCACCAGTTGAAGAGAATGGGTGAAGAGATGCCTCCCTGACGCACACCGGTGTGGATCTCGAAGGTGTCGGTCGCGGTACCGTATACCCCTACACGGCATTTCGTCGATCGGTAGAGGGCCCGGAACATCGATATAATCTTCTGCGGGACTCCAGAAGCCGCCATTATCAGCCACAGGCTATCTCTATCGATGCTATCGAAGGCTGCTGCGAAATCGACGAAGCCAATAAATGTTGCTCGCCCGAATTCGTTCCGGGTTTCAATTACTTGGCGCAGGGTGAAGATCTGGTCGGCACAGCTTCTTCCAGCCCGGAACCCAGCTTGGTTCTCACGGGTAAGCGGGTCGCGCCATTGCTTGATGCGGTCAATCAGGACTGCTTCTAGAATCTTGGACGCGATGTCCAGGAGGCTGATTCCCCGGTAGTTCTTGCACATGCTCTTATCGCCCTTCTTGAACAGCGGGACAACTTCGGCGATCTCCCAGTCGGATGGGATCGACTCGCTGCGCCATATAGTTTCAAAAAGGGACACCAGGTCAGTGGCGACTGGCTCACCACCGTATTTGTAGGCTTCGGGCGGTAGACCATCTTCTCCACCTGCTCTTCCTGATCTGGTCGATCTGATTGCCTTCTTGACGTCCTCCAGGCTAGGCGGCTCCACGCGAATGCAGGTGGCGGGGATCGGGGTGCCAAGGTCTTCGGCGGACAGTGGGTTTGCTGGGCTTGGTCGGTTAAGCAACTCCTTGAAGTGCTCAGCCCATCTTTCTAGCTTCGCTTGCTTCCCATCAATCAAAATGCCGTTTCGGTCTTTCAGCGTCGGGGGGGCACAGCCTTTCTTGTTCAGGGACTTTACCATCTGGAACAGCTTTCGCGAATCACCGACCCTGTTTGCTTGCTCTGCATCGACAACGAATCGGGTCCACATGACTTCACGGTCGCCAGCAACTGCTCGTCTGACTGCATTTCGTAGTCTATTGCACTTTGGCTGGCTTCTTCGCTGGTCCATCAGTGATATCGTTTCGTTTGAGATCCAACCAGAGCGGTTGATGCGGCGGACACCGAGCGTCTCGAAACAGGCCTGGTTCAGGTTTGTGGCCATGAGTGCGCACCTCTGCTCCACATCTGCATCAGCATTGTGGGCGGTTCCGACACGGACATAGGTCTGCCGGAAATCTTCTCGCTTTTCCACGACCTTGAAACGATCGACATCGTATCGCTTCTTCATCGGGCGGCATTTGGACGCGGAGAAGCGAATCCTCACACGGCATCGGACAAGACCATGGTCGGAGCTCCATTCGTTGCCCCAGAACGTTCTGCTGTCCAGCACTGAGGTTCTCCATCGGTCACGCACCAGGATGAAGTCGATTTGGTTCTCGGCATTCCCGGCATTAGACATCCAGGTGGCAAGATGGCGGCGCTTGTGCTTGAATCCCGTATTTGTGGCGAACAGCCGTTGTTGACCAATCAACGAGACTAGCCGATCTCCATTGTTGCTTCTGGTGCCCAGGCTGAACGGGCCCAGCATGCTGCCTTCACATGGGTGTCGCGGACCGAGTTGGGCATTCCAGTCGCCGGCGACGATCAGGAAGTCAGACTTGGCAACGCCGGCTAGTGCAGTGTCGACTTCACTGTAGAACTGATCTTTCACGGCGTCTGTGGAGCCTTCTGTAGGAGCGTAGACGGACACAATGCACAGGTTAAATGGACGGCACTTGACACGGATGCGCATCACTCGGGGACTAATAAAGTCGCACGCTTTGACGCAACTTGCCAACGATTGTTCTAGGGCGATCCCCACCCCATGATTTCCGCTTCCATCGGACGGGCCTGACCAGTACAAGGTGTAGCTCTTCTTTGGCAGGTCTTCGTTCGCTTTTTCTTCATCACGGCAGACGATGCATTTCCATGCGGCAGCAGAGGCACGGGCAGTGCGTATACAGTCGAAACCAGCACACGTGTAGTGACACCAAAGTCCACACTTCGTACAACCAATACTGCATAACGATAACCTCATTTTTGTTGTTGCAGTAGAAGACATAAAAGATTTTTGCATGCGACAAACCGATAGCGATGAAGCTTACGACCCATCGAATCCAGAAGGTTTGTGGTTTTTATTACATTAGTGCAAATATGGAAGCTAAATTCTGGTGTATATTTTTTACACAAAAATATTTCTTATGGTAATACTAATCTTTAGCAGTTATGAAAGTAACGGTCTAGAAGATTAATTGTAAAATTAATCATCGAGATTCCAATTGTAATTTTAACCGCAATGTTACACTTTAAATAACGTGGCCATGTAATTTTGATGTTCTTATCATAGATGGGCACCGGATATCCGGATATATACGAAATGAAATAAATATGTATCCGCATATCTGGATATCCGAAATGCTATTGCTTAAAATTTTTTTGGACATTGTTTCACTACTAAAGTAGGTGGTGCAGACGAAAAGAAATTCTGTCTTCTAACCTCAGTCAGAATATTGAACTAAATTCTTGACGATTTTTAGTAGATTTGGTTTTTTGGTTTATATTTGTAAAATTTAGTTGTCTTTGACATTGGTCTTTTTTCTAATTGTACTTACTGTCAGAAAAGTTTTTATAATTAAGTAATTAAATATATTGAAAACGTTTCTCTTCTAACATCTTGTTGGATACTTTCATGAATACGGTGCTGTGGAGGGCCTTGTGTATGGAAAAGTACATTTTTGGTTCTGCAGTAGTCTATATAATATCACAAAACGTGAAGGTGGTAGCATCTGATAGAAACCCTGTTTCAGTGGTTTAAAACAGACGGAGACCAACCAAATCAACTCAATTTCAGGCAGCCAACGCAAGTATTTATTAGCCAGTAGCAATCTTTAACCGAATACCCAACAATACTGCAGCAGTTTTATAATAATTTACTATTTTTAGAATTTTATGTTTTACTCTCATAACAATGAGCTTATAGGTCAGTACTTCTCTAGAGCAACAAGTTAAAACAAGTGCTTAAAAACAAAAATTGAGGTTCGAAAACCAAAAAACGCAAAGTCGAGGTTCGTATATCGGGATATCTATCCCGCTAGAGTTGCCGGATATCCGGATATGAAAAAATATCCGATGCTCATCAGAAGTCATACTAAGTTTTCAAATAATGTCAATATTAATAGTCGTAAGGGCAGTGAATATAAGACATCGAAACAAAAACTTTAAGAATTATTATTAGCTAGGTTTTTCTTGTCATTTCGCACATATATAATAATTACATTTTAAGAAAAATTAGCTTTGCGATTTTTCCGCTTTTTGTACTACAGTTTTAATATTATGTTTTCAGTTCCATCATATCGTAGAAAGCGTTCACCGATTCGTGAGCTTTCGCCGCCACCCATAAAATATATGCGACCAATTCGTGCAATGCGAAGCCGAAATCCGTCTAGGCAATCACCTGACCGTGATAGACACAAGCATTCGACAGACGATGGAAGGAGTAGTAGTCGTTCACGCCCAAGGGTGTCAAAAAGCTACTTATATCCGAGAACCGAGCATATATCCACCGCTCACGCTCTATCCTTTGAAGCTCATCCGCATTTCCAGTTAACATTTGCCCAACCGCAGGTACAACTTGCTGTTCCCAGTTCCGTTTTGCCAATGCAAGTCTTCGCGCCTATAACCACACCTATGTCGGGATTTGCTATGCCTCAGCCTGGGCCAGTTCTTCAAGCTCCTGTAGTTCCGTTTCCGGTATCGCATACCCATGAACAACCAACTCAGCCTCAACCGATTGCAACAAAGATACTCATTAACCCTCATTTCAAAGGATGGGGATCGGATCCAAACCGACTGAAAACCATTGTACCCGAAGCTTCGCTTAACGAAGTTGAAAGTCAGATTAAAAATTCTAGTCAAAATACTCTGTCAGGTTCGGACTCTAGAAAAGAGCAAGAAATGATTGATAATGCATGTGAAGAGAGCAAAATTGATAAAATTAGCAGCTTTTGTGGGGTGTCAATTATAAATCGAGAAGAAAATATCGATTCCAACAGTGTTACAATGGTCGAAAATTTTTACGGGAATAATAATGAACGGCTGGCATGCGTTCCGTCGTGGCCTAATTTAAATCTCACCGCTGAAGCCGCTGCAAGTCAGTCAGCAGATTTGCAATGGCAGTTTGGTATCCCCATCAGCGAAGATATAGAATTCGAATCCTGTGTCAAGGAAACGCTGGATCATTTGATTTCGTTAAGGTATGTGCACGTTTTGTTTCGATCTTTCTATTATGACTCAATCATTCGCTCAAGCAGAATGGAGATTTGCCATGGTTTTGTGAGATTTCCATAGGGCTCGAGCGTCAAGCTCTTATAGCTGAGTGGCGATGTTAATCGCCTCCAAGTCTAGTGCCCTGAGTTTGATTCTAAACTTGAAAACTAGATTTTAATTTAAATCGTATAAATTCATGTGCGCATCGCTTAATTAATGGTACTTTTGGTTACTTGTTTGCAAGGCCGTAGCTATTGTTGCAAGACTGTGTAATCGAATAATTTGCACAAAGATATAGGATACATGTGTGAGTGGGTACAGTGTAGTCTCATTTTCTTATGAGTATTTGTATTTTAAAAAACAATTTTGTAAATCTTGGCGTCTATCATACGTTTTAACTGTTGTTAGTCTCAAAACGTGGTCGGTGCGTGGTTTCTATTACAATCGTTGGTGAAAGTTTACGTGTAGCTTTTAAGTAGCATTTTCAAATACAATGGTAATAACTGTTTTATCATTTATTTCAGTGTGAACGCAGTAGATAGTGGTTCATCGAATGTTTCTGATTCGAACGGTAATGAAAACGATGAGTAAATTATACATTTTGCATTTTAGGTGCAGTTATGCAATATGTAACTGTTAAGCTATAACGTAGAATAAACGGCCTGTGTTACATTGAAGGGTATACCGTTTTTCTGCGCTTCAATCGAACAAACTTTTAGCTTTAGAGAATTTTTTCTTACATTGAGACTCTGGTTTAGAAATCTGATTGACTATTAACTGTGGACTGTTTAATACCGCTGTCAAATTAACATTGGCCAAATAACCAATAAACTGCAACAAAACCAGGAAGCTAATGGTACCGATATAGTTTTTCACTTGCTTAACGCGTTATGACGAAGTTCATTGTCGTTCGGCATCATGCAGCATAGTATTTGAATTAAAACAGCTTCAACATAAATTGAACTTAACTGATGTTTCTGGGTTTAACAGCGTTGTGTATATCATCCAGCTGTAACTCGAAATATACGGTTTTCTCGAATATAGTTATGCAGTTATTTTGCGTTGGGCATAGAAATTTTTTTATGCAGTAAAGTTGTTCTCGCCTTAACTCAGCCATTGAAAATGTGCGTACGGTAAAAAGAGCGAATAATATATAATAGACTGATATGTGCTTGAAAACTTTTTGACCTTAAAAGTAACTTTGTCAGCTAGTGGTACTCAATTGCAATAGCACTGATTGTCTATAAGATTTGAGTGTTTGGCCAGTGTATAGAACAGGGCAGCAGCAGTAGTGTACACATATTCCTAAGCCTAAACGTATGAATTAGCTAATAAATTTTTTTGGCCAATTCAAACGAATAAGTTGTAAAAATCAATTACAGACGCAAGCCCCAAAACGACCTAACCTTGCGATATTTGTTCAATCGATCATTTGTTCCAGAAGCACGCACCGAAATTATTAAGGTTTTGGATGAACTTGGTAGTATTATGTTACATCGAACAATTGCAGCATATCTATATTGAAGTATTGCGCGAACTATGCGTGATGTATATAGCTAATTTTGAGCATAAAAACAACGAAATTTCGCTCTTTCTATAAAGGAAACGGACACCGATTTTTAACGGAAATGGCAGTGGATTGATTCAAAACCACTATTTCGTTCTTTACCAGGGTACGGTCCATATCCGGCTCCAGCAAAAATACGACTTTTTCTCCACCTCCGGCTCTGGTAAATTTTGTTCATCTCCAACTTCGGCTACTTCATTCCTGGTTGCACCTTGTTTTAATCCAATATTTCTACTTTCTGCCACATTGCTGTGATAGTTTATTATTATTTAGGCATGCTAGAAACACTTAGGTACTGTATTCCGGCTACGTCATACAGTCAGTTGTTAAAATGCAAGTGCGCAGCAGCGGTACAGCTAAGTCAACGTCATTGCGCAATCCCACCGGGTAAAGTTCGACGCAAAGAACCGAAACGTAATTTTGTTCCACGCGATTATACAATGCCAGGCAAGTACAAAGAACAGTACAGCAGTTTTGAAACGTACGTTGAGCGTGAATGGTGGCGACATTCTGATCGCGTATGCTATTGGTCGACATGGTTCATGTATCGTGATGCACATCGCCGAAATTTAGTCCGCGAGGCAGCGCCCACGCGATTACGGTACAAAGTGATGTGGAAAAATGGAATTTTGCCTCAAGCGATTAAAGACGAATTCCGCGAGAAGATCGCCGCGATGCCTAAGAATACATCGTTCGCAATGCTTCAAAATCCGTGTCAGTTTACTGGGCGCCGCATAGGGAACGTAATTACGCATCGAATGTCGCGGTTGAAATTTCGAGATTTAGCCGATCATGGAAAGTTGTCGGGGGTGTTGCGTGCGATTTGGACGTAAATTTTTGAGAGGACAATGGTGCTTTTAGGTTTGTAACGGTGCAGCCTAAAAGTGGCGCTACACTGCAAAAAATGATGAGTCAAATTGATTCTCTCCGAAATAGGTTTTCCGGACTACACAAACTGAGTCAAAATTCGACTCCGCCGGAGTCAAATTTGACTCAATGAGTCTGGAAAAGCCTATTTCGGAGAGAGTCAATTTGAATCACCATGTTTTGTAGTGTATACTCGCTACGCGGCGTTGTGCATCATGTTAAACGATAATTTTTAAAACTCGTTGCGCCACAGAACGGCACATTTAAAACTTACTTTAATTTGTGACGCGCGGCAAAATTCGACTCCGCCGGAGTCAAATTTGACTCAATGAGTCTGGAAAAGCCTATTTCGGAGAGAGTCAATTTGAATCACCATGTTTTGTAGTGTATACTCGCTACGCGGCTGTCATCATTAAACAAATTTAAAATCTCGTTGCGCAACAGAACGGCACATTTAAAACTTACTTTAATTTGTGACGCGCGGCAAAATTCGACTCCGCCGGAGTCAAATTTGACTCAATGAGTCTGGAAAAGCCTATTTCGGAGAGAGTCAATTTGAATCACCATGTTTTGTAGTGTATACTCGCTGCGCGGCGTTGTGCATCATGTTAAACGATAATTTTTAAAACTCGTTGCGCCACAGAACGGCACATTTAAAACTTACTTTAATTTGTGACGCGCGGCAAAATTCGACTCCGCCGGAGTCAAATTTGACTCAATGAGTCTGGAAAAGCCTATTTCGGAGAGAGTCAATTTGAATCACCATGTTTTGTAGTGTATACTCGCTGCGCGGCGTTGTGCATCATGTTAAACGATAATTTTTAAAACTCGTTGCGCCACAGAACGGCACATTTAAAACTTACTTTAATTTGTGACGCGCGGCGCCGTGCGGCACAAACGCCAACCTAAGCGTACTCTTTAGCCTAAACCTATAAGTTAAAGCAAATAGTTAGTCTACAGCATTTAGCCTGTATAACAGTTCAGTTGGAAACCGGAACGCTCCAATATAGCGAATTTAAGGTTTTCTCGTTAGTCTCAAGTTTGGGTAAAGAGTGAAAAACACTGCTTTTTACACGTCGAAATGCTAGATATTTTGCAGCGTCTGCAATTCCAGGCAAATCCAGAGTGGACGCATGGAATGAAAATGCACGTCAACAGTGTTAATCTTACATTCATAAATACATATTTTTGCCCAACTCAATTAATATATACTTCCAACAGTGTACAAATTTATATCCTATATCCGTGTTAACATCCGGTTCCGGTGCAAAATTCACTATCCGGCTCCGGTTCCTGTATTTGATAAGATTAATATCTGGTCGATCCCTGGTATAAGACGCTGTGGTAATAGAGATGGTAAACAAATAAATGTTAGCGAGCATTTAAGGACATACCGAAATGTTCGTCCAAAGTGTGTGCAGTTTTAATAAGTATTGGAATGAGCTCAGTATTTTTTGCAAGAATATTTATGCTTATAAATAGTGATTTTACTTTAATGCAATTTGTTTGCACCGGAAACCTGGTTTTGAAATTTAAGGATCTTGTAATTGCGGTATGATTTTAATGTACTTATGTAAACGAGTTTCTCAGTTTATATTTCTAAGAGAGTATATAAATATTATGGCCAATGTTACTTTAAGGGCGTAACAGTAAATTATGCGTGTTCCCAAGCCTAAGCCTAAGCCTAAGCGAAAAAATGTAATCTAGAATCTAAACCTACTCTTTTATAGACCCATCAGAAACCTGGACGCCCCTTAAAGTAACGTGGGCCAAAATTATTCATTTTATGGCTTATTCAAGTTGAGCTGCGGCTATGCCATTCTATTATTAAGTTCACCTCTTGTACGTATCTTTTACTTTCTAAAGTTATTGTTTTGTTTGAACTTCAGCTTTCTATTTTGGAGCCAATGTCCCGGCCGAATCATTGTATCTAAAACTTATGTTTATGGAAATTCAACAAATCAGACATGTGTCTTAAACATTTATCAAGTAGTCAGATTTCAAAGTTTTAGGTTTGAAAATTTTAAGAACCATATTTGTGACAAAGTTCAGAATATAAAGTTTGATATTCAAGACATATTTAAGAAGTCTAAGACTTTCTGAAAGTCGGAAAACGTTTCTTAAACGTAAGACGATTTGTTTTATGTATGTGTTTTTACGCTGTTTTCCACGAATGGACATGGAAATCGAACTATATTATTTTAAATAGTTTGTATCTTAGTTTGCAGCTATATTTGTTTAATACATGCTTAAGTAGTAAAGTTTTGACTTTGTAGTCACTTTGATGAATGAGTTGATTTTCAAGCCTATGTTTACAGATAACTTTTTACAGGAATCTAAGGCTAGACGTATACATCCGGCTCGGGTAGAAAGCTGACGTTCGTCTCTGATAGGATTTTGGTTGGAGGTTCCGGTGATTACGATTGTGCATTTTTTGTATTTGTACAAAAGTGACACCCTCACGGTTGCGCACCTGTCATAAGCACTAAACAGTCATTACAACTGTACTTAGCCAGGATGTAACCGGACTTTTGCCTCCGGCTCCGGTAGAATTTTCGCCGAACGTTCTGGGAACTTCTGTACCATATGAAATTTATTATTATAAAAGTTTTGTCTTTTTTTGTAACTTCGTAAGTTTTGGACAATTTTCGAAATATATTAAAACATTCAATTTAAATATTTTTTCACAACTATACTGTATTGACCAGAATAAGAAGGGGTCCCCATTTTGAGTCCCAAATAGGAGTGTATATTTCCCTCGCTATATAGATTCTGTTAGTGCATAGAGTCCGTATCCGTAAATGAAGCCAAATTAGAAGAATGGCCTAGAGTGTTCAAATAGTAACAGATGCTCGGACAACCCGCATAAACTATTAAGTCTGAAAAAATTAACGGACATGGTAATCAACAAAAATGCTTCGGAGTAAAGTCAGTTCTGCCAAAAAGAAAGTGTATAAAATGGACTGTTTTTTTAATCCAACTAACATGAGGGGGAATTAAAAATAAATGTCATTGGGAATAACATGGGTATCCTCTGATGGAACAAAATACATAAGCTTCCTTCTTATTCGGATCACTACACTACAGTATATAGGTTTATTGTTAGTATTTCGAAAATTTGTTTCGATTTTTAAGTCTAAACCTAAACCTAGAATGAGCTTAAACCTAAGCTTTGTCGGGCCTAAAAGCTAAAGCTTAAGCAAACAAAGTTATAGTCTAAAGGTTAAGCTTACTCTTTTGCAGTCCCGCGGAAAAACCGTTCCGCCCCTGGTCTTACATGGGCCCACACAGGTGTGTAACCTGATTTAAATTTCGGTCTTATTTACGATGCGTTGAAGTGCATGCTGTCCTTTATCACATGATGGTAAATAATTTCGAGCATACAAATGATCACAGACGTTGCGGCCCCGGATCCAAGGACTGCGTAAGCATCTTGAACTTGATTCAGTGTTAACGCAAGTGGAGTATATTGTGAGTTCGGAGCCGACGTTGTTTTGGTCTGATCCGGAAAAGAATTTGATGTGCTACAACCGGGTGAGTCTGGTTTACGCGCTGTAGAAGTGAGCAGAAGCTGTGTTTTCGTAGAATGCTCGTTGTTCGACGATTGCAGTCGTACTTGCGTTTTTCGTGATCGTAACAGTCGTTTGCGTTTATGCTCAGCGGCCAGTTTGCGAACAATATTGCTGTAAACGCTCGAGATTGCACCGGTTGAAAATGCTGAATTTATGCTGTTGCGAACACAAATTGGAAGCGTTTCCCGGTTGTAGAAGTAGACTTGATTTGACGGAGGAGCAATATTTTGGACTATGGTCAGTTGTGGGAAACGGTTTTGGATAAATTGATATTTTGACGCGTAGTCAGTACCGATTAAGCACCGGCTGTTGTTTAACGCGTGTAGGAGCCGGTACATTTCAGTTTGGGACGCGACTCGCAAAGGTGGGTTTGTGACTGCAGCTTGTCTGAGGGTTTCGCCGACTCGAGTTCGAGTAACATCGGTTTGGAACGGGATTAAGTCGCGGAAGTCGTCCGGTGCGTACACGATGAGTTGACACTGTTTCTCGCTGAGGATCGCTGCTAGTTCAGTTGCGTTTTTGAACGGAACTATAACTCGTGATGTAGGCTGATAGAGAGCAATGGCTAGAAAGTTAGGGTATAAGCTGAGTAGAAGCATTAGGGTGACTCCTCGTGACAGCTCGATCCATCTTCGACAATTTGACTGGTTGATTGCGGTAAGAATGGCAGTTAAGTCGCGAAAATAAGTTTGGTTGGTGGTGGAAAAGTCGGTTGGAAAGGCACCTGTTGAACTTTGTCCTCGACTGAATTTAGAGATGTGGTCGTTGCTAGTAGTCGAAGATTGTTGTTGATTAGTTAAAGTTCTACGGTGTGATTTTGATTGGTCCCAACCGAAGCGAGTCGATTGAACCAATCGTTGAGGAGCAATTTCAAACGCAAAGCAGGTTAGCGAAATGACAAGAAGTGTTAGCCAGATTCGCCAGTTGTAAATTGAAAACATCATAAATTGGTCAGTGATCGCTTCGTGGGAAGCGTTGATGATTAATATAGGACCACTGTTTGATATTGGCATTGTCATACCGAAATTTAAAGACTGATTTGCATAGGTGGGGTCATTTTGAGCACGCGTTGTACCCTGTATATCTGCGTCACCGGATAGCAACATTTGAAGCGCTTCTGAGCTATTGGACGCTGCTTTCCAAACTAAACGAGCGTGTGGAGCGGTTCGCTTTAGTATCGTTTTCAAGAGACGTATGTCTAAACCAGGGTCAGGGCATTGTGTCCACGGACGGGCGAAACACGGATTTACGTACGGTGGCGATATTTCGGATACGATTCGAATGGTCGGGGGTGCTTCGTGCATCATTAAATATGAGTAACAGGTTCGGTTTATCATTGTATTTATATATGCATTTGTAGTATTATCGACCTGAAATACTGTATGGAAATTTTTAACCTGCCGAGATTTATGGTTGGAGATTTGATTGGTTTTAAGTATAAGTAGTAGTGTTTGTTCATTGAGCCGAATCTTCATTGTAGAAGGTACGGGATAAAAACGTCTCAAATAACAGCGGGACCCAGTGCCACCGTTCAAATCAACAGAGGAGTCTAAAACGGAAATGCCGGAAGTCAACAAAATTGGCCGGAGCTGAAACCGGAACCGGTCGTGAAATAAAATCAAACAGTAAACTTTATGTTAAATTTGCTAATATTAGGTTAACAATGCCAGGTGAGTGTTTGGTACAAAAACTGGTTTAGGCTTTATCTGTGAGAATTCTCGGCCATTATACAACAACAGCGTTTGTAGTTGACTCTTTCAAAGTTACAATCAAACTCAATGAAATGGGCAACTGTTATAGAAATGCGAAAAATTTTACTACCAAATCTGTCGAGACCTCGGCAAAAGTTGTAACGGAGGTGTAGATCGATTTTTTGGCAAAGTCACAAGTTGAAGGTAGATATCCGGTTGTAGCCGGTAAGTATTCTTAGTCCCCCCTCGGGCCGCAAAAAAATTTTTGTCAAAAAGTTTGACAAATTATATACCATTTGATGCAGCTTGCCGAGCTGAGTCCAATGGTGTGAAATTTTTTGTAATCTCAGACGATTGGTTAACGAGTTATTATCAAATAACTGTTTGGCGCGCGGCCAACGATTTGGGTCGGCGCAAAATCAGTTATTTGACCATAATTCGTTAACCAATCGTCTGATTGCAAAAAAGTTAACACCGTTGAACTCAGCTCGGCAAGCTGCATCAAATGTATATAATTTGTTTAACTTTCGGACAAAAATTTTTTTGGGTCCCTGGGGGCACCTTTGGAGCTTAAAAAGTCGAATTTTTCAAAAACTTAAATCTGGGTGTGAAATGGTCAGGATAAATCATGAGAAGCTCATCAAAAATTGTCAAAATCCGACTCGTTTTAGGCAAACGCGGGCTGGGCTGGGGATAACCGAAAAGGCACATAATTTCTATACCTGGACTTAAATCGAAGATGTCTGTTGATTTTGTTGTTGCTAAAGAACATTATTGTTCGGTGCAGGTGTGGCAACCGCCATTGTTCTGCGTTTACGCGTTTCGCTAAATTGCAGCACTTTCTCACGTATGAATGTGTGCAATCAAACAAACCCTGTTTTTAACTAAAATTTCGGATTCGGTAGCTTTTGAGGTATGTGCTGGCGTTCATTTGATTCTGATATTCAATACTAATTGGTCGGCAGAATATTATGTAATATCGTTTGGTTGTCCGTTGTTCAATTGCAATAAGTGCCAAAAGCAATCAAACACCAAAAAACCCTAGTGTAACTTGATATTCACGTTGAAGTTGAAAGTAATTTTGAACAGAAAGTGACCGGGTTACTTATATTACGTAACGGTGACGGGCGTATAGAAGGCGAGGGAGAGAGAGTGGATATATTTTCCTGTTTTGACCAATGTATAGAAACGGGCCGTAACAGTAGTATGAGCATATTCGTAAGCCTGAGCGTAAGCATGAACTTATACCTAAGCCTAATCGCAAAAATTAGTCCAAACCTTAAGCTTGGACTATTGCAGTGCCACAGAAAAACGTTCCGCGCTTGATCTTTACATGAGCCGATACTTTAGAGAGAAAGAAATTGCACTTTAATGTGCTGTTTATAGAATAACCTGCTGGTACTTTGAGGTCAATATGAAGCAGAGTGCAAGCGGATGTGCAAAAAAATTGTGGAGTCAAAGCCGGAGTCGAAGGTTAGTAGTTTTTTTGCAGGAGGCGGAACCGAAGCGTAAGGTGAAACAAATGTAAAACTTTAATGATAATCTTCAAATTGTAGCAGGATTCTGGTGTTGAGTCTTTTTTTGAGAAATCTCGGTAACTTATTCTCGGGTTGCGCTCAGCTGTTGGAAAATTATGAACAGTTTCATTAGCGAAATTTATTGAAAACTGGCAAAAAACCGAAACTCAAGGTCGATTTTTCATTGGAGCCGGAGGCAGATCGCCGGCGGTTGCATCATGAGATGAGATTATGCGATCCTTGCGAAATCAGACCCTGGTATGCCCATCCATGGTACGTAAAAATATAGTTGGCACGCGTAGGGTGCGCGCAACTTAAATTTTTGAACCGTGTGATTTGGGATAAGAATTTTTAAAATATACGACGTAGCTGTTTGTCAAAAGTAGGAAATGGTTGATAAATTTTGAATTCGGAACGTCAATCAAAGTCGACCAAAGTTTTAGTTGGTATTTTAATTTCAAGTCACAAGTTCGTCGCACGCTTTTAATGTTAAAAACTTTAATTTTAGTGATTTTGCTATTTATTTGCAGTTTTTATTCAAAAATGTATATGCGGCGAGTGTCCGTTGACGGGTTTGTGGCCAGGAGTTTCATTTGATAGAAGTATCAGTAAGCGAAGAGTTTACAGGTCGCGTTTGAAGAATTCGCGAGCGAAGCGAGCTGAAAGCTTAACATAATTATAAAATCTATGTGACTCAATAAGGAGATTTAAAGTTTATGGCGGGTTTGAAAGAGTGTTTGGATTGCTAGATTCCGCATATACAAATATACACATTATGTATATTAAACCTGGAACGCCCCACATACGTATTTTGGGCAGCGTTCCCGTAGATTTGTATATTCATATGTAAATTTGCATCTATACTTCTGTGTAAAAAAGTCTGAACATAGGAAATTGTTGTTTACTTTTTCTTTGTGTTATTATTGTATAAGACGAAGCCTGTTTGCTTTATGCGTATATTAAAACATGTATATTATTTGTATATTGTCTTAAGCGAGTATCAATTTGGGACGCGTGTTTTCCTTTGCGGATGATGGATTCCCGGGCTCCATCATTCGAACCTGACCCGCACAGGCTAATAAATTTGTATTGAAATTGAATACACTGTCAATCAAATTTCAAGGCTTAAGTACAGACTTACGTGAACAAATGCTTTTAAACATATGCCAAAACACAGTGTATTTTAAGAGAGTTGAACATGTGTGCAACTACGGATTACCAGTATATATTATACGGAGTTTGTAAACATTTTGTTTTAAACATTTATGTTTATTAATCGGCAGTAGGAATTTTACAAAAACGAAATTACGATGTCTAGTAATTTTGACGAAAAATCAGGAATTATTGCGTGTGTTTGGGAACACGGGAGATGGTGGCAAACGCTATCGGAGGTAATAAAAAAGTTATTGTCATTGTTCGTGTAAATTTTTTAAAATAGGACTATTTTGCGCAAACGCTGTATGAATATGAAGAGATACCAAATAAAACGTGATTTGAGATTTAAGCATTTTAGGAAAATTATTCATTGAGACACGAACAAATATTTCGGCACTTGAAAACTGTCACACCAAAAGCTCAAAGCTAACGATAAGCCTAAGCTTAATCCTAAGCCCAAGTTATATCAAAATTTGAAACTATTGAAACCTATTGAGGGCAAGCATTCAACTGTTAGCCTAAAAGTTTCAGTATTTTTGACTTTATGCTATGATTTTATTTGTTCAGGTTCTGATAGAACTAAAGCCGTCTTGTTCGATCATAGACGCGAGTGTCAAATTGACGGCAAAAAATGTCACGGTTCTTATTCAATCCAACCATATAAAGCAAGTTTAACAGTCAAAATTGTGATGAGTTTTAATGAATATTTTTTCTTTTGCAAATGTTATTTTTTTGGATATTAACAAACTGTTTTCAACACGGCCGTATTCTCAGCTGCGTGTAGCGCCTATTTGTAAAAAATACCTGATGACAGTATTTTTAGTAATTAGCTGAGTGATTAAATCAATTTTTTAATGTTTTATATGGCGATTGTTTGGAACAGCAGTGAAAAATTTTCATAGCAGATATTTTAGACGGTTTGTTGAAATACGTCTCATCTCGCGCAAACTCGAATTGTGCCCTAGAAATCAGTCGGAATACGGCTCATAGTTGTTAATCGGTCACTAGGTGTATATTCCGTAATCAGTTAGCATGTAGTAAGTAGTAGTTAATATTGGGGAAGCTTAAAGGAAACAACCATCAAAACATCCATGAGACAGCAGCCGTGTTTTAGATTATAAAAGAGATCAAGGAATAACGCGTGACTGATGATACCGGTTGTATGTAAAATGCTAAGAAAAGCTGTATAGCTCGTATCCCTGGTAAACGTTGAATTGATCTTTGTGAGTCGTTTTGAACGAAAACAAGAATAAAGTCGCCGATAATTTTTGACATTCATATATATATATGCCTAAATCAATGTTATCTTGTAGGCTCTTGGTTTAAATGAAATTTTCGTAGAACCCAAAAAATAAAAAGTTTTAATGTTGTTTTAGATGTGACGTTGCTGGCAATACCATTTTTGACGGACAGCCGTCGCATCCTGTAATTGCCGACGATAGTACGTGGACGATTGAAGACGGAAAGCTGATCAGCATTTTATTAGCCAAATCTAATCCGGATCCGAGTCGATCGTTGTGGAAAAGTTTGCTTGCAGATGGTTCAATTAGTCCTGATTTGTGGATTTTAGATCAAATGGAACAAAAACTGACGCTCGAGCGATATCAGACTGAAAATCCAGGGATGGATTTTAGTGGTGCAGAGATTACGGGAAATTATCAAGCTGGGGGACCTCGGTTACCGGTGTAGGTCTTGTATTGGTTGTTGAAACCGTTCTACCAAGCGTGGATAGTGACAAGAATGTGCATCTCTTGAGGTCTCGCATAGTGCAAAATGTAACCACCGGGCGTTGCGTTTTTGGCCGAATTCCCCTTGTTTAGAGAAGGGCTCGCTATCACATGAATACTCTTAAATTAAACTATAAGGGAAGCATGTGTGACGCCGCATACATAAAGTGCCATGGTTCCCAGCGGTTGTACCCCCCTCTAAATAAAAGGGGGTACAGCAAAAACGCAACGCGTGCCGGGTACATTCTTTTCTACACAGAATGTGCCCAGTTGCACACTTTTGTTAAATAGCGAGTATCCACTCTTGGTTCTATTGATGTGTGTAGAAGGTGTGGCTGGATATCCGGTTCAAGTATGGTGACATATGTTTGTCGATTGTGGCGATAGGATAAACGATATTTGCTCAAACGCGACAATTGCAAACACGAAAGATGGAAGCAAACAAAATGTTTTTTGCTTGCTGCATTTAAGCAATTTTACCGTGGTATGGGTAATGCGGCGTGTTTTGTGTTGACGTTGTCTTGACATTTTCAGTTGTCCGATTTTGTTTTGATAATTTTCAGTTCAATTTAATTATGTATGACCGGTCGCGAGATTTTGATATCGAAACGGAATTTTGAGTTGTTTGACTAATATTGCGTAATAGAAAACATAATTTGGAAATAATCAATCAATAATAGCATATCGTTTGAGTGTCCGGAACTGATTTAGCGTACGGTACAATATTATATTGAATTTACCGTCTTCAAGTAGGGGTTCAAACGCTCAGATTTTGGTCTTAACTTTACAAAAGATATTTAAGTAATAGACTACATTTCGATCGATACATGCTATCTTTTTGTGGCGACCCGAACAACAGGGGGGCTGATAATTATTTTGACACTCCACAGGGAGCGTCCTGTTATTCGGTTACGGTTACGGATTACGTATGTATTTTTAATTTACCTCATGCTAGTTGGCCCCAACAATCTTGTTTTTATATTCTTTCTTTTTGGGCAGAGCTTAAGCTAAGCTTAAATTTCGGTTCCATATATAATTAACATTGGCCGTACAACGTGAATGCGGTTCCTTAATTTACATGTTTATATGTGTTAACAGTGTTGCAGTTGGAAATAAAGTGTACCTACCCTTTTTTTGTGGAAAACTGTACTGCAAAAAATGGTGAGTCAAATTGACTCGCTCCGAAATAGGCTTTTCCGGACTGCGTATACTTAGTCAAAATTCGACTCCCCCTGAGTCAAATTCGACTCAATGAGTCGCTTAGTGAGTCGAATTTGAATCTGGCGAAGTCGAATTTGACTCAATTTGTGTAGTCCGGAAAAGCCTATTTCGGAAAGAGTCAAATGGCTGCAGTTGGAAATAAAGCGTACCTACGCTTTTTTGTGGAAAAATACACTGCAAAAAATGGTGAGTCAAATTGACTCTCTCCGAAATAGGCATTTTCGGACTACGCAAACTGAGTCAAAATTCGAGTGCCCCAAAGTCAAATTTGACAATTTGTGTAGTCCGGAAAAGTCTATTTCGGAAAGAGTCAATTTGACTTATCATTTTTGACAGTGTAGGGTTTGATTATTATATTGGGTTCTTTGTATTGCTCGCTGATGCAAATACATTTTACAAAATGAAAGCATAACTACACTGTAAATTCGAATAAGTTGATTAATCAATTCAACTAGCGAGTTGGTTATTTCTGAATTAATATCAGTAAACATAAACTCACTATGAGTTGATTTCATTCTCAAGCTGAGTTGAATTGACTCTGAGCGAGTTGGTTAATTAACTCAGAATGAATTGAATCAACTCAAAATTCTGAGTTCTGATAGTCCTAACTCAGACTGAGTGATTCAACTCATTCTGAGTTAAAATCAACTCACGGAAATTTACAGTGTATATCCTTAAACTTAAGCCTAAAGCGTAAGAATGAGTTTACACACATATATAAGCCTAAACCGAAGAGCAAAACTAAGCAGACTAAGCCTAAGAGTAAGCAAAAAATTAGTATAAAGCTTAAGCTTGAGCTATTGCAGTCCCGCAGGAAAACGTTGTATCCCTGAACTTTACATATGCCGTTGTGCTGGTGTAAACAGACGACTCTGGCAGAAAAGGTGCCAAAATATACGCAATTTATCGGTTGAGTTTTTTGTTTTTAAACAATGTTTTTAAGCTGACGTTTTTTGCAACCTTCCGGGTAATTAATCATTCACACGGTAAAATCTTATGTTGTTTATCTGACTTTTTTTTAAGTCTGCATTGTCCGTACCGATATTGCTATACTCTGTGGCATAAAGCAGGGTGCAAAACTGCGGCCAATGTACAGAACATGAGCGGAACAGTATTATAAGCATATTCGTAAGCCTAAGCCTAAAGCTAAGCATAAGAATGAGCAAATTCCAAAACCTATGCCTAAGCCTAAGCCAAGCAAAACATTAGTCTAAAGCTTAAGCTTAATCTATTCTAGTCCAACAGAAAAACTCACCGCCCCTGATCTTTACATGGGCCAAAACTGCACACTGAATTTAGATGCAAATATTTCGCATTTCCTTTGTTTAATAGTATTTTTATTTTACACTTCATAATAAAATTGCGTTGTAACGCGTCTCAGGAAGCGACCCCAATATATAGAACAGGGCCAGAACAGTAGTATAAGCATATTCATAAGCCTAAGCCTAAAGCCTAAGCGTAAGAGTAAGGATGAGCCTATTAGTAAGCCTATAACAAATTCCGGCAATCTGTTCTCAAAATTGTACCAAAAGGTACAGCCCAACGCTCCAAACGATACCATTTTTGTAAAACGGAAAAGTGCTACCGGAGCTAGAGGTCAATTTCCTGCCGGTATCAGGACCGGAAACAGATCTACTGTTGTACTGTATTTACCCGAATAAGAGGGGGTCCCCATTTTGAGTCCGAATCAATAGGAGTCCGTATCCCTAATAAGAGTCCGTAAGCGGATCGGGTCCATAAACCCTAATTAGAGTCCAGAAATGTCAATTAACCCTAATTGTAGCGTATAAATGACTCCAGGACCAAATAATTTGAGTTCGAAACTTTAAAGCGTACTAAATTTTGAAAGTACATTCCTAAGTATAACCTTGTATTATCGCTCAAGCTATTGACACAAGACAAATAAACGTTTAATTTAACGGATAATTGCAGTGCCGGATATATATCAGTAACGAAGGGCGGCGGAGCGTGGGTTAAAAATATATAACAGTCCGTAACCGAATAACAAGGGGGGTTCCCTCTGGAGAGGCCAAATAAATATCAGTTCCCCCTCTTATTCGGGTCACTACAGTACAAGTGTACATGCAGTGAGCGAAGCAGCATTGAATTTTTTCTGTCGTTTGAATAAGCATCGTGCTTTAACACATTACTTAAAAACGGAAGCAGGAATACATGCATATTTTGAATATCCCCACTGTACTCATACTTCTTTTGGCCAACATGGTGCCGCACAACGTCCGTAACTCTGGTATCAGTCGTGTATACGATTTTTACCAGCATTAGCGTATTCAATGAGAAATTTGGATTCGTTGGTGCCGATGCTGAAACACGAACAAAACTTTCGATCTTTAAATGGAATTGTCAATACAGATTGTTTTAACTTTTATTCCATTAAGCACGGTTTCTACCAGGGTGTAATTTTGTATCCGTTTCCGGTAAAAAGTGGTGTCCCGTTTCCATTATTATGATTTCTATCCGGATACGTTACTTTTACTTTCGGTTTACACACTGCTCTCCGGTATTCCCTTGGTGTCAGAGGTAGAGACGGCATTGGTACAAAATAAAAAAATATGTTTATGGATTTTAAAAATACTGTTGGAAATAAAAATTTAGCATTTACAGCGTTTAATATGTTTCATAATGGGTTCTGATTTTTTTGCTAAAAATACAGCTGCTATGTGTAAGATAGAGACCACCTATGTTAAATGTTGTTTGCTTAGGCTTGGTTCATTGATTTTTTTTATTCGGTTCAAAAAATATTTTTTGCTTTATTAACAGAACATGTCTGCGTGAAATACGCTGTTGTTTTTATGTCCTTTCAAAATTTTGGGCCAATGTAAATATATAACACGGGCGGAACAGTATTATGAGCAGATTCCTAAACCTGAGCCTAAGCCTAAGCCAAGCAAAAAATAGTCTAAAGCTTAACCTTACTTCATTGTAGTCTCACAGAAAAACATTCCGCCCCTAATCTTTACATGGATCAAATTTGCCATCCACCTTTAATTGGAAATTGTTTTTAATAAAATTTTATGAGTTTGGCAAATTTTTGTTCTGCAAACAAAATAAAATTCACATCATATTATTGTCTGCATGATTAAACTTTTTACAAGCTAAAACGACTCGATTGAAAGGTGAGACGGGACCAGATATCGGTTTCGGTTTTCGGTAAACATTGGTGTCCGTTTCTGTCATAGAAATGCTGAACGTTCCGTTATTTATATGCTCAAAATTTTAGTTTGTGACATTTTAGTCTTAGAAACTTGTGTTTCTATTTAATCGGAATAAAATTAGTTTTTCTTCTATAGTCTAAACCGGATTGCCCGTATATCTGAGAATAAGTTTGGGCTGGAAACAGCAGCCAATGCATGATGTTGTGACGATTGTGGTTAAAAAATTTCTGTTTTTTACTTTTATTGCTGAAGTTTAGAAATAATCGATGAAAAGTTTAGAATCGTGTTCCCTCCGCATGTTTGGCCATTGCAAAGAACAGATGCGGAACTGTATTATAAGCATATTCCTAAGCCTAAGCCTAAGCCTAAGCTAAGCGTAAGCGTAAGAATGAGCATATTCCTAAACCTAAGCGTAAGCCTAAACCTAATCCAAGCAAAAAAATAGTCTTAAGCTTAAGCTTACTCTATCGCAGTTCCAAAGAAAAACGTTCCGCCCCTGTATTGCGAGCGCCAATGAAAACTGTGAGCACTAAAAATTATTGTCTCAACATATTTCATTAGTGGGCAGGGCCGCTGCTCCAGTAGTATAAGCATATCCCTAAGCGTAAGTCTAAACCAATGCGCAAGAATGAGTTTATGCCTAATACTAAACCAAAACGAAAAAATTCGTCTAAAGCTTAACCTTTACTCTATTAATGCAGTTACGCAGAAAAGCGGTCCGACCCTGATCTTTACATTGGTCCATTTATGTAATCAATGTTTCGTATTTGGGCCCATGTATAGAACAGGGCCGGATCGTTTTCCCAAGGGACTATAATAGAGTCAGATTAAGCTTTAGACTATTTTTTGCTTAGGCTTAAGCTTAGGTTTAAGCTTAGGCTTAAGGTTAGGCTTAGGTTTAGGCTTAAGCTCATCCATACGCTTAGGCTTAGGCTTAGGCTTAGGAACAAGCTTATACTACTGTTACGGCCCTGTTCTATACATGAGCCCGTATTTGTAAAGCGGTAAACTTTCTACTTTTACAGCCTAAAAACGTTGCTTTGTATTTTACAATTTGAAAAAATATTCTCAGAGCATTGTTCTGTGGAAACTACTTTTAACGGTTTCAAGTGTCAATTTTTGATCGCTTTTATAAGTTTCAAATGTGTTTGCAAATTTTTAAAAAAAGAATCTTTAAGATGTTAAGTTCCCATGCAAAATGTATGGAATCTTGTTGCAAAAAAATTTGCTTTTACTTTACAAACTTCTCAGGTGCAAACAATAAAATAGTGGCATTCACTGTTTAAGACAGGTCTCGACTGCCGCTGAGAGCTGAATCTGAAAATCATTTCATGCAGGATGCAAACCGAAGTGAAAAATACCTGGAGTCGGGGGTAAAAAATTTGCCCGAAGTAAAAAATACCTGGAGTCGGGAGTAAAAAATTTGCCCGTAGTGAAAAATACCTGGAGTCGGGGGTAAAAAATTTGCCCGTAGTGAAAAATACCTGGAGTCGGGGGTAAAAAATTTGCCCGAAGTAAAAAATACCTGGAGTCGGGAGTAAAAAATTTGCCCGTAGTGAAAAATACCTGGAGTCGGGGGTAAAAAATTTGCCCGTAGTGAAAAATACCTGGAGTCGGGGGTAAAAAATTTGCCCGAAGTGAAAAATACCTGGAGTCGGGGGTAAAAAATTTGCCCGAAGTGAAAAATACCTGGAGTCGGGGGTAAAAAATTTGCCCGAAGTGAAAAATACCTGGAGTCGGGGGTAAATAATTTGCCCGTAGTGAAAAATACCTGGAGTCGGGGGTAAAAGATTTGCACGAAGTGAAAAATACCTGGAGTCGGGGGTAAAAAATTTGCCTGTAGTGAAAAATACCTGGAGTCGGGGGTAAAAAATTTGCCCGAAGGGAAAAATACCTGGAGTCGGGGGTAAAAAATTTGCCCGAAGTAAAAAATACCTGGAGTCGGGGGTAAAATATTTGCCGGAGCTCGAGCCGGATGGCAAGCCTGAGGTGAGGTGTGAAACTATGCAAAATTTCACTACCGAAATTGCCGAAACTTCCGGCAGAATTTCAACCGGAACCGCAGACGGAGGTCCATTTTGTGTCGGAGCCGGAGGCAGACCTCAGGCTGTACCCTGCTTCAACCCATGTATAGAACAGGGCCGGAACAGTAGTATAAGCATATTCCTAAGCCTAAGCCTAAGCCTCAGCGTATGGATGAGCGTATTTCTAAGCCTAAGCCTAAGCCTAAGACTACGCAAAAAATTAGTCTAAAGCTTAAACTGACTCATAGCGCTCCGCAAAACGATCCGGCCCTGTTCTATACATGGGCCCGCTTCCTAGCTATTTAAAACCGAAAATGTGTTTTTAATTTTGGTTCCAACAAAAAAATTTTAACCTTTGTGCACTGGTGGTTTCTGTAGTTAACCTAATCTACGAATATTTTCTAAAGTTATCTCTATTTTACTGCCAGACCCACGCCGTCTTAGAAAGTCAAATTTTAGTGGTTTACAGCAAATCATCGTGGTCAGTCTGCACAATGTTTAGAGAGGTGTCAACAATTTCGGGTGGGGCGTCGAGTTAGCACAAGCTTTATTTCTATACACATGGGTGTCCGTGGTAGCGACAACGGGGGGGCGCAGCTAGCAAGTTTCATATAGGTACTTATATTATACAGAGCAGAAAAATTGGGAAATTAGCCTAATTTCTATATAATATTCTCATAGCGAGAAGCCAGACGAATTTTTATGAAATTTATTAAATACTAACACGAAATGTTAGTTTTAGTAGCAGGTTCGCTTTTAATTAATATATGTTCCAGTTTTACCGCATTTTCACACCCTAAGCCAATATTCGATGACGGCACCTATGTATTTAGTGCAATTGAATTGCATGCGGTTGTCTTTGATCGTAAAACGGTGGAAGGGGTACACACCATTGACGTTGTTTGAAAAATTTCTGTGTCGATTATAAAACAGAACTGAATGTTCTGTGAAAGTTTAAAATTTCAGCGATTTTCTATAAACAGTTGCAATGGCAGCGCCTAGTACTGATTGTTTCAGCCTGTATGCTTTTATATTATGATGTATATTATATATTATGATGTATATTATATATTGATATATATTATAGATAGACACCGGATATTCGGATATCCGAATACGAAAAATATACGGATATGTATCCAAAATGAAATATGTATCCGGATATCCGAATATCTGAAATGCTACTGTGTAAAAATATTGTTGGAATAATTTGCATTGTCTCACAACAAAAGTAGCTGGAGTTGACGAAACGAAATTCTGTATTCAAACCTCAGTCAGAATATTGAACTGAATTCTTGACGATTATTGTGAGCAGATTTCGTTTTTCGGTGCATAGTGTTTATAAAATTTACACATCATGTTTGACTTTAGTCTTTCTCCAGTTACTGCCAGAAAAGTTTTTATAATTCAGTATCATATTGAAAACATTTCTCTTATTACATCTTGTTCGATACTGTCATAAGCTCGGTCGTGTGGTGGACATTGTGTATGAAAAGTAGTTTAGTGTTCGAATGCTTTGTCGTTTAAAATTGCGATAAATTTTATTGGTACATTTAAGATGACGCTATACTTTTGATGACGTCCGGCGACGTCCGTCATCGTACGGCACTGTACAGCAAAGCACATGAATTTCTACATAACATCGCATAACAATTCAGAAACAAAATTGTTTTAACTTTCTGTGCCGCACGGCAAGCATTGTTCCGCCCTTATCTATTACAAATTTTTCTACAGTTTATAAAATTTATATGGTAACTGTTGGCATGTATGCGTAAGCTTATAGTTATTTCGTGTACACAATAAACAGTTTTATTCCTATGAAGGGAAAAAGAGCTTCTTAATAGTCTTGGCATTTATTTTTAACAATTTGTCCCCAACAGAAGTTTTTTGGTGCAAAATTGCGTTTCAAAACATTTACCAGCCCGCTGCCCATTAGAAATTTCTAGATCTGCCGCTGAAAGCGTGGCACCCCTAAAACTAACATGGGCTGATGTTTGTACGTTTTAGCGTAATTGTATTTCAATAGGTTCTTTATTCTTGGACGTAAAACGACTCATGTATGTATAAATCGAGGGCAGGGTGACATTCGATAGAATCTCTGTTGCAGTGGTTTTAATCAGACGAAGACAAACCAAATCAGGCCAATTTCAAATGGCTAACGCAAATATTTATTAGTCTGTAGCAATCTTCTAAACCGAATACCCAGCATTATTGACGCAGCGCAGAATAAATAACTATTTTTAGAATTGTATGTTTTACGCTGATAACAACCAGCTTGTGGGTCAGGGTACTTCCTTTAGAGCAACAAGTTAAAAAAGTGCTTAACAAACGAAAATTGATGTTTGGAAACCCAAAATTACGCAAAATCGAATTTCGGATATCCGAACTAGAAAATTTAATTTCCGATATCCGTATAAATATACGGCAAGAATTGCCAGAATATCCGGATATGAATAAGTATCCGATGCCCATCACTAATATATTACTAAAGCTGGAATGCCCCACATACGTATTTTGGGCAACGTTTCAACTGTGGTAATGATTGTTTCCAGAGACAGCATATATATGCATATTAGAGCACAATCCTTAAAGAATTTTGTGACGAAGATTTTAGGGTTGCAAATTTGTAACCACGTTAACTAGTATATATAATTACACTGAGCAATGGAGTATCACGGTTTATACCAAAAATTGTATATAACAAGGGATCACATTGATTGAAGAGTGACGTGAATTTTTAAGTTGCTTTTCAACATTAGGTCGTTTATAAATTTGATGCATTATAATTATCACAGATATGCGGACCAATGTAACGAACAGGGCCGTAACAGCGTCATATCCTAAAACCGGTCAACTTTGAGGGGCGTAACAGTAGATTAAGCGTATTCCTAAGCCTAAGCTTAAGCCCAAGCGTTGCAAAAATGAGTTCCTAAGCCTAGGCCTAAGCAAAGAAAGTAATCTAGAATTTAAACCTACTCTTTTATAGACCCACCAGAAACCGGGACGTCCCTTAAAGTAACATGGGTCCTTAAGCCTACAGCTGGATCCTAAACCCTAAGCAAAAAATGGTCAAAAGTTTAAGCTTGCTTTACGGCTATCCCGCGAAAAAACGGTCCGCTCCTGATCTTTACATGGGCCGAGATACGTGTCATATATTACAGATTACAAACAGCAGGTATATGAATCGCTCAGTTCAAATACGTTCAAACCTTATCGATTGAACCTTCGACATAAATTTTAGCCTCTACAGGACTTGATCGTCATTGTAACGCTAAACCTTAGTACGAAATTTTAGTTTTGATCGATATTGAAAAAGGCTGGGTGCACCGTCATTTAGATTCGCCAGTGGTAAAGATCAGGGGTGGAACGTTTTCCTGTGGGACTGCAATAGATTAAGTTTAAGTTTTAGAGTATTTTTTTGCTTGGCTTAGGCTTAGGCTTAGTCGTAGGCTTACGAATATGATCATTTTTACGCTTAGGCTTACGCTTAGGAATATGGTTATAATACTGTTCCGCCCCTGTTGTTTACATTGGCCCAAATTGCTAATCCCAATTCACGTGCACCTGTTGCCAAGTGTCGTTGATCAAACTGCTTATTCAGCATTAATGTTTACTAAAAACAGTTTCGCTGAAAAATGACGTCACATTTGTTTACAATCCCATCATTCAACACGCGATGCAACTTTAATATATTCAACTCGAGTAAAAGTTCGCACAACTTCACCGGTGGAGTGACGGATCAAAAGACGGCAGGATCACCCATACCATGGTTGCAGTCGACAGGGATCAAAGCACCATTTTGCAATTAAGATATAGTTTTGAAGCTGTGGGTTTGGCATCTCGGATGCATCGCTCGCCAAACTTTTTTCACTATCGCGTATCTCCATTGGTTGAGCTGAATTTCTGTAAACTGTATACTGCGTATTTAAAACTTTAACTAAAGTTTGCCAAGTTTAATTTTAGATTATTGAAACATATCGTTTCATTGTTAAAACTGCCCGTGTTTACTTTAACGGGCGTCCAGGTTTCTATGGTGGGTTTATAAAAAGAGTAGGTTTAGATTCTATATTACATTGTTTTTTGCTTAGGCTTAGGTTTAGAGGAACTCATCACTGCAACGTTTAGGCTTAGACTTCGGTTTAGGAATACGCTTAATCTACTGTTTACGCCCCTTAAAAAGTAAAATTGGTCGTTAAAACAATGTTGCAGTTTTAAGAGTCGTTGCCGTAACGTACACATCCGCGTGGTTGCTGCAATCAATAATGTGTACAGTTTGTGTAAATGTTTTCATAAGCGATTATGGACGGGAAACATCGTAAGTTACACAAATTCTGCGAAAGGTTAAACGGGTAATTCGCTTATCAGTTCAGTATAAACTGACTTTTTGCAGATTTATATGCATGTGATTTTCAGCGCAACAGTTTCAATTTGATTTCGACGTCTGTTGATCAAAAATATACTAATTTTCAACAGCATATCTTAGGTCTTGAGAAATCATGGTTCAACCGGATACCAAAAAATGTTGGATTCGGAATTGGATTGTTCATTATCTGGTTCCGGCAGTGGCTGGAGCAGGAGACGGATATTTAGGGCCCATGTATAGAACGGGGCCGCATCGTTTTCCGGAGGGGCTATAATAGAGTCAGTTTAAGCTTTAGACCAATTTTTTTGCTTAGGCTTAGGCTTAGGTTTAGACTTAGGCTTAGGAATAGGCTCATCCATACGCTTAGGTTTAGGCTTAGGCTTAGGAATATGCTTATACTACTGCTCCGGCCCTGTTGAATACATGGCCGTATTTAGTATATATACACATCGTTTTCGTAGCACAAAAATGGTGACAGATTTCAATAATTTAGTGCTGAAATTTACTAATTAAACCAACGAAAATATAATATTACTAATTGACACGCTGGTTAAAGGCATCAATTGTAAGAATTTAGTTTTAAATTGTAGTAGACATTTCATGACACATAACGTCTTTGATATAAATGTGTCTAAATGTTATATGCCAATTTCTAAGGTTCCGAATATAATTTTTTATAACAATTAAATGGTCATAATCTGTCATGTGAGGCCGACAACCTGCCCCATAGCTAGTTTACCTAATTAGGGGGGGTGAGAAAGTTTTCAGGAGGGGCATACAATTCATTTCGATGACTTACAAGGTGGTAGGTTAAAAAATTTTCTAGGAGCGCTGAACTTTTCGACGGGGGGAGCTGAGCCCCTTCTGCCTCCTCTCTCTGGCTACGGACTCGTCAGTAACGCATTTTTTGGCTATTACAATCGCATGTCAACTGTGCACACATTTGTGCTCATCGCTTTTAAGCACAGTTATATTCGTGAGTGATTACCGTTACGTTTATAACTTAAATGTTTCAGATTCGCGAGCTCCTAGGGGACGGAACTCTATTAAGTCCCCAGAAACCAATATTTGTCCAACAACTTTTTTGTTATTTTGGCTACGGGATTAAAAGTACACTGCAAAAAATGGTGAGTTAAATTGACTCTCTCCGAAATAGGCTTTTCCTGACTACAATAAACTGAGTCAAAATCCGACTGCTCCAGAGTCAAACGTGCGACTCAGTGAGTCGAATTTGACTCCGCCAGATTCAAATTCGACTCACTGAGCGACTCATTGAGTCGAATTTGACTCTGGGGGAGTCGAATTTTGACTAAGTATACACAGTCCGGAAAAGCCTATTTCGGGGAGAGTCAATTTGACTAACCATTTTTTGCAGTGTATAGTTACTCCCTGTAAGGTAGCATCCAATTCAACGTTCCCTTTCCACAAGAATTATCAGCAATGTTTTTTGTGCAAAAAATGCGACGTTTTTGAGTTTAAAACAACTGTGTTACAGTCTGTAGAACTGAAGGTGTATTATTTTCTGTTTTGCACTGTTTTTATATTTTACACAGGTATTGCAGATTGCAGATTGCACATTGCTTTGTTGTTGATATGTTTGTTTGCCGATTTGAGGCTGAGTAAAGATAGTGGTCGTGCGCATGCAGACTGCGTTTTCACGTGTCGTTACCAGCGGCAGTAGCAAGGTTTAACATTATACTTGAGGCGTTCGAACAACAAACAGTCTTTTCAACCAGGATTTGCTCATTCTTAACGGCGATGATGAATGCAAATTGTATTTTACTGTTTTTTAAAAACTCGTCAACCTGGTTGCAATATTTGTAACCCAATCTTGCGATATTTAAGTTTGTATTCGCAACTTGAAACCCTTTGAAACAATATGCACGAATCGTAACAAAATGTACGCTATACTATTTTGATTTGCATAGTTATATAAAAATCGGTTTTGAACGTTGTCCAAAATATGTACGTGGTGCATTTCAGCTTTAATAATATAGATTTGGATTTCGAAATTTTAGAAAGTCATGGACCCCCACATACAAAGTTTATGGTATTCACGCACCCAGCTGAACCGTTATGTTGGCGATCCTGGGGTCTTATTGGATTTATAATCAATCGGGCACAATTTTGTGCTTACAAAAACCAAAATATTAGCCGCGAACATACTATTCATGGTTTATCTCACTCTCGACAATTTGTTTCCAAAAGTCGGCCAATGTAAAGAACAAAGGCGGAACAGTATTATAAGCATACTCGTAAGCCTAAGCCTAAGCCTAAGCCAAGCAAAAAAAATTAGTCTAACGCTAATAAACTTACTCTTTTCAAGTCCCACAGAAAAGCGCTCCGCCGCTGATCTTTACATCGGCCCAAAAGTGTTTGCTGAAAAAAATCGAGTTTCCATCGAAAGCTTAAATTAGTGCCTCTAAACGACCAAAAGTCAAGTTGCAGGCTCGCAACTGCACCGCAGTTAAGCGGACTCCTTCGCCCCCCCCCTGCGAACCAATAGTTGTTCCACAGTAACCAAAGAATTTTGTGTCAGGAAAACGCTCTCAACCCCATATGCATCTTCCTGCTGTCGTCTTTGTAAACATTTTCCAGTTGTGGACGCTTCAAGTTCAATAGTTTCAAAAAAGAACTCGATATGAAGATACTCGTTTAAGCTGTATAATCTAAGTCGTGTCGTTTAATTTTATATTTATGGAGTTAAAGTAGTTTCTGTCCAACTTAATGCAATACAACTTTCAAAAGACTGCAAAAAATTTCTGTAGCTACACTCCAAAAAATGGGGAGGGAGCGAAATTAACTCTCTCCGAAATAAGCTTTTCCTAACTACACAATCTGAGTCAAAATTACACTCCGCCAGAGTCAAAATTGATTCACTGAATCGTTCAGTGACTCGAATTTGACTCTGGTGGAGTCGAATTTGATTCAATTTGTGTAGTCAGGAAAAGCCGATTTCGGAGAGAGTCAATTTGACTCGCCATTTTTTACAGTGTATAATCAGATTGCCAATTTTTTTCATTCAAAGTTGTGCTCGAGTTCAAATTATCCTCGCTCTTGAAGGCAGACCTGCGACATAACCCTAAGCGCAAACGCTGCACAAGTGTTGATTTCCCCAAAAATTGTCATACAAGGTTGTAGGACGTAAAACAATATTATTCGTTTAAAGACTATATTATTGATTTACACTATTATCCAATGCTTGCGCCGATACAAAAATCAAACTACGATTTATACGGCGTGCCTCATGCGGCAAACAGAGCTCAAAAAGGTCGAGTATCAGCGTCTGGCGCAAACCGGACGCAACGGAACCGCGTTGCGTCTGAAAACATCCTTCATTCAACACAAAAATCAAGCCGACGTGCGCCGTCAAGCCCTTCACAAACGCAGTCAGCTCAAACGACTCGATTACGGACCGCATCTGAACAGCCGGACAGCTCTGCTCGTCATAGTCGTTCGTCGTCATCGTTGTTCGGTTCAGTTACTAATTTAATTCGACGCAAAAACGATTCACCTAAAGATACACGGAAGTAAGTTTTTTTGAAACATTTATGTTTTTACTATAACTTTAGTTATTTAGTAACACTGTGATACTCTTAGATTAGGGCCCATAGCCAAAGGGGGAGGGCGCACGGGGGTTCATCCCCCCGGAAAAATTTTGCCCCCTCAAGAAAGTTTGTAACCTTGCTTGTAAGTCAACGAAAACCCTTGAATGCCTCTCCTAAAAATTGTTAGCCAAATAGTAAGGTGAGCTGGCTGCGGGCTTGCTTAGATTAAAAGGATTTATTCAGTTATCTCCCAAGCGATTGATGTTGAAAAATGGTTTGAGTCTGAAAATTTTTCGTTCTTTTTCGCTACTTGGTGTAACTAAGCGATATATATGCATACCACGTCCAAATTTGAATTTTTGAAAAATTAGAGTAGTAAAAATGTGCGCGTAATATATACTGAACGGCCGTTGAGTTTGACAAAATTACGAGTTAAAACTATCAACACTTGTTGTTGAATATAGTAGAACGATTATTCCGATCTGACATAACTATTGCCAATTGAACTCGCAGTTGAAAACGGTATTCAGATACGCTAATTTTAAACACTGACGTTTTTGTGCTGTAAATTCATATATTGACAGGACAAAGTTTAATGATTTAGCTTCGAAACTATGGCCCATGTTACTTTAAGGGGCGTCCAGGTTTCTGGTGGGTCTATAAAAGAGTAGGTTTAGATTCTAGATTACATTTTTTTGCTTAGGATTAGGCTTAGGAACTCATTTTTGCAACGCTTAGGCTTAGGCTTAGGCTTAGGAATACGCTTAATCCACTGTTACGCCCATTAAAGTAACATAGGCCGAAACTTTAAATATTTAACACTGGCTCATCCAAAGGGGCAAAATTATAAATCGTATGAACGTAAAGCCCCTCCAGGACCGTTAACAATCCTGGTTCAGTAATCCCATATTTAAAACGGGAAGCTTAAAGAACGCTGAATACTCTAATCTCAGGATTGTCACGGTTTTTGACCCACCCCCCCTTATTCAGGGGGGTCGATATCACATGCAATAACTCTAAAACTATAAACGGGGCATTCTTTTCATACCGGATGCATAAAGTGTCATGATTCGCACAGGTTGGACCGCCCAGTGGCGGATCCAGAAATTCCTGGTGGGATGCGCAAGTGGAAAATATTAAGTATTGGCAAATATATATAATGCACACATCAAAGCGGATGTTGCATATAAATTTCTAGCCTATGATATCTTGGTTGTCACTATAGGACAAAGAGGTGTTTTGTTCATTTTCCCGCGTTTTCAAAATTCACCATAAGTGCAAAAACGCAACGCGTGTCGAGTACATTGTTTCCTTGCACAGAATTGCACCGAGTCGGTCTTGTTGAAGTATGCATCATGCTCTCTTGGTATTTACGTTCTGCAGTTAAAAGAGCAAACGGATATGTGAATGATATCGATTTCAACCTAAAAAAAGGTTTGCCATTATTTTCTTTGAATTAAACTTTCATAATCCCACCGTTCAAATTGCTCGCTCAAAGCAGTATTTTGTCAAGTAACAAAATTTAATAATTTTTAAGCAAAACTACTACTGAAACAGCCCGTAAGCCGTCGGATACCAACGTCAACCATCACACGAAAAAAGGAACGGTCAGTTGGAGCGATGACAACAACGACAAGCATGAGAGAACTCAAAACCAAACGGCTGTTGAGTTGAAAAGTTCGACGCACCAAATTAGCTCTAATGATAACTCAAACAAATTAGAAGGTTCCAAACAAATTACAAACAAGTCAAATGCTACTGTGTGTCAAACGTTTCCAACAGACTGTGAATCGTCAAGCTCCAATACACTTGCACCGGAAGATAAGGTTCTGTCAAGCAGAGGGGAGCCGGAGCCGACACCAAGTGACAGACATCATTCGAAGCGCCACCGCAGCGACAGTTCGGAGTTGCGTAGGCTGGTTGCGTTGAAAAAACTTGAAGAATATCGAAAAGCTGCAGGGATACAATCAACCGTCGACGCAGAATCGTCTGTTCATTCGACTCCAGAAACGCCGCTCATCAGTTGTCGCCATGATGAACAAAGTCCAACAACTAAAAGGATCGTCCATCAAGAAAAAGGACAACAGCGAACCGAAGAAAGGCATCGACCAGATGGGGATGATACGAGGAATACGTCAGTCGAGCGAGAAGCAATTAAACGTGAACAACCGAGTGTCCAATCGCAACGTAGTTTGAGCACTGGTGAGCTGAATCCAACAACGGTGTCGTCGTCTAGTAGGCAAACTCGAAGCTCAATGAGACCACGAAGCCCAAGCTCAACGATTCACAATTTTGTCCGACGAATCAGAACGTCGATTTCGTCGTCAAATTGACGTTTGAAAAATGTCTTAAATTTTGCTTTTGGTTAATAAGATTTAGTATTTTCAAAGCTAAAAAGCATTCTTGGGCATGTGAAAGGAGTTCAAGATAAGGATTTTTGTAAAAGAGTCTATAGCCGGCCACGGTCCCAGCACCAGGACCGAGGCCAAAGATTGCATGCAAGGGCCTTAAAGATGAAATATATTCAGTGAGGTTTTTCAGTATACCTAGAATCTGGTTTATTTTACATATTGCTTCACTGTTCCGCCCCTGTTCTTAACATTAGCCAAAATTTAGACTGAATTTAAGGTTGAAACAAATATGTTTTGTTGTATAATTAACCAAACTTGAACAGCAACAACTGTGATTATTTTGAAAATGTGACCCCAATTTGATTCTGGCCTCGGCTCCGGCCGCGGTAAAATTGTGGCTCCAATATGGCTCTAGTGTTTATACTGTTCAAGCTTGTAACCCAAGAAACCTGCTTCGAAATTTTCATAGAGTGTGTAACTTTTTATTTCAAAAGCATGATTTACGTTTATGGCACTCCACAATATATTTTGGTCGGATTTCCCCCAGGCAAGCGGAAGTATGGCTGTGCATGAATTATCCTTCTTGTCCATGTCTTCCAAATTTATTAAGTCAGTATGCGATAGCGAACCATAAATTTTGGTAAACATTGCTTGTCTTTGCTCTAACGGTGGTCACTCGTTGTCTTCGATTTTAAAATCAGATCGTGGTTGTGGATCAGCTGAAATTTTGGAATACTAAATTTTTTTCGCTGAAGGGACCAATGTAAAGAACATAGGCGGAACAGTATTACAAGCATATTCCTAAACCTGAGCGTAAGAATGAGAATATTACTAAGCCTAAGCCTAAGCCAAGCAAAAAAATAGCTAATGCTTAAGCTTATTGCAGTCCCACAGAAAAACGTTCCGCAATTTAAAATATTCAATGCAAAGGTTAAGTTTTGCGAGAATTTTTGTTCGTAACTTTTATTTCTTGTTGTCAAGTGTAGTTTTTTGCCTAAGTGACCAATGCAATTATATAACGCTCTCGTTGGAATTTATTTGGCGTCTATCATATTCTGAGCTTTAAAATTGCGATGCGTATGGTCGAAATGTGACTTGTATATATAACTGATTTAAATAAAAACGAACATCTTGATGCCTTTTCAGTTGACAGCATATTGCGTATATAACTGTGCATTCAGTGACCGTGATCGTATTCTCAGAAATTATTTATCACCTAGGGTACAACCGGAGGTCTGCCTCCGGGTCCGCCTCCGGCAGAAAATTGGCCTCAGGTTCCGCCTCCGGTAGAATTTTTGCCGAAGGTTCTGGCAACTTCAGTAGAAAAATTCTGCATGATTTTACAAAATTTGTTTGTTAGTACGTCTCGTTTTACTTTTGTCACAATTATCAAAATTAACGATTTAGAAAATTAGCAGATAAAACCAAAACTAAAAAGAATTGGCTAAAATTAACTAATTAACCATTTTTACTACCTAATTTCGCCTCACCTCAGCTCCGGTAAGCTTTGTTGACCTTCGGGTCCGGTATTTTTCACCTCTGGTTGCACCATGCTATCACCAGCCAACAATAGCATTTCAAACTGACGAACATCAGCAATTCCGAAGTTGAAATTGGCACAGATGTTCGGCAAGCCAAATGCGAATCATAAGCTTAACTTTTAACCTCACCTTTGGTTGAAAAGCTATATAAGATCTATTAACGATTGGTGCTAGATGCTACACACGTTTGAGAATACCGCTCCAGCATAATTTTGCTCTTGTCAAAAACACTGGCCAATGTAATAGAACGTGACCGTAGTATAAGCATATATATGTTCTAAGCGGGATACAACGCTAGGTCTGATTCAACGGTGTTCCGGTGGTCGTGATTAAATGTTAAATACAGTTTCAACCACAAATTTGAGCTCAGAATAGGGCAGTGGGTATAAGCGGTTTGAGGTCCCCAATCCCTAAATCAGAAAAATGGCCCTTTGAGAAATTTCGAATTTTCCCACAGCGTTGGTAAGACATCGTTCCAGTAAATGTCCTTCTTCGTACTGCGGATCCAAAAATGAATTTTCAATAGTTCAGAAATCTATGTTTTTATGCATATTACTGTGTGAGCACGACGCACTTATAGTTGAATGGCTTCATTTTCTGCGTTGGTTTAGTTTTTATTAGTTAAAAATAAACACCAAGACTACTGAAAACCTGTTTTTCTATAAGACCAAGAAGCTGTTCGGTGTTCAGGTATTGAGTAAAAAACGAAACAGCTATAGCTAATTTATATAACAGCTCAAAAATTTTGCAAGAAATAGAAAAATTTTGTAATAGATAAGGGAGGCAGAGCCGGAGTATCCACCCCCATACCCACCATTTGGCCGGCCCGCAACCCTAAAGGGGCCCCATCCTAACCGGTTGGAACAAAAACCGTTTAAGTTTTAAAATGCGTCTGGCTTCTCGTTCGCTTTACTCACGAGTTTGGGTGCCCCCACCCTGAAATTTGATGGAGCCCCCACTTCTGCCTGCTTCGGCTATGAAGGGTGGCACACTGGGATACTTGCAGTGCGGAGATGGTCTGCACCGTACGGCACCACAATTAGATAAATTTTGTTTATGAATTATGCAGAAATTTGTGGGCTTTTACTGTGCATTACCATTCGGTGACGGACTGTGCTTTACGTCATCTTAAGTATAGCGCCATCTTCAGTTAACTATAATCTGTTTCAAACTCAAATGACGAAGCATTCGAACACTGAACTACTTTTCAAACGCAAGCTACATTATAGGACCGAGCTTGTATGACAGTATCCTGCAAGCAAGAAATAAGAACAGAAATGTTTTCAATATACAAACTGAACTATAAAAACTTTTCTGACAAACTATGATTGGAAAAAAGATCAAAGTCAAGCGACTCTTAAAATTTTTCTCAAAATTTGGTTTAATATTCTGACTCAAGTTTGAATACAAAAAATTATTTCGTCTAAACTCCAACCACTTTATTGGGGAAACAATGCAAATTATATTCCAGAACATTTTTACACAATACAAATTCGGATATTCGTGTTTCCGGATATGTCTTTTGCGATAGAGTCCGGATATTCTTCATATTCCATATCCAGATATGCGGGAATACGGATATCCGGTGGAGCATTTTAAAGTTCGAAATTCAAGAAAGTCTTTGTTATTATAATCACGCACGGCAACTACCGTGTCCTTTAGTTAGATTGTCGACGAGAGAAATTTACTTTTTGCAAACAATATTTATTAAGATAAAAGCTTTGCTTGTTATTTCGAACTTAAGTAGCTATTTCATTTCACTACTGATTTCCTTGCAACTTTTGTGCATTTACTGTGTATACTTTTGTAATATACATAGCTAATAGTATGGGGTTTCGCAAATTAGCTTGAAAGATTTGAACAAAGTAATTTGCTAAATAAAGTTGTGATTGTAACTGATGTCAACTTATTTGAATCTCGTTAGAATATTCTGCAGAAATATCATTTTTTCCGTTTTATTTTTGACAAATATTTATGACTGCGTTTATTTGATAGCTATATAACAAAATTGGTAAAACAATATAGTTCAGAAAACCTGCTAGGGTTGTTTTATCTAAATTTGGTATTGTTATAATCGGATGAAAGGTGCTGTTGAGATTAGTGCCTTGTTTGCGCATGCACTGTGATTAGTTATAAAATATTTTTGGGCGTATATGTTTAAATTATGAATACTCCTGTGTCACGCCGATCTGATTCGACTACCGAAAATTGCGATGCTAAGAAAATGCTGGAGACATTTTGGGATCGGCAACAATCTAAGGTTGACCAGATGAGCAGTGTAAGTGTTAATTCGTTTCCCATTATTCAAGAGTATTTTGTGTGCACAGAGCAGCATAATCAAACAATGAATTTGGATCTGTTACAAGGTGCAAGCATGAGAAAAATTACATATTGTCTTAATGCATGTGCAATATATTATTTAATGCACATTGTGAGCTATCAGTATACGTGCCGACAAATATTGTCGACTATAAAAGTAGTCGAATAGATGGGCTACGTGGTGCAGTGGCAGAGTGTTCGATGATCAGCCACCTAGTTTGTCTGCGTTTCCAGCTGCTTAAGTAAAAGGTCTTATGTCCCAGTTCCCACCTTGACTGACATGGGCGCCGTGAGCGCAATCGGTGTTCAAATAAAATGCAATGAACGGTGTTCAAATAAAATGCAATGAACGGTGAAGTGACGAGTTTAGCAAAAATTTAGTCATCAAGCTCGTGAGACATGCTTGCCTGTGTGATATTAAACATACTGAAGTACATGAGAACCACGCCGTGAACGTAATGGTAAAATAGTCGCCCTGTTGACACGATCGCATAAGGATTCGTAGGCTGAGAATTCGAGCATTGCATGCTGCTGTTCCAAGGTGGAAGTCTCGGTTCCTGCCTTGCCTTGACTATGTTTGATTGTACCATCGCATGACTAATATTTCAGAACGCTTTTCGCGAAGTTTCACATGTACAGGAACTTCCCTTAGCAAGGATTAAAAAAATTATGAAGCTTGATGAAGATGTTAAAAATCAGGTATTCAATTCTTACAACAGTGTTTAACTATACAGAATATGGTATTTTTGTTGGTGAATAAAAACTTGTGTCGGTGAAGTCGCAGATTCGCATAAAATACTAAAACATCTGAGATGCGCATTTTATATAGCTGTAATACATGCAATAGTTGTCCGCCCGTCAGGTAACATGATAATAAATAGAGTATCTGTTGGACTTTTAACGATCATTAAAATGTCGAGTTTGTTGTCGTATATGATAAGTTTTATGTACTCCTGGACGATTGCATGTGAAAGATCAATATATCAATTAACTTATATATCCGTTTGCTGGATATTTACGGCAGTATGTTACATAGATGATCAGTGCTGAAGTACCGATATTGTTTGCAAAAGCTTGTGAAGTATTTATTGAAGAACTAACTGAACGTGCTTGGTATCATACGGATGAAAACAAGAGAAAAACCTTGCAGGTAAATTATTTGTGATCGTACAAATATAGTTGCGTAAAAATATTTTGCATGCAGGCAGCTTGTGAACTGGTTTAAGCATGCATTTGGGAAAGGTGTTTTTCTCATGCTAAAATAGAAACTGTGGGTGTTCCGTGAAAATAAGGTATTCATGTTTTGTTTTCAGAAGAGTGACATATCCGCAGCTGTAAGCAGATATGATCAGTTTGATTTTTTGATTGATATTGTACCGAGGGAAGAATCTAAAAATGGAGCAGTTCGCGTGAGTCAATGTAAAGTTTTTAAATTGTGAACTGGCGTGAACATGGGCTTCTGTGCTAAAAAATTTGAATTTGGTCTCAAGATTGCACCAGAAATTAAAATGCGAAAGCCGAAGTGTAAGTGGATACAAGCGCTAAGGGTTTTGTTAGCTCAGATAGTAGTGTTTGTTTAGCAATGCCTTTAATAAATAGCCTATAGTTCTGTTTTGATATTTACACGCTCAACGTATTCTGTGGAGCGAAAAAACCAAAATTTCTGAAGATTTTTTGAAGCCTTACAACTTCGCAGTGAAAACAGCTTAAGTAATGATCTCTATGTCAAGCAAAATGACTAGATTACCACTTTTTTCAGCATCACTTAGTGTGATAAACTATGCGTGAGACCGTTTGAGAAAATACGAAATTTTCGGCGAGGAAAACCCCAAAATCGGTGAAAATCTAGGCTTGCAGCTGGCATGCAACGGGTAAAAGATTACATGATACATATGCATCACATTATTCACAAGCGACTAATGCGTTATCTTGTGTTCTAAACTACAAAGTTTTGTCACTTGGGTATTCATATTGGGCGACATCCTGTTATTAACATTTAGAATCGAGACGAAAGCTAGTGTTTATGACATTTTGTTAAAGGCTCTTTTTCCCCGCGTGTACTGGAACGGTGAGAAAAAACCTGGGCCGCGCTAGGAAAACCTGCGTATGCAGCGTGCAACTGTATAATCGTGTGCATTAACATAAGTTTTCCCACACAGACATACATAACATATTTTTCAACACTGCGTGTAGTAGGGTTGGACGAGGTTTAGGGTTCAAAACGGAATCCTTCATAAAAGTTAATATGACATTTTCGAATCATAAATACAAATTATCGTCTGAAACAGTCCGAGCAACCCACTGTGAAGATCGGGAATTTTTCTTTTCGATCGAGCGCAAGTTATGAAAATGGGGTTTTCCCGCCCGACTATGCTACAGCAAGCAAGTGTGTTTTGCAATTATGCCACCATTTAAAGTGACCATGTTACATTTTGCTTATTCTAGTTTGTCCGTAGTCGGCCCTATATTATTGTATTGGTTATTTTCAATTGCAGGATGAGACGGATGAAACAGAAACTGGAAACTTGGCTCAAGCGTCTAGTAATGTTAACTCGTCATCTGATACTGTAGTTGCGTTTGGTACGCCGATTAATGGAACCATAATCAATACAATCTCCCCACAGCAAATCATACAAGTAAGTAGCTTCTAATTTTGGTGTGCAAATTTTGCTGAATTTTGAGTTGGGTTCCGCCAGTTAGTGTTTTGTTTTGGCAGTAAATAACTTAAAGTTGCGCAATTTCAGTCGACTTGCGTTTTTGGTATTTTGTTTAAATTTTTAACTTGTTTAATTCCTTTTCACAGTTTTATTCGCAGCGAGTCGTCGTGTGTTTCAGCTAGTTCCTTCCCCCGCGACTGGTCAAATCGGATCTCAACCTATTCAGTTGCAAATTGTGAACGTAAGTTAAATTGGAGTTATGAAACCTGAAGTTTTTAGTTGCCACAACGGACATTTTGATATTATATGCTTGATGTTTTACACTAAACATTCTAATTGGTGTGCACACTTTACAGATTATCCATATAGAACTTACGAAGAGCCTATTTAATTCTTAAATTGCAAGTAAGAATGACAAAGATTTCGCCAGTATATAATCAGGAATATCGATTTAGCCGCAAGCTTTGAATGCAGTGCAATCTCAACCGGTACAGCAGCCGCAAATATTATGTGCAGCCGCTGCACCCACCATATCAAATGCAAAATTGTCAACACTTTTGGGACCACAGCATCGTACACCGTCTGCATCTGTGAGTGAAAATGAAACAACTTCGGTATCCAATGCAGACCAATTGCCACAAGTGTATCAACAGGTTGTTGACTCTGATGGCAACGTGAGACATATTCCGGTAGGTTTTTACGTGTTTAAAAGTTTGATAAAAAACTTTTTGCTATTGTGCAAATTTTTGCAGTTCTACGTGCGTTTATGTGAAGGTTTTGTCAGAATTGGAAGTGAGTTTTCTCGATCGTAGGTTCTGAAAATATTTTTGGCGGAAAAACCTTTTATTTCACTAAAACTGACTATAACTTATCTCTACGTTCGCAATTTGACACAGTGCGTACTTGCGTTCTCAGGAACTGTCTTAATGGTATTTCACAGGAGCTTTTGGACTTTGTAATTTTTTGGTCTAGTATATAAATTCAGTGTTGCAAAATTGCGACTCAGCTGTGTTAAACAATGTAACATAAATTAAAGTGCAGTGTTTTATATCGCTGATCACCGTTTACATTTTAGCTTAATCTCGCTGCAGAGGAACTTCAGTTTCTAAAGGAAACTTTTCAACCGCAACAAGACAACCCAGTTTCGACTGCGACGTCTGTGACTGGCGCAAACAAAAATACGGACTTAAATGTGGGTCATCAGCGAGGCACCAAGTCCGGTGAGTACAAAATTATGTCACAGTTCATGGGTCCAAGACAAACATTGTCAAGAATTTAATTTTCGAAAATTGTAAGTATTCTCTGCACACACACGTAGCATTTTGTTTGAGGCATTGTTTATAAGCACGCAAAACGTTTATATTTAGCTTATTAGCAGGGTGCAACCGGAATTCCGGTTCCGGTTCCGGCATTTTTTCACCTTCCGGTTCCGGTAAATTTTTACCGGATTTAAAAATTCCGGTGTTATAATTTGGCCGTTTTGTTAACTTTGCTAATTTTTAAGAACCTCTTTTGAAAGCCACTTGTACTCCGAATATAAGCCATTGATGGTGAATTTCACTTCAGTCGATGATGAAAATCTAAAATACAACAAATAAAATAAATATCTATGTTCGACTAAGGTTATTTCACATATAATAGAGCAAAAAATAAGATTAAAATGAAATTTTTGGTGAAATGCATTTTTCACTTTCCGGTTCCGGTTCCGGTAAAATTTTCAAATTCCGGTTCCGGTAAATAGTAATTCCGGTTGCACCCTGCTTATTAGTGTATGATATCTTGTTTTATATTTATTATTTACTGTTGGTATTTTTATTCGTATGTTTTATGTTTAGGATCCAATAGTTTACCTCAGAAGGGAGTCAAAAGGAACTCAAGTAACATGCAGACTGTGGCTGCCAGTGGCAATGGCGGTGTGCAGCAAGCGGTTTTCGTGCAACAGGTGCAGCCCACCACAGGAAGTTCGCGCAGTTTATCAGGTGATTATTGTAGTACCAACATACTGATACTTTACAACACGTCAGTTTTATGATATATTTCGTGCATGAGAAATTGTAATTAGCGTGTAGAAATAGAAACGCTTTAACAACCTATGTTAGTTATAGCGTTTGAGTGCGTTATATTTTCATAAATGTTGGTTTATAGGTGTATATCATTATATTCCGCAGGTCTTGAATACGAAGCACTCAAATATGCCACTTAAAACTTTCTGTACTTGCAAATTAGCGAGATACGAATATTTTCGAAAAGCGGGTTCGAGATTGGCTTAATACGTGCAGTCTCACTACGATTGGTAAATGAGTTACAATACTTTTATTCTTTTCAGGAGAAGGAGCTTTAAATCGTGAAACTCTTTCTTCAGTGGATCCCAACCAAGTGCAAATTATTCAACTTGCATCACCTCCGATGCCTCAGCCAAATGTGTCGCAGAACCAAGTGGTACGTGAGTCGTTGTTTCATACTTTGACTTCTTGCTCATTCATATTTGGTGGGTGCGAGCACTTGTTTACTGTGAGGGTGCTTAATTCAGTGTTGTTTTCAGTCTCAGCGTTCCGCTCATTTTTACTGAAATTTCGCGTGTACTGTTGACCTTTTTGACAATTATGAAGGGTGTGCTTAATGGCTGTTTGAGCGTTGAGTGCATACATATTTTTTTTATTTTGGGGGACCAGAATTGTTTTTATTGCTTAAGTTTTTATTTGGATTTGCATATCATTATAGGTTTATGTACAGCAACAACTCCCTGATGGCACTGTAGTTTATGTTCCTCTTCAAACTGCAAATTCAAACGTTGTGCAAGCGCATCTGAATACCGATCAGTCGAAGGAATAAGTCTAGTACAGTACGCAATACAGTTAGAAGTTTATTTCAAGACATAGTCGTAAAGCAGACCATGTTAGTTATACGGGATAATCGTAAGCCTAGCCATAATCCGTATGGATGAGCCTATTCCTAATGCGGGGTTCACGTTATTACCGGGGCAGCTTTGGACATATTTTGTTCCTATTTCACTATTGGGTAACATTTTGTCTGCTTATTGACTCCACCGCTGACTATCATATGATATTCGCTGTAATTTTGGAAGATCATGTGCTATTCGCATAAATGTCCAACAGAATCAGGTGACATACCGAAAATTGTTTATGGGCTGGGTTTATTGGCATTTGCATAAATGTCTTAAAAAGTTTCCGCGTATTAATTAGGATGTTTGCGTATTGCTATATCCAGTGCAATTGAAATTTCGTTACAAATAATACTCATGATTTAATCTGATTCGATACGGAAGCTTGTTAAATACATTGTTTCACACCACTCATCAACAACCCTATGGTGTAAGAACTATCGAAACTCAAATGACCTGTGCTTTGAGTATTTGTTCTGTAACCTTGTACTGCTACACAAATTGCTATCAGCGATTGAACCGAAATTTTTTCTGTCAATGTTTGGTTATTTATTGCAATAAATTGTTGCTTAGCTGCGTTTTATTGGTACTATGTGAGTTTTTCTGATTTTGGTTGTAAAATATCGTCGTAGAAGAAACAAGTCTAAAATTGGTGATTATTTCAAGTTCGGATAAAGTGTTGGAAAGACAGTACGCCCCCAGCTATTTCAGCCCTGAAAAAGTCAAAAAATCAACCGCGACTTTTTTCTGATTGCAAAAAGTTGGAACCACTTCGTTCATATCAATAGTTTAAGTTTTTTGGTTCTGCGACGCGTTAAAATACAAAAGTTAACGTCTTAAAATTGTATCACCGGGAAATCCTGGCGACATAGCGTAAACTTATTTTATACGTTGTTGAATAGTGTGCAAAGATGAATCAGTAGGCATTTTTTGGGCTAATACTATCTGAAAAGGAAAAAATTTTATACTTCCAGCATTTGATTTGACATGTCTTCGAACCTGAGCAGCTACCTGTAGATTTTTCGCCGGGTATTAAACTGGATAGTTGATCGCTTGCTGCAAATCGTCTGATTTACATTATAAGAAATTTATAAACAATTTTTAAGTTTAAGAATTTTAGTTTAAATGAGACTTTACCAAAAGTTTTAAAAAAATTTAATATTTGTTGATATTTTTGCCACGATTGCGTTTAACTACTATTTTATATACTTGCAACAATTGAAATTACGACTACTATGGCAAATAAAAAACTGGTTTAACGGTTTTGATTTCAATTGACATTCGATTGGCTCGTTTCTATCAATTCACTCGATTTTGGTTAAAGAAATTGATTCATATCTTCTATTGATATTAAAACGATCTCTAGCAATTCGTTCAAATTGTTGTGTCAGTTAACTTGTTCAAGTCAAATAAGTTAACAAGTATATTACATGATTTAACAGCATTACTTAATTCTAGCCTATTGTGATATTGGAGAAATAATAAATTTCTAGGCTATAATTACAATTACTTATTGCTAGTAGCAATGGAGGGGCTTATGGCAGCAACACCGAATTTGGTGATTCAGTTTATGGAATATCGTACACAGAATTCTGCGCTTCAGCTAAGTATCAATATCGAGGTAAATGTATATTATGTTATGTATCTGGCGTTAAGCAAATAGTCCTGGCAATAAATTTTGGTGTCGGCGCTATAGTTGATTTGGTAAATGTGGCTATGCGTATTGTAATTTATTTGTTTGGTTATATTTTCGTTTACTTGCAGACACTGAATGCTATAGCGAAAGATCCAATGGAATGCGTAAAATTTAACAAAAGTCAACTCGAAATGAACGACTGTTTGTCGGCTTTACTTCGAGCCATTGCGCCGCCTGTGAGTCATACGGTGGCGATTGATCTGTATCGTAAAATATTCGCATTTTTGTCAACATTAGGTAAGACAGAAACGACGATTATACTATGTTAAGTACTTTATAAACTTTAGTGTACCGTGTGAAAATTTGGTAAGGGGACATTCACTCTGGATCTATAATATAAGACTGGCAAACGAGTTCAAAAGAAATGTGTGTGTATACATTGTTTGAAACGAAATATACTTATGCTATTTTTCCCATCAAAATACGACACGAGAATCGTTACGGTTAACGCTTGTAAATTCGTAACGTTGTGCACTATAGTTGAGTGACGCTTGGACATTCTTGCGTTGGCAAATCAAAAGAGTGTGGGCATAGCAGAAGCAGCGTTTGATCGGCTCGTATATCGCTGTTAGAAAAATGTTACATAGCATATTTCAGCTGTTGGGGTACTGTTGCTGCCGGTAACATTTACATTTGTACGTGATGTAATTGTTTTTCAGCTTGCAATTGTCATCAAATCAAAATGTTTCTTGCGTCGAATGATCGTCTAATATCAACGTTGTACTATCATATTGAAACGTATAATGCGGCTGAAGCAAACGATGACTATCTTATGCAGGTACGTCACGAATAATTATATCTATTGTGTTACGTTGCATTGGCGCTTATAGAGTTATGTTGTGGAAATTTGTGACATGTGGATACCGAAATTTTTTGCCGATGTCGAGCCTTATTTTGAAATTTTGCCGAACCGATGACCATATTCAAGAAAACGCTGATTAGTACTGATGCCGATTAATGTTATATTCCTAGTGGCAAAGATGGGAGTCGGAGTGTCGGTCTCAGTCTCGGTCTCGGCAAGTCTCGGTATTTGGTAGGGCTCGGTCTCGGTTTTTTGAGTCTCGATAGTTTGGAACATATTACCAGAAGTCTACGATCCAGCAAATGTATCGCAGTATTCCTGAGTTAAGTGATGCCTGATGAATAAAATTTCGCTGTGGGCCGGTCTTAGTAGTCAGGCTTTGGTCTCAGTCTCGGTTTTTAACCAAGACCGCCCACCAATGCCTAGCTGAAACGCTTGAAATACGAACTGGAATTTAATTTTTATGTTTCAGGCCTTTATTTTGCTAGAGGTTATAACGTACGATGGTCCTAGTTCCATGTTAGATGATGTGCGTGATATAGCAGCGCTGATGTCATCAAAGATGTAGGTTTTGCGTATGCTGTATACGTATATGTACGCAGATTACAACTACTGAGGATTATGCTGAAGTTTACAAAGCACGATAATTATTTTTGGCAGTTTTTCACGTTTATTTCAGTCTCATGATTAGCATATTGGCTGTTCACTTTGCGATATTTATTAAAAATGTGCCAATACCAAAATTTTTGTCAATGCCGATTCTTATTTTGAAGATTTGCCGATGCCGATTCCAACTTTGGTACACCATGCTTAAACAAAAGATCGGATACTATGTTAAATCATTATGCGAACACTTAAACTTTAACCACCATAAACGATTTCATGATAACGGTTCGTTTCAATTAATTTTTTCACACGCAAACGCAAGACAGATAACAGTTCCGAGAGACGCTGGTATACGCTAAGAAGTGATATCGTTAGTATTCCAACTGACTGTTATGTGCAAGTGCCGATTATTATTGATACGAATGCCGATTAAGCGCCACGTTCATTACATAAATGCAATTTTGATTATTTTCAGTTTGAACACAGCTGTTCCTGAAGCATTGTTGAAATGTTGCATAGGAATCCTGCGTAATTTGTGCTTAAGCACCCATGGGTTTGCCAACATTTTAAAGCGAGATGTAAGTTTTACATTTTGCTTACCCAATCTCGAGTGAGGACGGTTTGTCTCAAAGGAGTTTCCGCGCTCAGCACCGGGTGAATTTGATTGTGGTGGGCGAAGCCCCCGCGGCACTGGCAAATGCCAGTAAGTGAAATATTAGCCTATCTCGGTTATAAGGCGACATTGAATGATTCATTGACTCTGAGATTTCTAACTTTGTGGATTTTATTTTATGAATTGTTTTAAGACGATGTTTCTCATTTTGTTTCATTACTCCTGTACTTGCAGTCGTCAGTTGGACAACAGTTGTTATAAAATTTGACAAGCCTTGAACATATAATGAACGATTTGTGCTTTTATTTGTATTTCACAATAAATCTGTAATTTTAGGCAAACTACCGTGCGGTTTGCAAGAGACTTGCAGATTTGACATCTAACGAACATACAGGTGTTGTTATTGCGATACTTTCGTTGTTCAGTTGCTTAGACGAGACGTTACGGCAGAAGGTAGCCATCCTGTGCTTACGCCGTACAATACTGTTCTTTAGTCTTTTGATTGCAGTAGTGATGTTGACCGGAAGAAGTTTGTGGACTTGTTGTGCGCCGCTTTTTCTTCGTAGTGGTTGGAGGACCAATTCAGTCCTGACAATTTAATCAGCCGTTGTTGGTGAAAGAACATTAAATAAGCTCCAACAGAATATTCTGCTGTTCGCGATGAGAATGTCTTACTTGTCTTACTTGCATTTCAATTTAAAATTTCAACGAAGTGATTGAACAGTGTGCTGGCAGTGTTGTTTTTAGGTATTTCGAAGCACAAATTTACACAGAAGCTTTCAATGTATTTGCAATATATTGATGCGCGGCAGTCATTTACTCGCACGTCATTATGCTGTTGATCTTTTGATATGCGGCTTACAGTCTCCTGATGTTGCGCAGCTTTTAGTTAGGTATATACGTCTTAAAAATTGCTGATCTATTTGTGCTCTCGAACTTTAATTATGAAACCCCGTTTGTTGTAGCGTGGAAATCGAAACCAGTTGTTAATAAAGGAACAAACGTGCAAAAAATTTTATAAATATTTTTCAAATAATAAATATTTAACTTTTTTAAGTATTTGATTTTGTAAATTGATCATCAGAAATTTTATACGTAACTACAATTATTCACTACTTCGTTTCAGGTATTTTAGTACAAGTCTGAATTAATTATTGAAACGCAGTGGTTAAGCAATTGTATTGAAATTATATTGTTTCATTTATAATATTCTGTTGATTTGTGCATTAGCAGTTTCATCCGTTGTTTCAGTTACCAACACTTCCAGCCGTCGCTTGTGCAAATATCACAGCTGTTTGCGACACTTTCTACGACGGATAACGAACTTTTAAAAGTCCTGGCAATATAAATTATTTTCTAAACATTAACTAGTTTAGTCCAACTAGAAGCCAGTTTATTGAGCTTAATTGGAAAACATTTAACACTAAGCTTTTTTCATATAACTCAAGTGTCAACATATGTTTTAGTTTATAGTGTAAACAAAGATTTATATTCTTTTGGCCAGTTAATAACGTACTGTCTCCACGTGATATCGTGCATTTATAACTATTGAAAATCGTCTGAAAATCACCATTGCTTTGTATTTGTTAGAGAACTTACTGCTATCAATTTTCTGTTTTGTTTCTGAACAGATTTATGAATTGTTCAACTACTTTTTGTTAACCACGATTTTGCAACGGAATGCAGTAACAGCGCTCTGTCAAAGCTATGCCGAGACGAGTAAAACCGCCGACGCACCGATTTCTAGTGTGATCTCACATTGTCAGCCTGAACGATCAGCCTTACCTCGAGTTCCCGTCGAAGGGTTCAAGCTTTTAGCTGCTTTTGTGAAAGTACGATAGCAGCCTTTGGATTGTAAAAATATTGAATTTGAATTGTAATCTCAGTTGACAAAGCAGCAGATATAAGTGATTTAAATCTTCTGCAGGTTAAATGACATCACTTTAACGTTTGTCATAAAAGTTTCACATTAAAATATATTGTGGATCTTGTTTATTTTAGTGGGTACCAATAAAATATCGCTACCTTTTACACATTTTATTTATTTTGTTTGCTTTAGACTTCAGATCAAACAACACTTCCAGTGGATATGAAGAAGTTTGTATATTCGTGGGTATCTAGCGGCCGTCTTAACGACACTTCATCGGCATTGTCTTGTTCGTGTTGTGCGTATTTTTATCGATTTCTGACAGGTTAGTTTGAAAATTTATTTTCTATCATTTGGCTTTTTGTAAAACATTTAGTTTTTCCGTGGTAGGTTTGTCAACCAGTTCTTCTGTATTTTTTAAAATTGCACATTCGCTTAAACGTTTTCGTTAACTATTGCTTGGTTGTGTACCATCAGCCGAAGTTTGCGTTTTGTGTAAACCGCAGCATGTAACGCTTTAACCATAGTGCAAATCTCTGTCAGTGAACTTTAATTGAGTAGTAGTTTGTTCAAGTTTATTTACACCTGTAAAGTTTATTTTCTACGTTTACTTCACGTTGCTCGCTGCGCAGAAAGACTAAAACTTTAGAATTTTGCCGATAAACTTACTCCAGATAAGTTATACAGGACAAATTCTAAATATCTAATTCGCTGTAGTAAAATAATGTCGTGTTTAGTTTTGCTCAATTCAAATTCCTTTGACGGTACTACGTTAGTGCCCTGCTTTGATGCTCAACAATTTGACCAAACACTTCAGTGTCTTTCAACTGCATTTTATTCCGGCACTTTGTCGCGCAGTTTTAAGTAAGTCATCATTATGATTCGTGACTTCACGTAAATTATTTTTGAAACCTAACACGTTAGGCGTGGCCAGGATATTGGAAATGGAATCTCGTTTTTTTTTAAATTTGAACAGAGTTTCCTGTGTTACCAAGTGAAACCGTATCTAAAACTCTGGACAAAATGCTAAATTGTAGTTGACCCTAAAGCATCCCTTGGCTACGCCCTTGAATTTAACATGGTTTATATAGCACATCATAAATGTATGTGCATGGATGTGCTCTACATATTTATTCGTGAAAACATCAATACATGTGCAGTGATATCATTTTTTCTGCTAGTAAGATGGACCCAAGTCTTATATTGAAAACATGATATTGTGTATTTTTATTGTTTATTTTTCTTTTTAGAGCTGCTGTAGCGCACGCGGTTGTCTGCTGTATCACGCTTTTGCGAAGCTTAAAAGATTATGCTTCTGATTTTGGCTTAATATTTAATCGAGCGCTTGTTACTGGTGAAATGCAGCAATTGATTAAAGCATCGACCGTTGTGTGCTTGTTTTCATCATCGTACTCGGTGACCAGTGTAAAGATGTCAAGTCGAGATATGATCATTGATGCTCTCACTTTCATTCAGGTGCTAAATACTGATAACAATCAGAATGGTGTAGTGGCTGGGTAAGTCAGGTGCTGGTATGGTGCATGACTGTTGTTTAGCGTCGACATTGTAAAGTTTTGTTATTACATGGGTATAGTGAACATTATTACCGGTAGGCGTGGTTTGAGATTTGATGCATCTTTCAAACGTTTTAAGACAATATGCCTTTTTCCTCGAAAAAGATTCTGGAAATGCGATGTAGACTTGTGCTTGATTTTATAATGATGCCGCACCTGTTGTCACCTTTGGTTTGGTGCACCGAGTTAATTTTTTTGGACTTTCAGTAATATTTCTCATTTTAGAATTGCTGATAATATTACCGCTGAAGTTGCTTTGCTTCAAGCAAGTGGGACAGATTCTGTGGCGTCGGCGCTATATCGCTTGCCAGACGGTTCTCATCCTCAGGCGATTTCGTTACCCGTTGATTCTCAAGGTGTCTCTGGACCGGTGCCCGTGTGGACCTCAGCGACAGCGACTCAGGGTACGGTTGCTCAAAATGGACCTCTCACGAATGGAATCACTGCAACATGTTCCAGTTTAACAGAAGAACAGGCACGAACAGTCGATGTGCTTATTGATAAATTCCGTAAAAATATGGAGGTAGGCAGGCGTATGTGTAAATATCAGCCAGTTGTTTGAAAAAAATGGGTCTAAGATTTTTGGATATCAAATTATTTACTATCTAGTGTTTGAAAAGAATAAATTTAAAGAACGGCTTTATGTGCTGAAAGTTTTGTCGAGTTATCTGACAAACCTCATTTGTAAATCTAATTTGTAATATTTTTGTTTTGTATTCCAGGTCACTGATCCAAACATTTCAGAATTAATCGCAATGTATGAAAGAAAAATTGAACATTTAAAAGTAGTTTCTGCATTTTTAGTTTTTTGCAAATATTTATATACACTGTTACGTTGCGCAAAAGAGTGTAGAAATATTTTAATTACAAGCTTTGAACTAGGATAAAGTGAAATCCTTTGTATGCGTTTGTTCACGGTTTTGGTAATTAAAGTTTTTTTGTTTAGTTAACAGTGTTTGTGGCAAAATTATCTGCCTAACACTACTTTATTATCGTTGCGTTTTTTAAGCCTTGCATTGTAATAGGATAACAGCTAATTTTGGAACCGACTACACAAATCGCATATATCGATTCTGAAGGTATGCGTTAGCGCTGGATTATTTTCAGGCAATGGAAAGTGCAAATTTTAGTATTCTGAAAGCTCGTCAAACTGAGCTACGAAGTTGCCATTCCGTAATCGCTCAACAAAGGCAAATGATACTTGATACCGATTCCGAGGTGCTTGGTTGTGTATTTATCCTGAGGTTTCAATTGAAATTTCTAATTTGGAGCGAGGTTACGCTTTGATTGTTCTGTATAATCCAATATTTTTAGCGCTACAAGCATACATGAGAGTACGGATGTTAACTAAAATTTTAGTCTCCCAACGGTGAGGTGAATACAAGAAGAATGTTTCTACGCAAACTGTGTCTGGCGAGTGTTTGGAATACGACGTAGCGGTTGGTTATTCTGTGGATGTTGAGTATGGCAGCTCTTTGTTCACGAGTTGCGTTTATTCGTACAATTCTGGTGCCGCATTTTGCGTACCGAATTTATGTTCAGTGTTTTAGGCTGCTCGACTTCGAACCTTTATTCGTGAAATGGAGGCCCAGTAAGTTGTTTATCCAACTTTTCAGCACCAGTCAATGTCACTTTCAATAAGGTGAAACGAATGTTGAAATCAAAGTCAGTCGTAGTGGTCTTCATAGTTCGCTTTAAACGTTTGAAATAAGTTGCTGGACCTTTTATTGAGGAAAACTACAAACACTTCGTGGAATGAAGTTTCTTTGGTTATTTTTTCAGGGTTCAAGCTGCTCGTGTCGAACACGAAAATGAACGAAGGTTAGCAATTTTCAAATTCCGCAAAAAATATTTTGTTTTAGTTTTTTGGCCCAGTACGGCTTACATTCGGTTTGCAATTCTATGAAAGCGGCGGTCGTCATGTAGGTTAATGTTATATAGAACAGTCCAAAGTCGTCCTGTTTTTGCATCAAAATGTTTGGAGTTGAAAGTCAGCTTGTCAGATGGCCTTTAAATTGCCCGATATTAAAAAGTTTTTAATGCAAATTTGTTTTCAATTACGTTATAGCTTTAATACGTTTGTTTCTCGTTTCAGCAAACTTGCTCGAGCATCAAGCGAACTGGAACGATTGCAAAATGAGTATAACGAATGTATTAGAAGTAAGCTAACTTTGCCACATAATAACGCTATGTTTTTCAATACTGTCATTAATCACAATAGTGTAGAAATACGTGTGCGCAGTTTCACTGCCTATTGGCATTGTGTGGTCGTATGGTAACGATTTAATATACACAGAACGGTAATGTGATAAAATATTGATAATATAATTTTAAATTGAGCGTTAGCGAAAATTTTTCACTGTAGAGCCACAAAATTATTTTGGTCTAAGCTGATTGTTAACTAACACGTCATTGTTTGCTAACATTTCCAGTAAAAAATAACCTGAAGGTGGACACATCGTTTTTAGCCAGGGATCATGGAACTGTAAAGATTGATTGCGCTGTTCACGCACATAAACATTACCTTTCTGGCGTGAATATGGATAGTACCATTTATCATGGTCTGTGCCATTTCAGTGAAAGAACAGGAAGCAATTGAGCTTGAGAAAACTATTGAAACGTTGCAAGGATCGCTGCAAGATTTAGAGACTGAGAAGAAAGAGCTTCGCAAGGAGGTATTTTTGTTATAATATTGGTATTTTGTATACTGATCTGAGAAGTTTAACCTATTTCTGAGCAAGATTAAACTTTTTTGTATGGTTGCCGAAGAGAACGGCGTAGCATCCAAAACTCAATACCAAATGCTGTTTTTAGTTTAGGACAACGTGTTTATGCGGGCTTAGTGAAATTTAGGGTGATTGGCTCCTGTAACTGCTTAAGTTGATTCTTTTAAATTTATTATTAAAATATATTTGTGCTCTAGGTCCGAAAATTGACGAAAAATTTGCAAGAAGCTAAAGAAGAAAACGACAAGCTAATCGAAGTTCAAAACATAATTTCAAATTTAACAAACAAAGGATCAAACGGTGCTGCTCGAAAAGGAATGTAAATGCTTGGCAAAACCTACTCTGTTCGGTGCTATTTAAATTCCACATGGTTTTGTGAAAATAAATTCATAAAAATCGTATAAATGACGTTTTCAGGGTCGGAGCACTTGATATTTACTGGATCCATCGAAGCTTAGTACATAGCTATCCTGTTTATTCTGATTGTGGAAAACATCAACCCGGATATTTTTGCGATATGATATTCCAAAATTCTACTAAATATGATATTTATACAGGACAATGGAATTTGTGCACGCTAAATAAAACAGTAAAAAGTCGGATAATGCAGCATGAGGTGACGCGAAATTAGGTAGTAACGATGATGCTTACGTAATTAATTTTAGCCAATATCTGCAATATGTTGTTAATTTGTTTGGTTTAACGGTAATTTTCTGTGAAATTTCGGAAATTCTTTCCTGAAAATTGTGACAAAAGTAAAACGAAACGCGTTCAGAGATAAATTTTGCAAAATTATGCTAAATTTTGCTACCAAAATCGCCGGAACCACCTTCAAAAATTTTACCGGAGCCGGAGGCAGACCTCCAGTTGTTCCCTGATGTATAGAAATATATATGTGGTTGTACATAAACGGTTCATTTCATTTAATTTTTTCAAACACAAACGCGTGAGATAATAGAAAGTTTCCGCTGTTCTTCGCTCGCCTGTTTAAATTTTTTTCCACCAACCGCCTTTGGAACAGAGTGCAAAGCAACGTTGCTGCAGCAGCCTAGGTACATTAAACAATTTGACCCATAACAGTTTCCCTCTCTTATCAGACACACTGACCTGCGCCGAGGGGTATAATTGACAGCATTCCAACAGACTCTTATATGTGCAAAAAGTATTGGCAAAGAATCGGCAATTTTTTGCAGTGCCAACGCAGATGCCGATACTCCCAAAAAGTGCCAATTATTACCGATTCTGGTGCCCTTTAATCGGCACATCCCTGGAAAATACCTGGGGGAAAATTACTCTGCTGGTGTAATTTTGTTAGGGAGAATATTACAATGGCAAAAATTACGCCTACACCAGCAAAAAATGGACCTCGGGATTCTGTGGAATTACTCATAAGGTAACAAATGTATCCTTCGATGTGTTTCTCTAATCAGTTTTACTGGAGCTTGAAAATTTGCCTCCGGCTCTGGTAGAGTTTTTGCCGGAGGTTGCGGCAATTTTGGTAGCGAAATTTTGCACAGTTTTACAAAATTTATTTATTTGGGGTGTTTCACTTTAATTGATTACAATTTTGGCGAAAAATTGCCGAGATTTCGTAAAAACTGAGCGTAGAACCAAACGTTTTAATATTTATAACAACACAATACAGATATTTGCTAAAATTAACAAAATAAACTCCATTTTAACTGCTTAATTTCACTTCACCTCCGACTGTTGCAAGTTTTGATGACCTTCGGCTCCGGTACTTTTCACCTCTGGGTTATTTTTACGCTTAAAATTAGTTTACGTATATATATTCACAATTTTTCTTATAGATAAGCTGAAATTGTTCGATATGAAATTGCAAAAATTGTCCAAAATTTTAAACATCTTTGAAACTTTTACACTTCAATATCTTGTTTTCAATTTTCGTTATTTTGTCCACTATTCGTTTCCGTTATTTTTACCATCCGTTTGCACCCTGATACGCCCCTGTTTCTGCAGCCATATGTTAACGCTCTGTTGACGCTTTTTTGTGTTAAATTCCACGCCCGCTAGCCAATAATAGGCAATCAGATAACAACTAGCAACAGATAACATATATTTAGTCAGCTTAATACTGTGATAAGCTTTATCTTTAAATAGTTCTGTTAACATGGCAGTGAGTATTAGTTTGGCTTTTACCACCAACGGACCACAAAACGCTTAGGCAAGCAACAAAATGTTCATGTAGTATTCAGAAAGGTGTTTTTTCAATTTAGGTTAAAAAATTTCAATTGTGCTTAAAGCACCGGAACTCGAATCTGCAACAATTTGTCGCCCTTCACCTCGTCACACGATATGTTGTCGGCCGCAACTATTTGTCACCACTATATGTTTTGAACCCGACTGCCTAACCTAAAGCCTAAGCTGTGAGTCGAATTGTAAAGCTCGACGAGTTATCGTACCTATTGCGCTATAAAAAATGGTGAGTCAAATTAACTCTGTATGAACCATTCTTTTCCTGACTACACAAACTTTAATTTGACTCTGGCGGAGTTGAATTTTGACTCAGTTTGTGTAGTCAGGAAAAGCATATTTCGGAGAGAGTCAATTTGACTAAAACCATCATTTTTTTTGCCATGTGGTGGCCGACGAAATGCCCGGGCGGCGAGTTTTCAAGATGACAAAATGTCGGCTTACAAGTGGTCGGTTGACGAGTTGACGGACGACAAACTGTTGTGATACCAGAAAAAAACACTGTGGCCAAAACCTAAGCTTAAAGTATTCCATACCTTTACTTTGAAGGATGATAGTCTTAAACGATCAGACTGGTGACAGGTTTATCATCTTTATAATCTAGTGACCGTGTCGAATGTGTAGTGTTTATAACAATATCTACCAGCGAACAGTCCAGTATACACAAGACCGTGAGAACATCCTTGGGGTCGATGATAAAGTCCCGATAGCCTAGTGGTCATCACGGTATACACCTTCCATACGAGAAGGCTGCGGCGTTCGAATCACATCTTGAAACTGGACAACAGATGAAATTGGAAATGTTTTTATCAGGAAAAGGGTTAACGAAAACATTCTTCATAAGTATCTTAAGGAAGGCTAGAGGTTCTATAGCATGGTTACCATGGAAAATCTTTCGATTCAGGGCTACGAAGTTACTTGTGGGGCTAACAGGCCACCGCCTCCCTGATTACAATAGAGAATGCTTCGGTCTTAAATATTTTGACGTATGCGGACTACGATGGTGGGGACCGACAGGCTAATAGCATCGTCGCTCTTCCTTTGAACCGTACCCGAGAATAAATAGATATGTGAAACCAAGATGCGATGATCACTGTTTACAAGAGTGTGCAACTTAGTACAAATTGTGTGGTACACAATGTTTCACCGGACGCTGCGTTTTTGGTCGTTTCCCCTTATTCAGGAGAGAAGTGATTGATGGTTGAAACGAAGAATTCGCACGATTTTCAAAAGTGTAAAATCTGTAAGGGTTACGCTATACTTTGCTGAGTCGGACGCCGGCACGCGGCCGCATGCGACGGCGTGCGAGCGGCGGGCGGCGAGTATAGCGCAACCCTTTAATTTACCGTTGAAATATTTCAACGTGTGCAATTAAAAAATTAGTTATTCTCCTAAATAAAGAGGGTAGGCCAAAAACGCAACGTGCGCTTGATGCATACTTTTGTACACATAATGTACCCAGTTGGACACTCTTGTAAAAAGACAATGTCCATTCACTGGCGGAAAAACAAAAGAGCTGCGCTCGATATACTTTACTGTGCCGGACGTTGCCGCGTGCCGTCTCACGGCGACGCGACCCGAAGTGTTTGACGTGGCTTTGCTATTTACCAATTTCAATCACTTCCAAATCTAACTGACAAATCGTACTACGCTTGTCTTTTATACTAAACCTGTGTAAATTTTGAACATTGTACAGCTGAAAATTATTTTAAAAATATCCGTCTAAGCTGGGCTTGTACTATCAAAATTTAAGTTGTATTCAAAACAAATTTTGTTACATTTTTTACGATCTTTTGGTATTCTTTCGTTGATAGTAAAATTGGTTTTTTGTCGAGTTTACTGAAATGGACCAGCGACGGCGGCGGCGGTAAATGGCCCTCACCGGCCATCTGTCCGTACACGGGACGTTTAGCGGTGTATCCGATCCGGTGTTCAAGAAAAACTGATCTGGCCTTATCCGGACTTTAGATGGGCACCGGATATCCGAATATGCAAAATATCCGGATATGTATCCGAAATGAAACGTGTATTCGGATATTTGGATATGAAAAAATATCCGATGCCCATGACTAATCCGGACCGCCGACAGTGGTATTGTAGCAATCTTTCCATTATTAGATTAGAATCTAAAGCTTAACAACTAGCTAATGCGCATAGTTTTAGGATATGGTATTAATTTAGGTTTAAGCTAAATTATTGTTTTGTGTTTCGTAGATTTTGTAAGCAGACATGGTAACGAAACACAGCATAATACTATTAATAATTGCCAAATGTGTTAATATTATGGCATTGGCCATGAATGTTCAAACAGTGGATTCAGAACCTTTCGATATCTTAAATCATAAATTATTCCACGATTTTGTTACCAGCGAACGTTTTGCGTTAATAATTTCATACAAAGGTATTGGACCATATTATAAAACAATAACAGCCTGCCAGACTCGTAGCCATCTTACCTTGCCAGGGAGCTAAACATTGTTCAGGAGTGGCATACAAGGGTTTTCGATGACTTTTGCTCGCAAGGTTGAAAATTTTCTTGGGGATGTGAAATTTTTTCAGGGGTGCTGAGCCATTGTGGCCCATTTCTGGCTACGGACCCACGTCCTGCCTACTAAATTGCAACCGAAATTTAAGCCGAAGACTAACATTGCGTAAGCCGAACAAGAACCGTTAGCGTTCCGCTCTTTAAATCGCCAAGTCTCCCTGTATTCCAGAGGCCTGGTGTCAATAATTACTGTCATGAGCTATAAGAGGTTACTTAATATTAACTTCTTTATATAGCGCAAGCTTGTCACTACAAGATACGTATACGAATATACCGCGAAAAAAGCTGGAAATCCATTCGGGCCTGTAGCCAAGGGGGGCCAGGGGCATTCGCCCCCACCTGGAAAATTTTGAGTCTCCCTAGAAAGTTTTCATCCTTGCTTGCAACTCATTGAAAACCCTTGAATGCCCGTTCCTGAAAATTTTTTAGCCCCCCTAGCATGCTGAGCTGGCTACGGGCTTGGATTGATTTGCTCTATGTCCGTTAGGGCTTTGGTACACTTTTCCCCGTTGTTAATGTTCTCAGGCTTTAGGCAAAGATTTAGGCAAATGTTAAACCTTTAGGTTATTAAGTAAACCTATTCTTAAATCATTGAATGAGCCGATGTAAAGATCAGGGGCGGAACGTTTTTCTGTGGGACTGCAATAGAGTAAGTAAGCTTAATCTTTAGGCTTATTTTTATGCTTGGCTTAGGCTTACGCATAGGCTTAGGCTTAGAAATATGCTTATTTTCACGCTTAGGTTTAGGCTAAGCTTAGGCTTATGCTTAGGAATATGCTTTTAATACTGTTCCGCACCTGGTCTTTACATAGGCTGTTCAATGAACGTGATGCAAATTATTTCCGTTTATTATAGATGACGCCAATTTCGGCGATGCTGAAGTAAAAAGCGTTTTAACTACAATCCGAACACAAGTGTCTTCGTACGTCGAATACAAAAAATTTTCTACTTTTGATTATTATTTGGTAAGAAATATAAACTGGGTTGAAAATGATGAAAAATACGGCGCAAGCATAGGACAGGGCCGGATCGTTTTCAGGAGGGGCTATAATAGAGTCAGTTTAAGCTTTAGACTATTTGTTGCTTAGGCTTAGGCTTAGGCTTAGGCTTAGGCTTAGGTTTAGGCTTACTTAGGCTTAGGCTTAGGCTTAGGCTTACGCTTAGTAATATGCTTATACTTTTGTTCCGGCCCTGTTCTATACATGGGTCCTGTCAGCCTGTTAGAAGGATCGCTCTGGATATTTGAGCTATTTTATTAAACAGCTGGAAAAGCAAATGCGGGAGATTTGCGCGAGTCTTACTACTTTCGAAAATTTGGCCCATGTTAAGATTACAGGCGGAACCTTTTTCTGCGGTACAGCAATGGAGTATATAAGCTTAAGCTATAGGCTAATGTTTTTTGTTCAGAGTTAGACTTAGGTATAAGCACATTTTACGCTTAGGCTCAGCCTTAGGCTTAGGTTTACGAATATATGCTTGTACTACTGTTACGAGATAGGATGGGCTCCCCCTATACTTCAAGATGGGGGCCCCCAAACACATGAGCGAAACAAGCCAGAAGCCTCACGCATTTTAAAACTTGGGCGGTTTTTGTTTCAACCAGCAAGAGTCGGCCCCCAAATGAGGGTATGTCGGGTGGCTGCTCCGGCCTTGCGAGTAACTCTCGTTTGCAGCGTTATTCATTTGATCAATGGTGCAGTAACAATCTCAAAAGTGACAAAGACAGCTTTAATTCAACGAATGTGTCTCGTAGAAATGTATTACTCAGTGTCAAATCAAGGAAATCCTGGTGTGATAATCTGAGGTTGACCGAGCCAGATCGTTTCTCCCTTTCATTACTACTTTTTCGAAATGCCTGCTTGATTTCTATGCGGACTAAGCTAAACTCACGAGTGAAGCGATCGGGAAGCCAAACGTAGTTTCTGGATTAAATCCCAAGGATTCGGGTGATTTGGTCATTTTGTCTGCGCGATGTTCGGCACCAACGCTTCCAGGAATTTTCAATTGTGGAGGATACGTTTAAGTTTCATTTATAATTCAAGATCAACTAATTACACCGAAGGGTGGCAAAGAAAATTGAATTACGGATGTAATCTCGCATTATTTTTCACGTATTTAGCAAAAAAACACACTCTCAGTCGTGGAAGAACTATTTGTTTCACAAATTTTCACATCGACAGGATTGGTGGGAATGACGCGTTCCCTATCGCACTTCCTGAATCCGTCTGTCACCGCTCATAAGTCATCCTTTCAATAAGCACGCAGGTAAAAGTTTTTAAAATGATCTGCGAAAAACATCACGAGCGACTCGAGCTAAAATAAAGTTTAAGGGTTGTATTTTGTATCCTTGGGGCCACTTTTCAAACTCTAATAATGACTGGTTTGAATTGAATACATTTAATGTTACTTTTAGTTGAACAACTCAAACGCCTACGATGGTTTTCCAAGTTCAAAGTATTCAGCGTTCACCATGCATAAGTAAGTGTAAAGCAAAAAATATGCCTGGAACGCGCTTAAGTTTAGGCTCTCAGGCTAATACACTAAGGATTCGGAAAAGTGGCCATGTATAGAGCAAGGCCGGAACAGTAGTATAAGCATATTCCTCAGCCTAAGCCTAAGCCTAAGCGTAAGGATGAGCCCATTTCTGAGCACAAAGCCTAAGCCTAAGCCTAAGCAAAAAAGCTAGCCTAAAACTTAAGCTGGCTCTGTTATAGCCACGTCGGAAAACGCCATGTTCTATACATGGGCCTGATAGGCTTACCCAAGCCTACACCTAAGCTCAGATTCCTCGCACACAAAAACTTTCAGTAAACCATAATAATTATTGAAATAATTTAAAAAGTCCTAGTTTTGTGTTGCCAATTAAGCTAATATGCAAATTAGCTATTAGCTAACTATTCAAATATCGCTTTTGGAGGTTTTTGCACAATTTATTCAAATTCCTCGTACCTGAAAACCCTTTAGCGCTAAAATTATATTGCTTTTAACCTTAATAATTAGTGAAATATTGTAAAAAGTCGTAATTTAGGCTTATAAACTCTGCTTATGTGCAAATTATATATTAGCTAACTACTCAATTATCGGCTTTGAAGGTTTGCAAACAGTCTATGCAGATTCCACGCACCCAAAAATCATTTAATGCTGAAATTGATTGCTTGTAACTGTAATAATTAGTGAAATAATGTAGAAAGTCCTAATTTACGCTTAATTAATTATGCAAATTAGCCTGTAGCTAATAAACGGCTTAAAATTTCAAACCCCAATGCAAGGTTAACACCGTAGGATACTTATTGGCCTTCAAACAAAAAAAGTTCATCAAAATCGGTTAAGCCCTTCCTGAGATTCTTTTCGGACGGACAAACGTACAGACGGACAGACGGACAGCCACGTTTCGATCCCAGAGTACAAAACATAAAACGCTTCGCGAAACTCCGAGCTTCACTCAATAATACATAATGAATAAATCGTTTTACAAAAGAATTTGTATATATAGATACGGCACTACAGGACAGGTAGAATTAACTGTATGTAATTTAAAGTTTGTGTATAGTTTGAGATTAAGTCAATAAAACCTTAGTCACTGCTAGCAATTATTTAAACTTCAGGAACTCATACAAAATCGCTCTCGACAGCGATAGGATCGACGTTTCTTCGTTTCATGAATTCTTGCAATATCTTCAATATGAGGCTCTGAAGAAATCCTTGTTGGAGTAAGCCATTCCAACTTTTCGACGGATACTTGTCTTTTATTTTCTATATAGACTAAATATAAATTTATAGAAATATATACGGCAAAAAATGGTGAGCCATTCACTCTCTTTGAAATAGGCTCTACGCGACTACACAAACTGAGTCAAATTCGACTCCGTCAAAATCAAATACAAATTTATAATATTTTTTTCTAGAATTATTTTGCACGCACGAGGGCTGTCAGAAAAAATTCAATTTCTTTCACGAAAATCTGAGATGGAACAAACGGTGTCGTCGTTTACATCTCGAAATTCACTAATATGCGATCAAGCTTATGGTAAAAGTCCGCGCTGCCGTTAAACTGGAAACCGTACTAATACCAGCGTAAAGCTTTCATTTCAGGTTGGGTCTGGTTAAAAGTTGGAATATAATCAAGTAAAAAAGAGACCAGAACGAGCTAGAAACCAAACGATTTTTATTATATATCACTTTCAACTTTTAATTTTGGTAGTCTCAGTCTCCTATCGTTTTAACATCCGGTGCCTTCCTAATTGCTGTGTCTGGGGGGTGCTAAAACCGGCACTGGTTGATTTGTCTCACTTCCAACTTTTAATTTTGGTAATTTCCGTCTCCTATCATCTTAACCTCCGGTTCCTTTCTAATTGCTGTGTTTGGTAGGTGCTAATAAAGACCTGCCCTTGTTGATTTGATGACCAAAATACGTTTTCAAGCTAAATAGCTGAAAAATGTGGCGTTGATATAACGTGGTAATTTGTGAATGTTAACGAATCGAATAAACACGCTTAAAAGCTGTGAAATTTCGACCACCAATAAGTATCCTGCCAACTGAAAATCCCGTATCCGTTACTGGTTCACTAGTTAAGTTGGTTATTGTGTAAAAGCGTTCATGGGTCATGTGTGGCTACCCGGTTTCAACTCTGGTTTGGAACTTCTTTGGTTGGTACAAATCGGTGTCAGTTCAACGGTTTCAATACAAATTTACAGAGATATTACAAGAGTTCGCTACTGGGAATATGAATGACGACATTTTCACGATAAACCAGCGTTATGGTTGCAACATTTGTACTAAATAACCTTAATCTTGATGATTGGCTATCACTTAAAGAAATTGGGTAAACCGAGAATGGTAAACAAAATAAATTTTGAATATAAAAAACGTTATATTAACCCCTTCTCACATTGAGTTGCCTATACGTTAAATGATATATATCGCACCGTGTTTAACAATTGCAACACGTATACATAGTACTAAATCACCACAAGACGTGAGATCCCCCTCGGGCTCGAGCGTCAAGCTCCTATAGCTGAGTGGTGATGGTATACATCACCCACTGCAGTCACTGGAGTTCGAATCCTAGCATAAAAGTAGGTCTCAGGGGAAATAGAAAATATTCATGTGAGAAAGGGTTAAGCGAAAAATTTTCAGTTTACTATCTATAACCCCTTCTCAGATTGTGTTGCCTATAGGCAACTCAGCGCAGTGTATATACGTTAAATAATATATATCGCACCGTGTTTAACAATTGCAACACGTATACATAGTACTAAATCACCACACGACGTGAGAGCCCCTCAGGCTCGAGCGTCAAGCTCCTTTAGCTGAGTGGTGATGGTATACGCTTCCCACTCCAGATGGAGTTTGAATCCTAGCATAAAAGTAGGTCTCAGGGGAAATAGAAAATATTCATGTGATAAAAGGTTACGGAATCGTCTTGTATGTTTGTTTTCGGTTTTGCGTACCCTGTCTTTATTGCCAGTTTCAGGGACTGCTTGTTTTTAAATATATTACATTTGCCAGGTTTTTCGGAATGCTTGGAACTTGCAGCAGATTTGCCGGTTGATTTTTATCGTGACAGCATTGATATGCTATTACTTCCGAAAGGTTTAAATGTATTTCTTGATACGTTGAATGAACTAAGAAAGTAAGATTTTTAAAATTCATTTTTTTATCAAAGCTCGTGATATTACGACTTTATTAAAATTAAAGCAAAAAACACCCTACATACGTAATTTGGGCAGCGTTCCAGCTTTTGGGTACATGTTTTGAAATATAATAGAAAGAATGTATGTAAATTTATTATGATAGCGTTGTGAAACAAGAAATATTATACGAATGTTTATCGAGTGTTGGATAAAACTGTCGAAAGGTATAAGGCAAAAGGGACACTGATGCGAGTCTATAGGCTTAAATACTTCTTGCTTAAGCTTAGGCTTAGAAATAAACTGATTCTTGCGCTTAGGCTTTGGCTTAGGAATATGCTCACGCTACTATTACAGCCCTGTTCTATACATTGGCCCAAACCATTAACTACGCTCAAGGTAGCAAGTTTTGAGTACAGATTTCACATGACATGTGAACATTTTGGCTGTGTTTTAAGAATTGTCGTTCCAATTGTTTTCAATTTTTCGAAAACCAAAAGGAAAGCGTCAAATTTATTCTATTTTCTAAACGCTCATTGGTCATTTTCGATCAAAATAATTTGTTTTATGCCAAAAATTTGACTGAATTTAAACGTTTGCCGTAAAATAATTTTGATTTTTTTCTAAAATCAAAAACACAACTTTTGTGGGTTTTCGGGCGTTTTAGTGTTAATTGTACACCGCGTGGACTTCGTATTCCAACATATTTATCACAAATTATGGTGACGTATGTCCACTTCGATGACATAATCGGTGCGTATCGTTGTATCGTCATTCCAGGAAATGCTAATGTGTTCACAGTTACTGAAACTGTTCATTTGCTTTCCAATCATCAAAAGGTGTGGTTATTTTATTATTTATATAATTTAAGCTTTAGCATCTCTGATCAGCATACGCACTGGCGGAATCAAGGAGGCCATTCCTGCCAAGAGCATAGCCAGAAGGGAGTTTAAGGCGTCAAACCACTCTTTATGATTTGTTCCGAAACAGACGGGTAGAAGCCAGACGCATTTTAAAACTTCGGCGGTTTGTTTCAACCGGTTAGGGTGGGGGCTCCTTTAGGCGTGTCCCTTCAAATGGGGGTATGGGGCGATGGCTGCTCAGGCCCTCATTTTATTCAGGCGCTTTTAAACATTCATCGCAACAAACACACCTTTCGACAATTTTATAGAACTTAACTCCCACGCTTTTTTTCTAAAATCTAGGCTACGCTGATTTTGCAGGCACTGGTTTTCTGAACAGGAATCAAAACTGAGATTTAGTATTAAAATTAAGGAGTAAATTACGTTCGGCTTTTTGCTCGCGAGTTTTCATTTTAGAAGTTTCTGGATCCGCCACTGAACATACCAATAAGCCGATAAGGGTGTGACCACTCTAATAAAAATTAAATCCTTATTAACTATTAGACAAATATGAACCGTCTTAAAAACGCTTTCCAGACAGCCTTAACAAAATTTGGTTATCGGACCATAGTTCAAGTGCCTTCCATCGTCGACTTAGACTAATCCATAGCTGAAATGCCCCACATACGTATTTGGGCAACTTTCCAGCATTACTTTGTTTACAATATTTTCTTAAAACAGAAAAGTGATTGTTCTGTGAAAATAAAATTTGCATACAGATTGCTGTTTATTCGCTAACATTTGCGCATTGCGCAAAGCTGGCTGACTAGTAATTATTATACGTGTTTGACTTCAAACATTGAGTTGGTGTATTTTATACATTTTTGGACTATGTCTAATTCGTTAGATTTAGTTCCAACGCATAGGTGCTTAGTTACGTTTTGGCTATATAACCAGGCTTGTAGCCAGCTCAACATGCTAGGGGGCAAACCAAACTTAAGGGGACATGCAGTTGATTTTATATAACACATAGCTCGGCAAATGTTTTTTGGAGAGCCAAAACTTGGTCAGCAGGGCTGAGACCATCTAGCCCCCATCTGGTCTCAGTACCCTAAACAAGGCGGGTGCAAGAAAAATAGCGTCAAATGCTGTAAATCCTACCTTTCGATAACTCGGCTGCCGTATTTTATTGGCCAAAGCTCACAATGAAAGTGTAAAAAATATAAATTTGCGAAATTCTACAGATGAACACGCAATACAGGGCTCATATGCTTATTTTGCCTAGGAACAACGCAACCTAAAACGAAACCAAATGTAATCATTTTATACAGGTTGAATCTGTATTGTCGATGCGAGAGTTATCAATTAAAGTTCACAATTCAAAAATATCTGCTGTATTAACTGTTGTGAATGCTAATCAGTCTGCGGTTACATGGCGTCTCATCAATGATGCAGTGTTTGGTATGATACCAGTCATAATTCTGGCCAATAACTCGAAGTATGTATGTAACCTTTTGGTAAATTAATGTTTACCAAACAAAACAGACTAAATTTCGGCGTATAAGGTATGGAATTATTAGCTTTGCCAAATGTTCTCGGCAGAAAAAAACGACCATATCCAAATGTTCAGGTAGTGAGATTTGGGTCTGTTTTGTTGACCGGAGCTTTCTCCGTTTGTTCAGGGTCTTCTGCTCAAGCTTCCTCTGCAAAAAAAATTAAAATTACGCCATTTTTGGAAGGTCAAACGTCGTCGGCGTCAATAACAGAAATACCGGTGACCGAAAATTGGACCGAACCAAGTTTGTTCTGCCACATCGGTCAAGAATTTTATTAATAAAAAATATTAAACAGAGATTCAAAAGATAGATTGAGATTGAACTTCACCGAATTTCTGATTTCGTTTAGTTGAGTTGAATGATCAAAATTATATTTTGGATGTAAGTTTCAGAACTGAACGCTAGCGAGACAGGCTATACGTTCTAAACAAGAACGCGATGCGTAGAAGCAATATTTTAATGTCGTGAAACCATTTCTGTTGTAATTGTTTAATTCACTTACAGTTCCTACTTTTATCAGAAATACTTGTATTTGTTGAGTTTCGAATTCGATTTAGCAACATTTTAGCTGTGGTCTGTTTGAGCGTATGCTTGCATTTAAGGAATGAATTGCACGAAGCGAACCGCATTTTCACGGCTTTGTGCTTTGAAAAAGATGCTGAAGTAAAGTTTATTGTGGTCAAATATATATGTATATTGGTTGTAAAATATTCATGCAACTTCCACAATATCATGCGTTCACCAGGTAACTTTTCTACACGGGTCGTAATGAACACAGTAACCAGAAAATTTCAATATCTAAACACTGAAATTGAAAAAGTTTCAGTTATCACCCGTTCGCATCCAAACTTGTCTGGTGTACTCTGATGGTATTGTGGAAGTTGCAGTAACTGCATTTTTTATTATGGTCTTGGGCATTCGAGCGTTTAAGTTAAATGGATTTTTACAGCTTATTAGCCAGCTGCCCAATAAAATGTAGCGTTGAAATTCAAGAAAGTTTTTCACGTAGACAAAACAGGGTTTATCGGGCTTGGTATTATGTTCGCTTCAGCATTTCGCAAATATATATATATATATATATATATATATATATATATATATATATTATATATATATATATATATTTCTGCGTGTAAAGAACGTGAAAAAATTGCATACACTGCGCCCATACATAACTCGAGGAACTAGGACGTATAATGCCAATTTAACAAAATTTGTACAACCGATTTCAAACTTTATGATTGACGAAATTTGAGTTTCTAATGTCAAAAATTCTCATTTTAAGCGTAAAATGTTCATTGAACACCTCGTATGAAACAAACCGAAGACGCCAAACTGACCGAACGTTTAACAAAAAAAGAATAAAAATGAAGTTAATAAATATTTTAAATGAATGTTGTTTGCAGATGCTACAATGTAATACAGTTCCTTTGACTCCTGACGACACTGCTTATGGACTTTATATTTATCGGTGGATTGCTGCGTTCAGTGAAAATCAACAACAAATGAATCTCACTACTGAACTTACATTGTTAGGTTTGTGGACCCGAATCCAAAGATGGTCATAGAGGGTTAGGTAGGGTCAGTGTACTCCTAGGGATATTTTGCTCCCAAATACAAAAGTATTAGCACCACTTGTACACTATAAGTTCCAATGAGTTGATTAATCAACTCAGCTAGTGAGCACAGCGTTTCTGAGATAATATTAGCAAACGTTAATTCATTCTGAGTTGAGTTGATTCCCACTCCGAGTTCAGTTGATTCCGGTTGAGTTGATTGAGTAACTCAGGATGTGTTGAGTCAACTCTGAATGCCGAGTATTAATAGTCCTGATATGACCTCGTCATAGCCATGATCTATAAGAGATACAATTATATGTCCTGCCATTACAGTTTTAGTGCAACTGTTAAATCTGGCAACTGGTATAGTTTCGCCATGTCTCACCGATCTATGCTCATATTCTCAAATGTGTTTAGCAACTACCTCCAGGTTGTGATAGGTAATTTCGAACCTGCAAGCGGAAATCTTGAAAATTTGGCATATTTTTCGTATTTGATTGCTCCTACATGTGGAGCGAGTTTGACATTTGTATATGTTATCGTTCGCTCGTTTGAATTCTTATTTCAACTGGTGTTAGATGCCACACACATTTAAGAATATATGCGCTTAGTTGCTTTTATGCTCGTTGTCAGATCACAGCACGTATGACGTGGAAGGTTGTTCGTCGAGTTTGCAATTGCTTACAACGACTGATAAACACTGCATCGATTCAAAACGTAACGAACGCATGTCATCAATTTCAACAGCTGCGCCACCAGAATTGCTAGCGGCCGAAATTGCGTCCGGCGATCCTGTAGTAGTATTGTTTCATTTGAACGGTAAAAAAATAATTGCAGTTAATTGCAAATAACTCTAAAATCATTGCAATTTATTACAATTAACTCTCAAATAAGTGCAGTTGATTGCAATTAATTCTAAAATAATTGCAGTTAATTGCAAATAGCTCTAAAATAATTGCAATTTATTACAGTTAACTTTGAAATAAGTGCAGTTAATTGCAGTTATTAACTGTTGGTATTTACTTAGTTTGTGTTGCTTCAGCACAAACCCTTTGCGCTCTTGTACACTTTCGCCGCACAGGTTTAGGATTATCTTTCGGAAATGGCTCAATTAAGCCTAAACCTAAACCTCTGCTTAAACTATTACTTAAGCCAAAAGTCTAAGCTTTGGCCCAGGGCCGTAGCAACTACACGTCATATCCCCCCACTTGGTGTATGTCCCCACCCCAAAGACAGGCCCCCACCCTAACAATATTTTATACAAAAAATTGACAAATTGTTTGATCATCGGAAGATGCTTGCACCCCGGAATTGTTTTGGTGGCGCGGGTACTCACCCTAGTATGTTCCGGCACTGCCTGCGCCAAAGCTTAAGCGTTAAATTTTAAACAAACTACCACTATTTATTTTGCTTGTTTAATACTCAAGACTTTTTTGTGCTTGAAATATTTTTTGCAACTTTTAGTTGATTCGCAAAGCTGTGTAACTCTTGACGAATTTGAACAAATCGCTCGCCAACTTGAAAACGACTCAACAACGAAGCGGCAACCAAAATTGTTGTCGGTCGCTTGTCATAATTTCCCACGGGTTTGTTCCGATTACGGTGTCACATCATGGCCTCGCGTCAGATTGTTTTGGCAGAAAAAAGATCGGTTTGTTGATGCGGAATGCTTTGAAAGGTTCAAAGATGCTCAGTGGTGGGAAACCGTTTCATCGATGTAAGGATCAACACCCCATACTTGTGTCTATTACAAGCATTATTCAGGATACGACAACTGGTTTGGTTTATATTAAACGGAGGCATATTGCGGTTCCCACTTTACCGAACATTTTTTTCCGGAAGTATACTATTTTCCGAAGTTGGTTCAGGGTTCAGGGGCGTACCGAGGGGGGGCCGCTGGGGGGGCGCCCCCCAATCGGAATCAGATCGTGTATCATAATTGACATTACAAAAATTACGCTTAGCTTCTCGCTCGCTTCGCTCACGAGATTGTTTATTCAATTGTCAAAAAATTTTGCCTCTAGCGCTGTTCAAACGAAAACTTCATCGTCTAATTTCCTAACCTAATCAGCTCAAAGCTAAAGATAATAAAATTGTGCAAAGTTTCGCAGTTACACAATTGGTTGACAGGGAAGGTTCCGGTTTGGTGATTTAGACCACGCAGTTCATGAATACAGAAACATTTTGACGCACTTACAGAGTGATTTAATACTGAAACAATGTACAGCTTCTTGCTCGCTTCGCTCGCGAATTCTTCACAACTCACCCTAAATCCTGGTTACGAGATTTCCTACACTATATTTAAACTGTCAGACAAAAGTACGCCAACAAAGACCCTACACTGAACCTCTGTACTAGATTTAAACTAATTAATAGTGTGTAGGTTTTCGCTCGCTTCGCTCGCGATATTTTCTTCAAATCATGTTTATGTAACGAACAATTTGGTTTGGCCCAGCTACCCAGCCCGCTAACAATTTAGGGGACCTAAAAGAAAACTTTAAAATTGGTCTCTGAGCCGACTAGGAAAGCGTGACCAATCTCATATATCACGCCAAAAATTTAGATGGGTCACTGTTAAAGGGTTCTAATTTCACCTTTGGTGGAAACCTAAGGCACGAACGTGGGAGGATGCGGCCCCACCAATCCAAAATTCTCGGTACGCCACTGTCAGGGTTGCCGAATTCAAAGTCGTATTAGACGGCAACATATTATAGTTCAAAGTCAAAAAGTGAATTTTTGACTTTGAAAAATTGCTTGCATATTATATTATTCTGTTTAATAGTATTTTTGTTTTATTTTTAGCGTATTTATATACTTTACTGAGCTTTTACTGTTTTATACAGGCTACAAGTCCCAAGGTGTCAACAACAACAACGCCAAGCAGGATTAATTGTGAGTACGCAGTACATTTTTATCGCCAAAACCGTTCGCGATAACTATTGTTGTTTGAAATGAAAGCCTAAGTATACTTATATTTATTTATTTATTTGTTTATTTATTTATTTATATGTATTTGTTTTTGCAGAAACAGATACTAATGTTGTGTACTTCAGTTAAATCTAGAAGACGGCCCATGTATAGAACAGGGCCGGAACAGTAGTATAAGCATATTCCTAAGCCTAAGCCTAAGCCTAAGCCTAAGCTTAAGCAAAAAAATTTAGTCTAAAGCTTAAACTGTCTCTATTATAGCCCCTCCGGAAAACGATCCGGCCCTGTGCTATACATGGGCCGAGAAAAGAAGACAACGTGAATAATGTGGGAACCGTTTAAGAAAAGGGCACCCATAGCTACAATTACCCCCTTCTTTTTGGGAGTGGCGGTGTTTGCAGATACAGACCGTACCCTGATTTTTAGGACGGCTCGGCAAGAGAGTTAAGCTAATGGCCGTATACGGGTGTCCTGTTGCGCACCGCATCGAGGATGGCATTTATATTGTAATAGTTATAACGCGGTATTCCGTCTCAAAGATTTACATGCACGCTGTAAAGATACTCCAAGTGTCCAATTTCGGTCGAGTTCGGCGAGGCCAGAATTGGGCACAAGGCTGTCGTTTAGAGCACGAACATTCGAGCTGTACACGAGTGCAAAATGAGTTTGTACACGAGTACATGAGCATGACGAGTTTTGCACGAGTAGATTGCTCAAAAATTTACACGAGTAGATTGCTCAAAAATTTACACGAGTAGATTGCTCAAAAATTTACACGAGTAGATTGCTCAAAAATTTACACGAGTAGATTGCTCAAAAATTTACACGAGTAGATTGCTCAAAAAATTTACACGAGTAGATTGCTCAAAAATTTACACGAGTAGATTGCTCAAAAATTTACACGAGTAGATTGCTCAAAAATTTACACGAGTAGATTGCTCAAAAATTTACACGAGTAGATTGCTCAAAAAATTTACACGAGTAGATTGCTCAAAATTTTGCACGATGCTTTAAGTGGGCAATTACAGTCGAGACATCCGTGTAAACAACAACGTTGTGACGTTGATCCAAATGTGCGATTCGAGTCGAGCTAAGCGAAACTCGAATTACTCACTTGGACTAGCGTCACGGTTGTGTGACTAAACGTCTGGGCCACGTCAAACCGTGCTATATAACTGTCAAGTTGCAGGATTCGTATATACTTGAATAACCGACTGTAACCTATTCCGAGGGTGTGTTGCTCGTTTGGTTCATTACCGATGACAAATTTTCAAACAGCATTGACATTTTTGGAATCTTGTTAATTCTCAGTTTATCTAAGAAATTACCGGTGACATACGACCATTCCTGCCGCTGGACCATCCGTCCCCCTGAGTAGCAGCGCTCCGAGAATTCGTGCTTCCGGAGTAATGGTCCTGAGCATTCCGCGTTGGCCTGTAACCAACTCGTCATGCTGTATGGTAGTAAACAAATTTTAGAACAGCCATGAGCCAAAAGGGTGCCGAGGGGAGTGCTCAGGTCCCCTCATAGAATTTTGACCGCCACACAAAACTTTCAACCTTGTTTGTAAGTGATCGAAAACCCTTGTATATGCCCCTCCTGGAAAATGTTTCGCCTCATCTATCAAGGTGACCTGGCCACGGGCTTCAACGCACTTTGTAATACACTGAATGTACCCGGCACGCGTTGCGTTTTTGGCCTACCCCCCTTATTTGGGGCGGAACGTTGAACCAATATTTTGAATTTTAGCTAAAGTCGCTCCGAGTATATTTTAACTCCTATGTTTACTATGTAGATTAAGTGGTCACTACCCCCCAAATCAGAGGGGGGGGGGTTGAGCAAAAATGCAACGCGTGCTGCTCCACTTTGTGCCATGCACAGCCCAAGCAGTTGCACACTCTTCTGCAAGGTGGACATCATCCACTCTTGCCTTTACCAATTGCGACACTGCATTTTCAAGTTAGTTTTCATCGAAGTTAATTAGCTTATATATTAGCTATGTTCACTTAATCTCATCGTCTTTATTACAAATTAAAAGTCAGCAACTGACAAGCACGTTTTACTGTGGTGCTTTTGATTTGTGAAATTCAAAAAAACTCGACCAGAGGTCTCGAGTACGACTCGACATAGAATAAGTTCGAGTTAAAATTAGAAATATCAGTATTAATGTTCAAGCTGATGCTTACAACAATTGGTGCTTGTAACAATCGACATTTGTGTGTTTTTCAGACTGATTTCACATCGCAGCTGTCAATGATTTTACGCGAAAAATTATCAGTTGTTTTTGTGGTCGGCAGTAAAGCGCTACCGTTCGACGAGGATGTAACCAAGTTCGTTCAAGAAGCTGCTGTGTCTTCTACATTGGAAAACGAAGTGGCGTTTGTATATATCGACAGGTTTGTTTGCGTGAAAACTGCTAAATTTGTGTACTGGTTCACTTTTGAACCAGGACGACAGTAAATAAATCGATTTAGCGGACATCAAACAGTGCCGCATTTGGTAGCGGAGCGAAAGTGGAGTACTACTTGCCGCAAAAATGTCGGAACGCAACTTAAAATGTTTCACTATTAATCTGCAGTTGCACACACGTGGTATTTTTGGTATTGGCAATGGTTAACAGATATCTTAGCAAGTGTGGCCAATGTAAAAGAACAAGGGCGGAACAGTACTATAAGTATATTTCAAAGCCTAAGCCTAAGCCTAAGCCTAGGTGTAAGGATGAGCATATTTCTAAGCCTAAGCCTAAGCCAAGGAAAAAATTCGTCTACAGCTTAAGCTTACTCTATTCCAGTCATTCAGAAAAAACATTCTGCCTCTGATCTTTACATGGGCCGCAAGGGTAAACCTATTTCCATTATAAACTGTTGCATACAAACATTTGCATGTCTTCATAAAATTCTGCTGTAACATTACCCAAAATACTTATGTGGAGCGTTCCAGCTTTAATTGTATACAGATGAATGTTTACAGAAAATCGTCTTATTTTATGGTATTCTTTTGTAAAAGGTAAATGTTCATATTAACATTTAAAACTGGTAAGTTCCATCGAGCAAAGTATGGCTGAATATACACCGGTATTCGTTTGATATTCCAGTTTTGTGTGTAGAACACTTGTGCAATTTCCACAATGTCATGCATACACAAGGTAACTTTTCAACGGGATGTCCCATGGACACTGGAAGCGAAAATGTTTTTAGTATCCACAATACTGAAGCTGAAAAAGCTTCAGTGTGTATGACATTCAAGCCAAACCAGGACACTGAACGGTTTTTGGCTTCTGTGTCCGGGATACTGAAGCTTTTCGGCTTCAATGTGCTGGACACTAAAGGTTTTTTGGCTTCATTGTCTATTAACCACCTCAAAAAGTTACCTGATGTACGCATGATATTGTGGAAGTTGCATTATCAACTGCGGTCATCGTTTAGCAATGTTTAGTTACGAATTATGGCTGAAAAATATCAATGCGCAATTTTTAATAATCAAACAAAAGTACACAAAATTGTTTGACGGCTGAAACGTTGCTAAAAAATTCGCTTTCAGACTCAAATATCGCTCACTTATCATTCAGCTGCTTAAAAGCGTTACCGATTCGAAGTTATCAACATCTGTTTTTGTCCTGTTTTTAAACGCAAGAAATGTGAGCAGTTTTACTTTACGTTTTCAAAAGATTTTCTTATCAGTAGCTGAATAAAAGGGTTCTGCCGCTTTCGTTTTCTTAGATAAATCCTTAGTTGTCTCGAGAAAAGTTTCAAGCTCGCTTCGTTTGAAATTAAACGCCAATGTAAAGAACAGGGGCGGAACAGTATTATAACCATATTCGTAAGTCTAATCGTAAAGAATGAGCATATTCCTAAGCCTAAGTCTAAGCGTAAGGCTAAGCCACGCATAAAAATTAGTCTAAAGCTTAAGCTTACCCTATTGCAGTCCCACAAAAAACGTTCCGCCCTTGATCTGGGCCGAAATTATTTCTTGAAAATATTTAGTTTACCACTAGCATGTTGAGCTGGCTACGAGTGAGTATTTTAAAGCAAATTTAAAATACACAGTATTCAATGCAACCGTAACAGTTTGAAGTAAACGAATGTTAGAGCTTTGCATCAAAATTTTTTATTTGTTACATTCTGGGGCCCGTGTAAAGATCAGGGGCGGGACGTTGTTCTGTCGGACTAGAAAAGAGTAAGCTTAAGCTTAAGAGTAATTTTTGTGCTTGGTTTAGGCTTAGGCTCAGGCTTAGGCGTAGGAATATGCTCATTTTTACGCTTTAGGCTTAGGCTTATGCTTAGGCTTAGGAATATGCTTACTGTTGGCCCATATATAGAACATGGCCGGAACAATAGTATAAGCATACAAACCAATCATTTGCCGTACTTCGATTCCAGACTTTGGACCAAGTTATTGACATTGACTTTAACGTGGCGTTTGAAACGAAAAAGTTCCGACTTTCACTTTGGTCCATATAAAAATCGGAGGCGGAACGTTTTTGTACAGGTCTGACATAGAATAAGCTTAAGTTTTACACTAAGTTTATTTTGCTTAGGCTTAGGCTTAGATATAAAGTACATTTTTACTCTTAGGCTTAGGAATACGCTTATACTACTGTTACGGCCCCGTTAGCCATTAATACTTTGATAGGAAAAGTTCAATTTGCAGTCGTTTTGTTTTTGTTTATTTTTGTGCACTTTACAGGGTCATCTGGCGATTTGCCATGAAACTACGCTGTTAGACATGACTGGTGACCAATTTGTTGAATGGGTTAATAGTCAGACAAAGAAGCCGGTCGGAATTTCAAGCAAGTTTCCACTGATTTAGATGAACCCCAGCGTGAACCTTAGGCTCCAGCAGAAAATTGACCTGCGGTTATTTAAGTAGTAAAGGTTACGTAGTTACTTTTAAACGACAGTATCGCCTAGTGAAAATAATTACTTACCTAACGACAGCAAACTCTGGTAAAAGTTGTATCGTTCGGTCAGCTTACTATTCGTAATATTAAAGCAATTGTCGAAGTTTCCGTTGTCTACATTATCCAAAGAAGCGATAAAAAACTAATTTTAAAAACTTAAAAATTGACTTCAAAATGGACCCATCCATGTGAAGATCAGAGACGGAACGTTGTTCTGTGGGACTGCAATGAAGTAAGCTTAAATTTTAGGCTAATTGTTTTACTTATGATGGACTTAGACATAGGCATAAGCTCACTCTGCGCTTAGGCTTAGGTTTAGGCTTAAACTTAGGCTTAGGTTTATGTTTAAGCTTACAAATAAGCTCATTCTTACGCTTAGGTTTAGGCTTAGGCTTTAGGCGTAGGCTTAACAATATGCTTATTCTACTGTTACTGGCCTGCTCTATACATTTGCCAAACCTTAAAAATTGACTTTAAACAATTAACCCTTTCTCACATGAATATTTTCTATTTCCCTTGAGACCTACATTTATGCTAGGATTCGAACTCCAGTGACTGGAGTGGGAGGCGTATACCCTCACCACTCAGCTATAGGAGCTTGACGCTCGAGCCCGAGGGGGCTCTCACGTCTTGTGATGATTTAGTACTATGTATACGTGTTGCAATTGTTAAACACGGTGCGATATATACATACTATTTAACGTATATACACTGCGCTGATTTGCCTACAGGCAACTCAATGTGAGGAGGGGTTATAGATAGTAAACTGAAAATTATTCGCTTAAATTATTTTAAATAACTGCGTTAACAATGAAGTTATGCTTACGGTAATTGGGACCATTGTTTGAGTTGGCTTCAAGCATTCGTGTTTTTTCAAAGCTAAAGCTTGAACCAATACAAAAACCGTAAAATTAATGAAAAATTCAACCCGAAACCAGACGCGTTTGCTTTATTTCTTGTTTGATCCATCATATAAATCGATACCGGAGCAAATCTTGCAACCGCTTTAACCAGCTTACATTTGAACGCTAAATGTTTTAGCAAAACCGCAACTACAGTACGATTTGGATCTTCAGTATGACTTTTTGCAAAAAATAACCAATCGAAAACGTCGTCCGCGCGCCAATGATAATTGGTCGAATCAAGAAAGCGGAAAAATGTCATTAACCAATGATCACAGCCAATCATCGATGAGCGAATACGAAACAGTGAACGATGCAAACGGTGGTAAAACAAACGAAAATGAAATTAATGTAAAGACAGAGGGGATTGGAGATGATCAAAGAATCAATGCTATTCCCAAAGATGAATTATAGTATGCAAAGGCTGTTTGTAGTATTTTTACAATTGAATTTTACTTCTAAGTTCGTTATTCTCGAATCAACAGCTAGCGACCGATTTCTAAACAAATCATTGCGGTTTATTTCAGTCCGGGTCCACAGAGCAATAAGAGGCGACCGTGGATTGGTCCTGTGTAAAATAAATTTTGGCTTCCCATAGAAAAGTTTCAGGTCCGTTTGTAAGTCATGAAAAATCACCCCAGACGCCATTCCTGTAATTTTTAAGTCTCATTAACGTGCGTTGAGCTGGTTACTGCACTGCTAGAAAATGAGGAGTCAAATTGACTCTTTCCGAAATAGGCTTTTCCTGACTACACAAAGTGAGTCAAAATTCGACTCCGCCTGAGTCAAATTGAGTCAATTTGACTCACCATTTTTTGCAGTGTGGCCTTTGCTGGTGGAAACTCTCCAGCAGTTGAATCCATACACTCATCACGGATCGCAAACTTTAATGCAGTTTGTTTCAAAAAAATCTACGACAATTCGTCGACCGACAACTTTTCCCAGAACAGTGTCATAAAAGCCGAGCAGTGCTAGGGTTGGGTTAACGAGTGGCAAATTTCAAATTTACCACTCGTTAACCCTACCCTATGACATTTTCTGTGTCCAAGCAAAATTTTTTATTATGAACGACGCATAAATCTAAACATCATATATCACTCTGTGATGATTGGTAACTGTCATATAGTTTGTAAATTTTGCTTTTTCTTTTGTTATCTGCTGTATAATACTTTCGACTAAAATATTAGAGAATAGCACTAGCACAAGTGAGTCACCATTCTCAGCTCCCAGGACGCTGGTGGCGCACCAATGGCGGGTCAACTCACACGGGAACAAAAATGTTTGGGATGTCCATGGACACCCCAAGAAAAACACAGGGGTGCTGTCGACACCCCTGAAACCTCACAAAATAAAGTTTCCGTGCATGAGTTAAAACATTTCATGCAAAATTTGCCCTCACTTCGTCTATTAAGTAACTGCTGTGCTTGGCGTTTGACTCTTGCTTGCCTACTGTACTGACACGAATAAGAGTGGGAGGCTGATATTTATTTGGCCTTTCCAGAGCGTACCCACCTATTATTCGGTTACGGACTGTTATTTATTTTAACCCGCCCTTTGCCACCCATCGTTTCTGAAATGTATCCGTATTGCAACTATCCGTTTAATTAAACGTTTGCTTGTCTTGTATCAAAAACGAGCGGTAATGCAAGGTTAGATATACTTTGGAACGAACTTTCGAAACTTAAGTATGCTTTAAAAATTCGATCTCAACAATATTATTGGTCCTGGAGTCATTCATGTACTACAATTTGGAATAATCGGCATTTATGGACTCTAATTAGGGTCTATGGACTCCTATTCGTTTACAGACTCTTATTAGGGATACGAACTCATATTGATTGGGACTCAAAATGGAGACCCTCCTCTTATTACCCCCTCTTGTTCGGGTCACTACAGTACCAAAGATACAATTCCCCATCTGATTGGGCAGTATGTTCGTTTGCTTTGTGGCAGCTGCTAACCTTTAGTTTGATACCATACGCAAACAAATCGATCATGCGTCACTGCAGCAGGGGCTGATGACAAATTTGTCTTCTCAAATTTACGCGTATGAGGGGTAGTAAACAAATACCATATTTTGATCAGTCCTGAGTAAATTAATATTCTGAACTAAAATCGATGTCAGTAACATTTGAGAGTTTCTTGCTTGTAATCTACAGTCAGTTAATTTTAAATCAGAATGAGTTGAATTCAAACAGAAGCCCGAGGTCTGAATTAGGTCTTTGAGAACTCAGAATTGTGAATTGATTGAACTCGTAACGAGTTATTTTATCAACTCATCCGGAATTAAACCAGCTCAGAGCGAGTTGACTTTTCGTGTTATTAACTCGCAAAAAACAAGAAGTCATTAATTCGATTTCTGAGCTGATTAAACAACTTTAACCCCTTCTCACATTGAGTTGCCTGTAGGCAACTCAGCGCTGTGTATACACGTTAAATAGCATATATCGCACCGTGTTTAACAATTTCAACACGTATACATAATACTAAATCACCACAAGACGTGAGAGCCCCCTCGGGCTCAAGCGTCAAGCTCCTATAGCTGAGTGGTGATGGTATACGCCTCCCACTCCAGTCACTGGAGTTCGAATCCTAGCATAAAAGTAGGTCTCAGGGGAAATAGCAAATATTTATGTGAGAAAGGGTTAAAATCGTTGCATAACGGATTGAAGTAAAATAGTCGTTGTTATTGTTACACAAAAAACAACACGTGAACATTTTACACTTATTGACAAACACAATAGTGTTTTCATAACCCAGTTTGTGACTGTCTGCCATCCCGGTGTTTCGCTTCATTTAAGGATTCTACGGCAGGATATGTCTTCCGGTTCCGGTTCAACGAGTTCGCAATTTCGGCAGCGTCTTGATTTTTAGTTTCCGGTAAGTATAGAAAAATAATTACAATAATAACAACACTAGGGCCGATCCATGTTAACAGCACATAGCTACTAATAGCTTCACTCAGTGGAAGATAAACAATTGAAGTTAAAAATCCAACTGCAAAATTTGCGCCAACACAAACGGCGTTACCGACAGGCCGTGACGCGAACGGAAACAACTCGGACCCGATAAACCAACATATCGTCAAAGGACCGACCATTATTGTAAACATAAACACAACCATGCATGCGATTGTCAGGGCAGACGTCAAAAGGCTTTTGGATACAAATGACAAAATAAACAGGACAACATTGCAACCGGTACATCCCAGTAAACCTCCTAAAATTAATAAACGCCGTCCAATTTTGTCAACCGCTAATCCGGCAATTATTGCCGCAGGGATTGCAACCGCTTGTATTGCGAACACTGCGTAGCCTATCACAGTATCGTTGACGCCTGATTGATGTAATGCAGTTGCTGAGAAATTGAAAATTACCTGTAAAATAAAATTTCGAGGTATTAATGGAAGCTTGCGGAGATTTTGCCGCCGTAGTGTTGCGCTATACTTATCGTACGACGCCGTCCACCGCTACCCAGGGCTGGAACCGACCCCCGGGCCCACATTCTGGGCCAGCGGGCCGAGGCCTCTACGCGAGCCGAAATAAATCGCAGCAGCTACCTAAGCCAGAGCCTATGCCTTAATAGAGTGTAATATTTTTGTTGGGGGTCCAAGTCTGATTTCAGAGTAATGGTGACATCGAAAATTTATTAAACGTTATCTTCAGTTTCCATCAAGAATCGCCGTAATGCATAATTAATCGGTGAGTCTTTGCGACAAGACAACTCACAGTTTGTTGGTAAAATCAATCCATTCAGAATTGTAATTGTTTAATTTTTAATCCGTACGCTCATTAGGTACACACACAACAGACGCACGTGAAACCTGGACATTGGTCTAAAATTGTTTTCCTGCTATTCGGTTGGACGTTTTGCATGGGAACGTTTATATTTTTGTTGGCCCATGTTACTATAAAGGCCGTCCCAATTGCCCGGGACACAAATATACCCGGAGTACACACTTATGCGCTCCTGTTTACATATGCACAGGCAGGTATAATTACGTAGGTATATTTATGAATGGGACAAAAGTTGAATGATAGTTGAACTTTGCGACGAATTTTCACAAGTCCCACCGGTCGGACCGACCTTAAAAATTTGGTCTCCAGTAAAAGTTTACATGGGTATATGTACCACAATAGCCGGGGCGAGAATGTTAAAGAATTCAAATTAAGTCAGTCATAGGTTTCAAATATAGTTTTTCAATAATGTTTCCGTTTTCGAAAGTATCTACCGTTAATAGGGAATTATTTTTGAGGCAAAACCACTCTTGTAACCATTTGCAGACAAAACTCCTGTTCTGTTGCGTAAATAAGGAAATGGCCAGGGTTGGGATCGGTAGGGTTTTTTAGAGCCTGGGCCTTAAATTTCATGTTTTTGGAGCACAAAACAAAACATCAAACAAACGGTATTGTGGTTACAAATCAAGTATGTGACATGCATGTCAATCTGTCGTGAGAAAATCAAAAAGGCCAATGTTACTTTAAAGGCCGTCCCATTTTCCCGGGACAGAAATGTACCAGGAGTACATTCAAAAATTATAATTGGGACAGCGGGACAGTTGGGACAGATGAGACAGTGGGACAGATGGGATAGTTGGGACAGCTGGGACTGATGGGACAGTTGGAACAAATAGGACAGTTGGGACAGATGGAACAGTTGGGACAGGTGGGACAGTTGGGACCCTTGGGACAGTTGAACAGATGGGACAGTTGGGGATTGAATTCTTCATGCTAATGCCGGCCCATGTCAAGAATAAGAGCCTGCCCGCTGGGAAACCGTTGGACCCGGAAACTAGGACCTGAAAAAGTTTAGGTTTAGTGGGCCAATGTATTGAACGAGGCCGTAGCAGTAAAGCATCATTCCTAAGTCTAGGCCTAAGTGTAAGAACGAGCTTAAACATTTTACGCATGGTTTCTACAAGTGCCGCTTAGTGTTAGACATATAGAGTTAGGCCTTGGATTAGGATTCTGTTTTCGCATAGGTTTAACAGGATTATGCTTTAGACTTTGGCATAAATTTATCAATTTAGGCTTAGACTATTGCTTAGTCGGCAAGCCGTTACACACAAAATAAATTGCCTTGTATTCAAGAAATATTGTCGGAAATTTTAGACAATTATGTCTAGATACAGACTCCAGACATATGTGTCTTGAATTCAATACTTATTTCTTAAATTTTTCAGAAATATTCGTGTAAAATTTTTTCACACTTCAATGTTTTAAATCTAAGGCTTCGTTTTATAAACGATTAAGAAAAATATTTCTGATATATAAGACACATATTTCTGAAATATGGGACAGATATGTCTGAAAAAACACAGAGATTTGCCATGGAATCTGACTCCAAAAATAGGAGCTAAAGTTCAATCCAGTACCCTAATTTTACAACCTAGATACGCCCAAGACGAAAATTTCGGTTGTGGGGAGCCTGAGCTCAACCCGAAATATCTTTGAAACTCTATTATTTATATACACTCTTATACCTACAAACGGAGCAACTTTTTTGACATAAATTATAAGACAGCTATTTCTCGAAAGGAAGAAAAAGTCTTGAAATTTTAAGACAATTTATTTTTTGTGTATGGTTTTACATGGGTCTTATTGCCATATATAAGTTAAAGTAATTGCAAAATTGCAGTACGCTAACTATGAGTAGCGAGTACTTATATGCTTGGCTCGAAATCCGGCTAATGTCAAATCTACTCTTAAGCGTATACCTGTACTCCAGTTGTAAAGCAACCAATATTAACTAAAACACCGAGAAACAGCGGCTTTCTTAGTTCAGAACCAGTAAGCACTTGAACGAGCGTCATGACGTCTTTGTCTAATTTTGCTTCGACGTTGAATTTCTCAAACATAGCTGCTATATCCGCTTCCGGGCCGTGATAAAACTTCAATGATGCTTTAGCTTTTTCAGTGCTGTCTTCGACCTGGTTCGCATAGTAAAAATAATACTATTTTTGCTGAATATCATTCAAACGTGTGACTCAGCGCATCGAATTCGACTCTGGCAGAGTTGGATTTTGACGCAATTTGTGTAGTCCCGAAAAGTCTATTGCGCATACACTCTATAATTTGGCTTACCATTTTTTGCAGTGTAGAGCTGAATAGCAACTTGTTGAACAGATATCAGCTGCCTAAAGTTAATGACCTGCTGACATTTATTTGTATGAATTAATAATGAAATTTAATTATATTTTTTGAAAAATACTTTATTCATACTTGCAGAACCGATTGCAATTGTTTTGATTCATCGTTTGCTGCTAGAAACAGACGCTTTGGTGTTTCCGGCAGGACAAAGTAAAGGCTGATCTCAGCTGCAGCAACGAATCCCGGCAGTATCATCAAGTAAGGCAAATATGTCTATAGCACAAAGCAGTAAAATCACCTATAGCCTGGGTATAAACCGGTTATTCGTTTCCGGTAAAAATCGTTATCCGTTTCTGTTACCTCTGTTTACACTCTGTCTATGCTTAAACATTCACAAGATTGGTATATACGTACTATTTTTGATTGGAATATATTAAATTTCGACATTTTGTTTCTAAAAAGTTTCCAAAACTCGGAGCAAAGCACAAAACATTCGCGAAATTCTATATTTTCAATGAAACAACTTGAGTTAAATAGGCGGTGGTTTTTACGCGAACGATTAACCCTTTCTCACATGAATATTTGTAATTTCACATGAGATGTAATTTCAAGGTGAGATTCCATGAACAGTCTCACGGGTGGGAGGCGTTTACGATGACCACTGAGCTCTAGGAGCTTGACGCTCGAGCCCGAGGGGGCTCTCACGTTTGTGGAGATTTTACACTGCGCATATATGTTATAAATGTTAAACACTGCTCACAATGTGTGTATTGATCGTACATTATTGTATTTAGTTCCACATAGTATACTATATGAGTAAAAGGGTTAAAAAGTCAACACAGATGGATTTACAAACGATTATGTCCAAATACAAATGTCTCCAATTTTAAACTAAACAAGGGATCGCACTCAATCAAAGTCGAAATTTATTACCTTTGTTCCAAAAATTTCACTGAGTCCAAAAAGGCTTCCGAACATAATGCCGGTTACGCCAGCAATATTGATTAAACAGCCAAGGGCGCCTCGAAAATGATCAGGACTGCATTCGGTTAAGAAAACAGACAACAGTCCGCAAATGAACCCATTCGCAAGTCCGCCAATGAAACGGCCAACGATGAACACTTCGAAAGACATAATTGCACTGAAATGTAAACATTCGCGAGCAAACGCGCCCGTGGCGAAGGGGCACCTCTGAAAAAAATTTGGTGTCCCCCCGAAAATTTTCATCCTTGCTTGTAAGTCATCCAAAAACCTTGTATATATGCCTCATCTGAAAACTGATTCGTCGCCCTATCATGGTGACCTGGCTAGCGGCCTGGCCCAAATTTACGGAAATTTTCGCTGGAAAAATTGGTAAATGTTAATATCCGAACAGAAAAAACCAGTAGGAGTCACAACATGCATTAAAATGTCTCACGCCCTATTGTTTTTATTCATTTGAAAGTTTAGGTTCACGAAACATATATGCAGTTAAAATTTTCTGATCAAATTTTTGAATTAACCCTTTCTCACATGAACATTTTCTATTCGTCTGAAATCCAATTTCAAGCCAAGATTTGTACCCTAGACTCTCTGGAGAGAGACATTTCACCACTGCGTCAAAGAAGCTTTATACATATGCCACAAAAGCTGCTGTCTAGGGTATACAATAGCTTTATTGCACCCAACGCTCAAGAAACGTACCCAGTAATCGCTTGAAGCACAGTCGCGATCACAACAATAACATTGCTAACAACAAACAGGGTAAACTTTAGACCAATCCTATTGGCCACACCGCCGCATACCAGCGTTCCGATCACAGCACCAATCGGCTGAACGTTAACTGCTGCGCCAAACAATAACGCCATACTGTATTCGCTGAGCACTCCAGGTTCATTATGAGCGTAATGATCTCGAAATGATGCGTTAAATATTGATTCGAACGCTTGTTCAGGGGTGTTAATGTTAGTTTGACTATAGCCGACGTAAAACATCGACATGGTAGATGCAATTATTGATGTTAATGTTAGCTTCCAGTACGGCCGCTTTACCAGCGGCATTTTGTTCTACGGCTGTTAGTTTTGCAAAATTGTTGGGTTTAAAAGTTTGGGCCTGCGCAAAGAACACGGGCGGAACAGTATTATAAACATATTCCTAAGCCTATGCCTAAGCCAAGTAAAAAAATTAGTCCAAAGCTTAAGGTTACTCTTTTCTAGACCCACAGAAAAACGTTCCACACCTGATCTTTACATCGGTTAAAGTTTGCAAGGTGGAGCGAGGGTCTGCTTATGCCTAATTTACTTAATTTTGTTTCGTCAGATTCTGCGTTTCGTGTACGTATATATGCTGACCAGAACCGGCACAGCCGATATGTAAGCATGATGTTCGGTCAAGAACACATCATGGATGCATAGAAAATTTTTATAGTCAGAGAACGTGGAATCATCAGGGGAGGTTATGAGTAGCTCGAATATGCAAAACTTCAAAATCTAACCATTTTTCGATAAACGATGGTTGGAGGAATAACAGAAAGGACCCGTATAAACTGATTGCAAAGCCTATAAGCCTAAGCTTAAGCCTAGGCCTAAAGCGTAAACATGCGCCTATACCTTTTAAAGCCTAAACGCTATCCAAATTTTGGAAGAATTTCATCATTTTTTAGGCCAATGTTATTTTTAGAGCAGTAGCGGTAGGCTAAGCGTAATCCTAATCCTAAGCCTAAGCCTAAGCGTTGCAAAAGCGTATTCCTAAGTCTAAGCCTAAGCCTAAAGCCTAAGCCTAAGCAAAAAATATAGTCTATAATGTAAGCCTACTCTTTTACAGATCCACCAGAAACCGGGACGCCCTAAAAGTTGGCCATTTTTTATATAAATGACAAATACGTAGAGCAACTTCAGCATATGAAATACTGCGTGGTTTATACTTGATAATATTTCGAAAATGAAAACGGATGTCAATTTTTCCCAGAAACGAAGACGATATCCGACCCGGCTGGACTACGAGAAAACAAAACTGCGATGTATACTGCTCTTTCGGTTGCAGTATATGCTGCTGTTTTCAAACGACTGGATAAAAACACAGATAATACTATAACTGTTTTGACAGTAGTCAATTTCCACAGTGCGGTTTGCATTTTCTATACAAGTGGTTGCTCTCGCTGTGGTATTGCGTAGATGTCAATTTTTGCGTAACTAGAATATAGGCAAGTTTGTGAAAGCTATATGCGCGTAGTCATTATATAGTTTTACGTTTAAGCCATAAACTATCTGTTAACAAGTCAAAAATGGCGGAAAATATAAGTCACATGAATCACAAAACATTTTCACATCTGATACCGAAAATTTTTAATGCGGATATTCGTCTGGCAAGAAGATATCGATTACATACCCTATGAACAAATTTCTGGAAGGAAACGGTTTACAAAAACACGTTGTATACGCAATCATTGATTAGAATGAAATTTCTACCTGCTTTAAATTGTTTTCTGAAGCAAAAAACCAAGACGTCCCAGCATTCGGATTTGCAAAATTCCACATCTTTTCACATAGTATTAATAACTAGTCAACATGATTGCAAATTTGCAATCCTAATATTTTCGTCACAAAATTTTTTAAGACAACTTATCAGTCCAGCGCGCTAGCCACTGATCCACGCCGTTTCGCAATCAACTGCTGCGTTTTTCTGTTTTATGCCTTATAAGAACGTCAACATTATACACATGCATCTTGGTTCTTCCATGTTTTTACGGCTGCTAAATAAGAAGGCTCTACATTGGCAGCAGTGATCTTTACTGATCTGCAGTATCTGCATGAGGCTATTATTTGTCTGTATGCAAATGCATGTCACTTAAATACATTGCTAGTGGTTTTAAGGTTTTTGGAGTAATTGTAGGTATTTGGTGGTTAAGTTAGTTTTAGCTGCAGGATGAGGATAGCGACAATCACTAAAAAATTAATTTCCAATGCATTATGACTACAGGTGTGTTTAAAACATAATGTTCAAACATGTAAAGATACGATACTTGGCTACTTGAGTGGATTTGCTGAACGACTGGTTTTCATTAAAAAGTTCAATTTAGTCTGTTGAATACATAGATTAAAATGTCGAACTTTCCTACTACCGGAACCGGCAGTTCGATTGCCTTTTAACATGGTATCCAGTCCAAAATAGGATGAACGGTCATGGAACGACCGTATGGAAAATTGGGGCATGTAAGCACGTGAGACAAGAATGCACTGTTTACGTGGATGTATGCAATGCCCATTGGTTGTATCTAAGCCGGCAGCATACGTGTCCAAAGGCACTAGTCGAGCCACCCCGGTATGCCTACTTTTTTGTTTTGAAATGAACTGCGATCATAAAATCATCATCGTTTACGGTGGTAACGGTTGAAAAGTTCACATTTATAAAGATTGTCCAGTTGAGAAGCTATCAGTAATATACTGCTAACTTTATGCAGTGATTTAATAGTATGTTGTTGTCAAAGATGATTTGGTTGCAATTTATAATATAATTTTAAGTTTGACTATTTAGTATTATACATACGGTCACTGTTTGCTGGACCAGTTTGGTGCGAATTATCTGGTACGTACGTTTCATGTCGGTTTACACACGTATGCCACACATTTTACCAACTAAGTCAACATATTTCTAATAGCCTAACCTGGTGCTGCTAGAATGCAAAATAACACTAAATTCGTACGTAGAATGCTATGGCGCCTTAGATAATTTTCTTTTCGGTTCTAGGTACTAATGCGTTAATTGGACTTATGAATTTACATATATTTGTTTAGTTTTGTCCTCGCTTATATGTAGAGTGTAGACACACAATCTTTTGTTTTCAGGCTATCCTAATGCAGGTATGCAACAGTCTGGTGAAAACAACTGCGACGCAGAACCGGTATCGCGTCCTTTACGAACGGCGGTAGGAGGTGGTGGATTTGTACGACGTGGTGCTTTGAGACAAAAGAATGTTCACGAGATTAAAGGTCATAAATTCATCGCAAGATTTTTCAAACAACCCACATTTTGCAGTCACTGTAAAGATTTTCTGTGGTAAGAATTATTCGATAAGTTCAGCCAGATGATTGTGGCATATTGTGTGTAAGAAGTCTTTGTATCTCGTTACGTCGTGTAGATTAAGTGTTGTAGAATTTGAGGCATGTAGTAATTAATTAGAAATTTAGTACAGTTTGGATTATAATTTTATTAAACAATATAATTCGGATAATAATAAGATCATTGAGCAGAAAACAGCTACTGCATTGCATTGTTCTTGTTTTATTTTGTTGGTGACTTTACATAACTTCGTTTTCTTATTACAGGGGCTTGAACAAACAAGGTTTTCAGTGCCAAGGTACACAGTTGATACGTTTAATATTTTACGTTGACATCTGGGGTCTGTGCGAACCGACATTTAGTTCGTTTTATATTCGACCGACAAAAATGTTCGGTTTTGATATTTTATGATATCCGGGTGCACACTTAATAGTCAGTTTGTGTAACTGTTCAACATAAATAATACAACAACTTTGTATAGTGATTCTTATAATATTTGGTATTTGGGATATTGTTTTTGTACGCTTTTTCGTAAAAGTTGGTTTTTGCAGTTTTGCATGGTGGTTGGGAAAATATTTTAACATCATACGTCTATTCCGAACATTTACTAATAGTACCAATAGTTTTGAAAACTTCCACTAACGTTTTTTATCTTTTTAATTCGTTGACATAAATGATTCGTACAAATGCATCGCTGCATAATTCTGATATAATCCGAATTGCTCATACGTCAGTGTTTTTGATATTTTCAGTGTGTATCTTGGTGGTTCATAAACGGTGCCATGAGTTTGTTAATTTTTCTTGTCCCGGTGCAGATAAAGGTGCAGATACTGACGTAAGAGTTTGAAATTAATATTGTTTTAATGAAATAATTTTCGTTTGATTGTTATTCTGGTATTTTTGCAAATTAGGTTATCAATCGTTAACCTGTCTACAAGGTGTTAAGTCCGCTATGATGTTTTTATTCCTTGCCTAGTTATAGTGTTAGTGTATATTTCGAAAAAAGCGGAAGCGTTTGCGCTCTGAAATGTGTGTATGTCGAAACGGTGTTAAGTTTTTAGCTGAAGCGGCAGTTTTAATGGAAATGTAATTGCTACGACCGTTCACACAAGTAATTCTTGTTAAAGACATCAACTAAATTTTAACTGTGGGCCATTTGGAGTTCGAAATTTTAAAAGCTAGCAAAATTTTTTACAATGTTACGCTTTCGGAAATGTGTATGACTCGTTTAAACATTTTGCATGCAGGATCCAAGAAGTAAACACAAATGGCGTGTGAACACATACACAAGCCCAACATTCTGCGATCACTGCGGTTCACTTTTATATGGCATTATTAGCCAAGGATTGAAATGTTCTTGTAAGTTGCGTACAATGGTGCATTCCAATTTATTGGGTGAAAAATTGGAGCTACATACAACTTCCTCAGGAAATAATCGTGATTTGACTATATTTCACTTAAGTTTTTGGCGAATTGGTTATATTATATATTTTATGACGTTTATTTGTGAAAAACAGGAATTAGCAATTGTGGATTGAGATCGTGCAATGTTCTTTTTCGTTGTGTTTTTGCAAATTTTTAAGTCCGCTAATCTTTTTTATAGCGTGTGAAACAAACGTTCACCATCGATGCAAAGCGTATGTGCCAAATTTATGTGGAACGGATCATATTGAGCGTCGTGGACGGGTTTGGTTGAAAATTTCTGTCAAAGGATCAAAATTGTCGGTCACTAGTAAGTGCCAATTGTTTATTCACAGTATACAAAATTCGCAATGGCGTAAAATTGGTTTTATGTGGGGATGATATAGCTTGTGTTCTTGTACGTTCTAATGAGACTGACAGATTTGGTTGTATGCATACCTTTTAGTATTTTGTAGGTACATAAACTATTCGTAAAAAGTTTGGACAACCAACTAATAACTTTTGGCTGGGTTTCTAAAATCAAACTTAAATTAAATATTTACTTAAGTTATACGTAAGTAGTTATTTAAGTCACCGCCAAATGTGAACCATGGTCGTAACAAGAAAGAAATAGTTTTGTTTTATATTAAGGATGCACCATGAGTCTACAATTTCCATTTGACTAAAGTTAGTATGCTTGAACTGTTGATTTGTATCAACATCAAATTATTTAGTCAGCGACTTAAGTATTTGTTTAACTTAAGTACATAAACTTTTAAAAATTGCAAAATGGATAAGTAATTATTTAGCACGTGCTTAAGTACAAAGTCTTACTTAAAGTAGTGTTTTAGATAGCTTTATCTGCAGAGTAGTACAAGCTACAGTTAGATTGTGTGGTCATTCTGTATTTTTTAGTTCTTTGTATTGGTGAATACAATATGGTTTCTTTCAGGTGTAGATTTAGTTTATGTATATATATTTTAACGCTTGCGATATAATGTACCCCGGTTGTTTTATTTTTTCACTTTTGGGAATTGCTTCATTTATACGTCATTTGATTTAGATGCATGAAAGTAGCGTATCCTGTGCTAAGGCGGCACATTTAGTCGTACGGTTAGCCTTAGTATCGGGCTAGGCTGAGGTTTGGCAAAGGCTTACCTATGCCTAAAAAGCCTATGTATGCATTTACCTAAGCATTAGCCTAAGATTAAGCCTAAGAGTGGCACTATACTTTCGTGCCGCAAGTTAAAAAGTTTCAGTTTACAAATTCATGTCTGTTGTGCTATACGGCAGTACACGTGTGTTGTCGCACGCTCATGGACGGCGCTTGACGTCATGAAAAGTATAGCGCCACTGTTAGTGTTATATGTACAGGAAACTGTACAAGATCCATGCTTTATTAGATTAGCTTTTGTCTAAACATTTCGTGTCATTGGGTTTAATTTTAAAATAACTTAATTAATCTTGAACGCTACAAACTTCATGCTTTAATTTTTTGCACCAAAACCTGCGAATTGCGCAATAGACGTGTTCGTTGGCAACACAAAAACCTATTTTTGTCGCAAGATTTGGCCACAAGCTGACAAATAAAAGAGCACTTGCTGATCATTTTAAGAATGAATTTAGCTGTAACATGGCGTTTAATTAATTCACTTTAACAAATTTTATTCTAATTTAAAATCCAGTTACACTGGTTACTAATTTATCACTTTATTGTGTTGTTCCGGCGTATCAAATAACTGTCGGGTCGTGTCGGTGGCTTAATATTGCGAAATATAAAAGAAAGACGTGTTGTATGTCTTGATTTTTTAGTTTTTTTTTTCGCGCAGATATAATATGCACACCCGCTGTGTATCATATGAAAAGTATTTGTTTGAGTGCGTGCATAACGGAAAATAGAAGCAGCCATAATTGTTGTTTGCTTAAGATGTTGGCACAGGCAGCATCAGCGGTGTTTGCGTAAAATCACTGTAGCGTTTAAAAAGCAAGACGCATAGCAGCAGCAGTTAATGAAGCATGGAAGCCCCGCAAGGAAGGCAATTGCCGTTGAACGGTGTGCGCTGCTGTCATTGGTGCTAATCAGCGGCTTAGCTACGATTTTGGAAAGTGGGTCATGTTAGTGTATAAATGGCGAAGGGGGGCGGGTTGTTGTGTTACATACTAAAACGTGCTAATACACCTGGACAAAGATCACAAGGGGGACTGCCGTCTAATCCCCTGTGGCTGTGTGTTGAAAGTATATTTGGATTGTGTGCTTGATTGTTTGTGTATTGATATGGTGAAAAATTTTGTATCAAGGGCCCGAACTGTAGCCATGTGCCAAGAGAGTGCGTTTCGAATGAGCCCAGATTTGGTGATGTGCTTTATGACCGGTCTATATTAGCAATGTCGTTCTATTTACAGTTATTTTCATCTCTTGTTTGCCCAAGTCAGAGGATCAGAGTTGCATACAGCATACTTTGATGAAATTCCGTTGGTATGCACGCGATAGTAGTACATATGGATGTGTTGTTTGTAGTTCCAAAGGTTTTTGTTTCCATTATGCTTAATCTTGAATGTAGCTTAATTAACTATGGATTTTCGGCAATAGCAATTAGATTGACTATAAATGGCATGGGTATGAAAACAGAATACGAAGAGTGTTTTATTGTGCGCCAGTAACGTTCGAAAATGACGTTGTGGCGGATTCAATGCGTGCACTAGGCTGAAGTACGTTTAGCTCTAAAATTGCGGCTGGTTTCTTGCTGGCTTTCAGTATTTCTACGTTTGCTATGCTAATGCCCTCGTTTTGATGCTGTTTTCATGAGGCTTCCTATTGAGATAGCTATATACTGACTGAACACCTATAGTAGTAGCTTTTAAAGAAACAACTTAGAGAAAAGAACGGTCGTTGGGACAGGGGGTTGACAGGGGGCTGTCCACCCAAAAAAATTTTCCCTTCAGTAGTTGACCGTCAGAAATAAAAATACAAAAATTAAACAATTTATATCCGAGTTTACAACAATAACATCAACGCCGCGCCCCCTGCGCGCCCAGATAAATCTTGGGACCGCCAGCGCCTAGCGATGATTGTCTGAGTGTGTTTGCAATTGATGGTAATGTGTTTCACACAGTTTCGCGTGTCGATGTTGCATTATATTAACATTTCAGCTTTCTGCTGTAATGGCCATAATTTTTGGGTTTGCCCTTCTCAAATCGATGTGTCTGGATAGGTATTTTTGTGTATTTGTAGTCGAAACAGTATCGGGATAATAGCGGTGATCATCATATATAACATACGTATACGGACATGTGTCCAAATAGGCTGTTTGTTGGCGGTTGTTGATGTGGTCAAATAGCCACAGAGTTCCAGAGCAGCTTACATTCTCAAATCAAAGCGTTGCGTATCCATTGAAAAATTTAAGCTTCGGTTGTATGTAACTCATGTGAAATAACCACATACCACCTGTCCCCGGAATATCTTGGTTCGTCCTGTGCAGCAGCGCAGGTTGAGCTGGCTAACGAGTCTTTAGTTGACGCTGACGTACTGCACATATTATGATTGGTATATGCATTTATTTCAACGTTTGTATCTGTGGCAAAAATGATAGTTGTTGTTACATTCGTATGTGTCGTGTGGCCAAACGGCTTTTAAAGGACTCGTATAGGAAAGCAAATGCGGTTTCAGTTGAAGATAAAGGGGAGTGATGGTGGGAGTAGTATCCCCTCTTGAAATTTGTGGAGAGACAAGAAAACAAAGAGTTGCAACAGGTAATAATGGCTGTTTGGATTCAACGGGTCAATAGGTTCGTTTTACAGTAGGTGTGATGCGTTCTCGGATTGAAATCGTAGGGTACGTCGTTGGGAGTTGATAAAAATAGGCCGTGTGTGTGTGTGACTGTGATATGATACTGTGTGATATCTGATACGTACGTTGCTGCGGTGAACGGTAGGCTTTTTGGAGTGATCCAAATCCAGTTTGCTTTTAGGATTATTGAAAGCCCGTATACGTGGATGGGTGATTTTTTTGAAATTGAGACAGGAAACGACACGCAAATACGTGGTGGGTCCACAAATTTGTGAGGGCCGACGCAAGAGATTTCGTAGGGTGAAAAAAAAGAGCGAATCGAGCGGTGAAGTTTGAACGCCATTTTAGGGTTTAAACGTGAATACAAAATTTTGGGTTTGATTCATGTCGAGAAGGCGTTGGCTTGGCTGGGGTTGGTACACCGTTCGATCAGCCAGAGTGGGCTTGGTTAAGTGACGAGCGACAATGGAGTACAAGTGGTTTTAAATGTAATGTATTGTAAACAAACAGAAAGTAAGCGTATCTGGATTAATTGATGCCATCAAGAGTGGATAATGACAAGAGTGTGCAACTCTTGGGGTTTCGCGCGATACAAAATGGATCACCGGGTGTTGCGGTTTTGGACCGACCCCCTCCCCCTTTGTTTAGAGGGGGGGGGGGGTGATCGTCACATGCAATATAACCCTTATTAAACTATAAGGGGAGCATGTTTGACACCGCATACATAGGGTGTCATGGTTCGCGCCGGTTGCACATCCCCACTCTAAATAACAAAGGGAGGGGGGTAGGGCAGAAACGCAGCGCGAGCCGGATACTTTCTTTTCTACACAGAATGTACGCAGTTGCGTACTCTTGCTGAAGTGTGCACGATCCACTTTTGGTGCCACAAAGCTACACATAACACAACTACGTTCATGTTTCAAACTGTTTATCTGCTATAAACTCCGTCAATAACGCTTATGCCGAAGTAGCCTATTTTATAAATTAATGTCACACGTAAAACTAACTTATCAATTTGGCATCAAAATTCGTGTCTAAAACGCACGGAAAATATGATTTTTATTGATGTTTTTAGTTGGAAACTAAATGTATATTTTAAATACTTTAATAAAAAAGATCAAGAATTTATTTTTAACTTTGAAGGTTAATAGTTTTTAAACTGAACAAAGATCGTTGTGCGTAGTTTTTTGACGATACCTGACCACCTCTCTTGGCTATGCTTTTGGAGGAGTGTACAATTGCTGAACAACAGGCTAGGGAAAGGCTTTTATAAATAAGTCATGGGTGTGGTACACTTGGCGGGCCCCGAAGACCGAAGATGTTACGCTGCCACCAGCTTTGGATAGCATCACTGGTGTGTTTGAGACTGAGGGATATATGTATATATCTATGCGTATGCATATATATGTATTTGTATCAGGGGGGTAGCTAGCATTTCATTGCGGTATGGTATAACCTATTTAGCTTTAGGATCCAGTTGGTTATCCAAAAGCCTGTAAAACAACCTATTTTCTCGTCTCTGGAAATTTTGGTAAGGGATATATGGCCTCTTCTCCCCCCCCCCCCATTGATATATATTTCGGAAAGAATCTGCCATAATAAATAATTTGGTTTTGTATTTTTTGTTTGTAAACCTTGTATCAACCTATAAATTGTGATAAACAATTTTTTATATCCGGTGCAGGACCGTCGGCAGCTCACCTTGCTGGGGGGGGGCTAAAAAAGTTTTTAGGAGGGAGGCATTCAAGGGTTTTCAACGACTTACAAGCAAGGATAAAAATTATCTAGGAGGGGCCAAAATTTTTCCAGGGTAGGCTGAGCCCCCCTGGCCCTCCCTAGCTACGGGCCCGACGGTTATAAACGAATATTATATATATATATATATATATATATATATATATATATATATATATATATATATATATATATATATATATATATAAAGCAAGGTGCTAACAATTTGGAGTGTGGCGAGGGCGGTGGGTCGTTAGCGAGAAAACAATTACCTCTGTTATCCAGCTACATAGAAGGTTATGCTGAATTCTATAAAATTGTCGTGTTCCTAAATGTCTAGAAATTTCGAGGGGCGAGATATATCTCTCTATCTCTCAGTTACGACCCAAGGTTTAGAATGAGAGTACCCTTACCCCCAGCAGATGTGAATTACAATTGGACGTGGGCCCTGGCCTTTCGACTTTTTTTCTCGGTACGCTCCTGCATATGAAGGAGAGTTGACAGCGGGAGTGGTACAGGGCATAGATCTCCTGTAGAAATTTGTGGAGTCTAGAAAAAAACACAGTTCACATCGGCCTTTCGGTGGATCATTGAAGTCAAAAAGAACATTTTGTTATACATAAGGTTGTACCGGGTCCAACTGAAATCCATAATTGGTGGGTGAGTGGATAAAAAAGCGGTTTAAGTTATCTCTGTGTGTGCAGTGTTGTTGAACTGTACTAATTTGAGAGCAAAGATGTAAACAGTGAACATATTTTAATTGCGGTTTGTTGCTGCTTGCGAGTGTTATTTTATAATATTTATTGTTATTAATTTTGTGTTTTTGGAAACTATTTTTTAAAAATACAACTGACTCTGTAGGCGGAAAAAGCATCAATATTTGGCGTGTAAATGGCGGAAGTTTGAGGTTTGATGGCTGTTTTGTTGTGCCCGAGTGTACAACAGTTAATAGGTAACCGTTGGTGTTGTATAACAGTGGTACAGGTGTATTGTGTTTTTTGTTGTGTTGTTGCAGTCACAACTTGGTAAGCAGGGATGTAGTCAGGATTTGGGATTATTTTAGTGAGTCGCACATACTGTACTGGCGGGGCGAAGAGTTGTTGGGTCGTCGAAGATGTCGGTCGACGAATTGTCGTGATACCGTAACGTGCAACGCGTCATATTATGAAAACTCGACTACATATGGTGGTGTGTTTTGTTTGGTATTATGCAGGGTTCCATCGGAATTCCGTTTCCGGCTAAAATTTTAACAAAATTTGACTTCCGATTCCGCTGACTGCTGTTCTGATGACGGAATTCTGATTTTTCGGTTATGAGTTTTTAAAATGATTGAACTTAGATTTGGCTATTCTGTTAGTTTTTCGTAGTAAATATTCCAAGTTGTTACGTGTATTCCGTCAACTGTATAAACAATTTTTACTGAAACTGGGAACAGTGACGGAAACAGGCATACTGCAACAAAAGTTAAAAGTCATACACCTTTAACTTTTTAATAGAATTACTAAAACGTGATTCCGATTCCGGTTCTGACAGAATAATTTGATTCCGATTCCGCTTCCATCAAAATCTTGTTCCGGTTGGAACCCAGGTATTATGTATTCATTGCTTTTTCTCTGGTTTGGTGGTACGTATATTATCATTGAAAAAAATCTGTAAATAAAGATTGACGGTGACAGTTTACTTCTTGGCAAATAAAGAATTTTTTGACGTATTCAACAAATACTTGGTTTGGGTGTTGTAGATTTGTGGTCGCCTGTGGCAACATTTTTTTTGGTATTTAAATTTGAAATATAAATGACGTTGAACATTTTAAATTTTAATGATGCCAACAAAACGGTAGCAGCCTGGAATTTGTGATAGAAATAATGGTTTATTGGTGTTATGTTTCAAAGACCGGACGCTTTAGGATCCTTAGAAATCGAATTTGTCAAAAAATGTAAATTAAGGTGGTGGAATGGTCCAGTCGGTGGTTACACGGAGCCTTCGCTCTGATGTGAAGAAATTTTTTTGAAATTAGAAAGTTTTGGGGCGATGAGAAAATTGTGCTGTGGTAAATTAGTTTTTTGGCACTGCTTATTGCACTTATTAGAACTTGATACCTCCATCAGCGACGAATTCTGTTTGAAGCTGAGCGAACTTTGTATTTTTACCGTTGCGAGTTTGACCCACGGATGGACAGTCTCGGTCTCAACAAGTCTCGGGATTTAGCTGGTCTCGGTTTCGATTTCGCGTTTTCTGATTCTCGGTGGTTTGTAAATAAAGATGTGTGAAAAACCAATAAACAATTGCTATTAGCTGAGCTAGTTTGAGTTGAAGAAATGATGTAGCAAAAAATGTTTTGCTCGCATTTTGGGACCAAATGTACATGCGTGAACTATTTAAAATTGGGTATTGAACACATGTTTACTTTACTTCACATTATGACTGTTTTAAATAGAAGGCTTAAGTTCCGCCAAAGTGATTATTTTATCACATTATGACATGGATCATGGTGGAAGGATAGAATTGGACTTCAGCTTAGGCTTGGACGTGGGAAAGTAAACCAGTAAAATTGAATAGCGCGGGCAAAATGAATGAGCTTTATACAGAGTTGATCACCAAGTAATGTTTTCATTGATATTGGCATTGACGGTCGCATATAATCAGCTTAAGTTCGTTTTCATATGTGCGCAACATCTGTTATAATTGGAGTTGTAATATAAGTTATGTGAAAGTTTTCAACTGTTCACTTTGTGCCACCATCCCTAAATGGTGTAAATAAAGTAAAAATAGAAAGTTTGGCGGCGACTTATTAGTTTAATTGTATGAATTAAACGGTGATTCTGAGCAGATAAAAAATATTCGAAAATTTTGTTATAGAATCGGTGACGGTTAAAATTGGACGAGATTGAGACACAAAGTGTCGGTCTCGGTAGGTTGGTTAAGTCTCAGTCTGGCTTTTTTGACCGAGACCGCCCATCCCTGGTCTGACATTGTCCAAAAATATAACCCGCCAACTGGCTAACATTACTTTGGTGTTAGCCTAAGCATAAGGTTTGTGTTTATCTTTCCAAAGCCATTAAATGTGCGTGATTTAAACTAAAAAAATTAGCTGTTGTTGTTGTGATAATAATTTTTGTAAATACTTCGTTGCCATTTAGTCGGCATTTAGTATATTCTGCTGGCCGGCCGACGGCTGTCTGGCTTGAGATCAACTTTCGCTTGTTCTCGCGGCAATTGTGTTAACCACAGACCCGACGCGAGTTCAACATTCCACTGTCGGAGAGGTAAAACCAATTTTATGAAAGGCACGCGGCGAATTCGAACACGACTCTTACAAACGGGAGTAAAAGGTATTTTGGAGGGAGGGCAAAATTTTTGACGGAGTGCTATAGTTGAGTCACTACTGTTTTCTCTCGCCCGTCTCCTGGCTACGGCCCAGTGCAAAATATGGCTGAAATATGTGACTGATATTCGATGGTTTGTGTTAATACTGATGCGTTTAGTCTCTTGAGACGAGTTAAACGACGACATACGGGATGGGCAGTTGTGTTTTAGCTTTTGTTCAGAATTGGGCTGTAGTCTTGTAGCGGTTGAATTGACGAAGCTTATTATGGTACGGTTCAGTATCTTTTAACAGTAAGGGTTGATGATGTAAAGACTAGGCTTGAACAATAGGAAAAGGCAGTGACGCCGTTTATACATCGGCCGGTCACAGGGTTGGGGACTGTCCGAAGTGTTTTGTATACAACGGATTTTTAGTGGCAAAAATGGTAAAATAAAAAACGATGGATGTCCCAATTACAAAAAGATAAAGGTCGCCTTTTGGAAGACAAACGCAGCCAGGACCGGCGGATCCACAAATTGCTGATGGATCGTGGGTGCTATGTTTATAGGGATAGGATGTCGTGGGTCGCCTTTTGGAAGACGAACGCAGCCAGGACCGGCGGATCGACAAATTGCTGATGGATCGTGGGTGCTATGTTTATAGGGATAGGATGTCGTGTGTCGCCTTTTGGAAGACAAACGCAGCCAGGACCGGCGGATCCACAAATTGCTGATGGATCGTGGGTGCTATGTTTATAGGGATAGGATGTCGTGGGTTTGCCTTTTGGAAGACAAACGCAGCCAGGACCGGCGGATCCACAAATTGCTGATGGATCGTGGGTGCTATGTTTATGGGGATAGGATGTCGTGGGTTTGCCTTTTGGAAGACAAACGCAGCCAGGACCGGCGGATCCACAAATTGCTGATGGATGGTGGGTGCTATGTTTATAGCGATAGGATGTCGTGGGTCGCCTTTTGGAAGACAAACGCAGCCAGGACCCGATCCAAATCTAATTCATTTATAAAATAAAAACGTGGGTTTGCCTTTTGGAAGACAAACGCAGCCAGGACCGGCGGATCCACAAATTGCTGATGGATGGTCGGTGCTATGTTTATAGCGATAGGATGTCGTGGGTTTGCCTTTTGGAAGACAAACGCAGCCAGGACCGGCGGATCCACAATTCTATGGATGCGGTCTATTTATACGAAGGATCTGGGTTTGCCTTTTGGAAGACAAACGCAGCCAGGACCGGCGGATCCACAAATTGCTGATGGATGGTGGGTGCTATGTTTATAGCGATAGGATGTCGTGCACAGATGCGTACGACAAGCCAAACGCAATTTTTGTGGCTCAGCATTAAAAAAGTTGGAAGCAAATTTCGATAATAAAATATTCGGTTTGTAGTGCGAACAGTCTGTAGTGAAAGATGCTGCCGAGCGAAAAATCAAATGCAATTGTGGCATAAAAGAAAACTTTTTTGTAAAGTAGTAATGACCTTACCATTTTATCATAAATAGTTTCTAATAGGAAAGCCACGTTTTGGATCCGCCACTCAGTTGTAAATAGTAAATACATATGTACATTATCAGGGTGCAACCGGAATTCCAGTTCCGATTCCGGCATTTTTGTCAGCTTCCGGTTCCGGATCCGGTAAGTTTTTACTGGAATTAAAAAAAATGACGTTACAAATTAAATAGATTTCATTAGTATAGTATATAAACTTTTACAATCGCCAAAACATAAACCATAGAAGATAGATTTCGCTTCCGTGAAGTACGTACGAAAATCTAAACTGCAGCAGATAAAGTGAATACTTATTTTCAACTAAGGTTATTTCAACAATAATATTTCAAAAAAGAAAATTAAAATCGATTTTCCTGTAACATCATGCATTTTTCATTTTCCGGTTTCGTTTCCGGTATTTTTTTCAAATTCTGGTTCCGGTAATTTTTTCAAATTCTGGTTCCGGTAATTTTTTCAAATTCTGGTTCCGGTAATTTTTTCAAATTCTGGTTCCGGTAGATTGTAATTCTGGTTGCACTCTGCTACATATACATGTAATGTAACCAAATATTGATACGTAATGCTGATTGCCTAGCTATACATTTTGTATTTTGTACTAAATCGGTATTTAATACAACATTTTAGTTTGGGTTCCGCTCGGGGGGGGGGGGCAGATGTTGTGACACTTTTTTGTTTACGCCAATATATACGAAGTTGCTGATCGCTAGCGATTTTGTTGCGCATCCGGAAGATGTATGTGGTTTGAGTTGATATATAAACGACTACAAGTCTCTTACATAAAGTTACATTAATTTATACGTTACGCAATGGAGTCCGACGTTAAAGATGAATAGATCGCACCCTGGTGTACTTATTGTCTGTTCGGGCCTATGTTACGTATAGGGGCGTCCAAGTTTCTGATGGGTCTGTAAAAGAGTAGGTTTAGATTCTCTAGATTACTCTGTCTTGCTTAGGCTTAGGCTTACGCTTAGGCTTATAGGAGCTGGCTTTTGCAACGCTTAGGCTTAGGCATAGGAAACACCAGTTCGCAACGCTTAGGCTTACGCGTAGGCTTAGGAATACGCTTAATCTACTGGTACGACCCTAAAACTAACATTGGCCGTATGGTCGCTGTTTGAATATTTGTTTTAAACTTGTATAGTCGATATGAATTGAAAGCCATGTATCGAAACAGATGATAGAGAGAATGTTGGTTTTGTTTGGCTTGGGTTCAATCAAATCACATTGTTGTACGGTTGCTGGCTTTAGGCAAAACAAAAAGTTCTCGCAAGGCATGAGAAGCGATAAACCTGGTTTTGTTGAAACCAGCGGCCGCCTACCTACAAGAAGTTTGGATTGATGGGTGGCTGGCTGGAAGCAATAACTGAATTATTAGTGGTTGAAATAGAATTAGCACATGGTTAACGATTGGTTGATAAGACATTAAGGCAACAAATATTTGGATTGGGGCGGCGCGTTTGCTCTGTTCCTACCCCTCTCGGCACGTGTACCTGTTCCTGAACGAATGGATGTGACGAAGATGTGTGATGAACGATGCCGACGGCAAGTATATATATATATATGAGTGTCGAAAGGATTGTAGTTAGCAGGGGAACGTTGTATAAAAATTTTGAAGGGGGGTTTCTGGTGTTACAAACTGAAAAATAATTGAAAACTTCTTTGGAAACATCTCAAGGGGGGTTGATTCCTGAATGCTTGTGCATCCTGGTTATGCCTTTCACAGCAGGGTTATGCAGGGTAAGAAGATGCTGAAGAAATAAAAATTGCGCAGGATATTGTGTGTTTTGTTCGACTGCTGATTGACGGGTTTTAAAGGCATTGTTCAAGTGCGACGGTGGACTAAGATTTGTCTGGTTCAAAAAAGTGTTCAGAATATAAAGTCAAAGTTAACTTTATTATAATAGATTGTGTTATTGAAATGCGCTGCAAGCTCAACTTAGGTTCAATATTGTGTTAGAAACGGGTTGTTTGGGTGCTACTTTATAACGTCATCGGTGTCAGCAAAATGGTACGGCAGGAATATGTCTGCCGACGGTAAGCTGAGACGTCGTAAGACCGATCTCACAGCGAGACGTTGTGTACCATCGGCAAAGTGTGCGTCAGCTGGTTGGCCTAAAAATTTGGATCTTTAGAAAGTTTAGTGGTCCATCCGTCGTCCAGGATTACGGTATGAAAAATTCGGCGTTTGGATTATTGTTGAGAAAGTCCGGTGGATTCGCGTCCGGATGTTTTTAAATGTTTCAACTCTAGTCTGAATTGAACTGTATATATATCACAGAAGTGTGGGAGAAGTGAATATAGAATTGTGTTGTGTTGCGTTATTGTAGGTTAAAAACAAAATGTATATTGTAACCTTCAGATCGGTATTTTAAGGACTCACCGGCCAGCAGGTGTGTCGTTTCATTAAAGCGCTAACTCATGCTGTAAAATGTGCAATAGTTGTTCGACGAGTACGCCTAAAGCCATCGTATTCCTTGACGAATTTTACAGAATTGCACAGGCAGCGCTTGAACCTGATTTGCTTATATTTTATTCTAACTCTTAACCCACATGTATAGCTGAAAGGCGGATCGTTTTTCTGTCGGACTGCAATAAAGTAAGCTTACGCTTTAGACTAATTTTTTTTGGGCTTAGATATAGTGTTTTGGATTAGTAATACGCGTATATTATCGTTATGACCGTCTGCTATTGATAGGCTACTGTTAATTGGTTCGGAGAAAAATTATCAGGCAAGTTGAGCCACTCTTTGCTTACACGGTCACCCGGTCTGGTTACGCACCTACCTGGGTCTGCCCTTACAACATTGTATTAATTAGTGTCTTTTTTAGTTGCCGCTGCTTGATTAATGTTGTTATGGTAATTAATTTGCTTGATATTAAGGCTAATGTGATATAGTTATAGACTCATTATATATACATTATGAATCACGAATATATTCTCTGGTTGAAGTTTGCGTACTCGGTCCGCTGTGTTTACAGAGCAGGCCTGTAGCCAGCTCACCTTGCTGGCTGGGGCTAAAAATGTTCAACAGGGGCCGGCATACAACGGTTTTCAATGACTTTAACAAGCAAGGTTGAAAATTGTCTAGGGGACAGAATATTACCTGATTGTCTGAGCACCCCCAGGCGACCGTCTGATGTCTGAGAGCCTGGAACAGCGCATGCCGCTTGCATACGCACGAGGGTACGGTTTATATTGCCTAAGGGGGTGTGATGAATTAAGTGAATGCTTTTGGGTTGGTGGAATTAAAATAATCAATTTCACAATTAACTACGTATGTTATGTTTTTGTTTGGTTATAACGAGATTGTTATATTTTTGGGCGTACCCACTAATTCGCCGGATTCCCCTGTCTGCGTGTACTTGTCATGTGACGCAGGTCACAGACAGGGGCCGTAGCCAGCATTTTATTCCGGTAGCGGATAATAACCTAACGAACGTAAAAACTGGTTTGATACGCTTTATCTGTATCTGGCTATTGTAGTCCATGTTAAAAGGATATGTCGGTTTTATCCCTCGTTTGGGTATACCCCTAGTCATAGGGTTTAGCGTATGTGTTAATGGGTAACAAGAAAGTTGTGTAGTCAACGGAAATGAACCCTGGTCTAATTATTAATGTTCCTTCTAAAACAGGTTGCTTTTGACGTACACCAGGTAACTTTTAAGGCAATTGTGAGGTATAAGTGAAGCCACGAAATACTAGAGGGTTAGATACTGGTGAAGCAATGGTTCACTATGCCTAAAATGGTATCGCAAGTCCGAATGTTGTTGTGGAAGATGCATAATTTGACACAAATGTCCTATATATGTTTATAAATATATACTTCTAAGTATTATATGTACGCAATATGTATTTTAAAGTCATCTGGTTTAATTTTGAATTGAGAACTACATAGATTTCAGTCTAATAGGCTTTTTGTTTGTCACTACTAAATTAGTGGTAGAACTGAGTGTCTTGGTTCTTGGTTGTATCCTTTTGCCATACAGGTTTCGATATTGTCAAATTTCGGCATGGTTTAGGTATCAGGTTGGCTCAAGCTTGTGACAAAAAGTGTAGATTTATCCAGTTGTTCAGTAAACTGAAATGAAAGAAAATGGTTGCGTTGCGCAATTTCAATTTACCGGACCGGAATCGAAATTTGAAAAAAATACCGGAAACGGAACCGGAAAATGAAAAATATATGCCACCGAAAAATTCATTGTAATTTTCTTTTTTTGCAATATTATTGGTATTTTAGGTAAAATAACCCTAGTTGGAGATACGTATTCACTTTGTTTGTTGTATATTAGATTTTCATAATGCACGGAAGTGAAATCGACCTTCAATGGTTTATTTTAGCCAATTGTCTTGTTTTATACGCTATACTAATGAAATCTATTTACTTTTTATTGTTATTTTTAGTAAAATATCTTGAATTCCACCGATCAAAATTTAGTCGCGGATATTTTAATTCCGGTAAAAATTCCGGTTTCACCCTGGTATATATCAAAGATGGTATGTAAAAAAATAAACCTTATGCTTTATAGGTTAAGGTCAGCGTTTTCCAAATTAGCTATTACGTCACAGGCTTCATTAGGTTTAGGCTTAAGTTTAAGCTTTTTATTACAAGGTTTGCCAGTTTTCTGAAACGTTGCCGAACAATAGAGACTTGGATGCTGTGTTTTTTGTCACGTTTAATTAAGAAGTTTTGTTTTACAAGAGAGCAACTTGTTTGCTAGTCAAAATCGACAAGGCGCTGCAATTTTTAATTAAGAAGGGGCCAACATTAACCAATCTGGGTACGTCTTGGATGATTTCTCAGGAGTATTTTGAAGCCGTAGGCCGTAGGTCAGAGATTGAGTTTGTGTCTTAACTTGGTTATGGTGTGTGTTACGTATATACTAGAAGGTGTAAATAGCATATTTTTCATAGACAATTTCCACTAATTCTCAGGGTCGTGCAAAAAACCTGAAGCTTTTGTTAGCTACGCTGATTGTGGTATTTCAGAATCGACGAGACAATTCGTCGCACGACAACTTGTCTACTGACAGGTTGTCCGTAACAGTGTCATAAAGCCTTTGAATAAATCTAAGCATAATCCTAAACGTAAGCCATAAGCTGAAGCAAAATGATCGTTGACGAACTGTCGAGTCGATGCAATTACGGATTGTATGGTTTTGGAGCGATGAGTTGTCATGATACCGGTACTTCAAATGTGTAAACGTATATATACATACATATATATATATTTATATATATATTTATACATATACATATATAAGCATTGAAATGTGTGTGTATAAATCAAATTGGCTTCCAAAATGCAAAATACGTATCTACACATCAGCCTGTTTGAGGAAAGTTATAGAATAATTTAGAGGAGATTTAAGCCCATACATATATCAGGGTTCGAACAGGAACTAAATCTTACCGGAACAGGAACACGAACACGAACTGAATTTTTTGCATGGACCGGAACAGGAACAGGAATTTGGAATAATTTTCATCACTGAATTATTGTTGGACTTTTTAAAAAAACTTGCCAAAAAATGGCTTAAAAGAATTTTCGCGCTATTTCGTCATCAGGTTTTGCGAAAATACATCAGGAACAATGTAGTAACAAAATTGAACTTATTGCAAAAACATTAATTTCGACATAAAAAATTTTTGTTTGAAAAACAGTTTCCAATATTTAATTAAGGATTATAATTTGCCGCAAAAACGTAAAAAATTCCGGTTCTTGCATTTTCGAATGCAGGAACAGGAACAGGAATTAAATTTTTGACGGAGTTCCGGCCGGAACTGGAATTCCGGTTGAACCCTGATATGTTTATACTATATGTATTGAATGACAAAATATGTTGAAAATATATAAAATGTGCAGAAGAGAAATGAAATATTTAGCTGTGGTAGGGAACATTTTGTTTCATGGCTTACTTTCCGTGAGAGAAAATGCACACTGGTTCTTGTACATTTGCCCCACATGGTTTATTGTACACTTGCTCAACAAAGTACTTATAATTTTAAGCCTAATCCTAAGCCTAAGCATTGCCAAATGTGATAATTTCGAAAACTGTGATGGACAACTGAACAAGAACCCAGTGACTTAACCAGAATAAAATTTTAGGCCGAGGGTACGATCTACTAATATACGTATATATTTTGCACGTATACGTACTAGAGACGCAAAGCATGTTTATTTCGAGTGAGAAATTTTCAAAAGGTGGGAATCGTACCGTTTTAAATATTAAACAAATTTGGGAGGGGGGGAATGTCTCGATTTTACCGTTGTCTACGCCACTGAAACAATTTGGAAATTTAATAGAAGGTGTCAGTTTGATGCTTACCTACTTACCCCCACAAACTAGTGTTAGCGTAATAGAAGGCGAAAGTACCCCCACAGTGTTTACGTATATTGTTACATTATCAAATGTTTAGGCTAGGCTTAGGTGTTTAGGCTTAGGCTTAGGTTTAGACTCGAGTGTCGTTAAGTGTGGGCGGAGAAGCTGTATGTGTCGGAAGGCACTAAACACGTAACCGTGAATGTTTTATACTTTACTGCAAGTTGTACCTGCACAGTGTGTGCGCGTTTATCTCACTGTGTTTTTTTTTGTTCAGTTGTCGAAGCACGTAATTTGATCCCAATGGATCCGAACGGTTTGTCCGATCCGTATATGAAAATCAAATTTATACCTCAAAGTGCAGACAATCGCCATCCGAAGCAAAAAACGAAAACTGTACGAGCGACGCTCAATCCAGTTTGGAACGAAACGTTTGAATTGTAAGTTGATATATTTCGATTTTGAACTGTGGAAGTTAACCAACGCGTATTCGGAACTGGGAGTAGCGCAGGGATGGACGGTCTCATCTCGGTTTCGCTTTTTTTCAGTATCGGTGGTTTGCAAACCGAGACCAAAATGCTTGAAAAAGACGATAAGCAATGACAAAAATTTCCGTATTTCGATTTTGAACTGTGGAAGTTAACCAACGCGGATTCGGAACTGGGAGTAGCGCAGGGATGGACGGTCTCATCTCGGTTTCGCTTTTTTTCAGTATCGGTGGTTTGCAAACCGAGACCAAAATGCTTGAAAAAGACGATAAGCAATGACAAAAATTTCCGTATTTCGATTTTGAACTGTGGAAGTTAACCAACGCGGATTCTGAACTGGGAGTAGCGCAGGGATGGACGGTCTCATCTCGGTTTCGCTTTTTTTTTCAGTATCGGTGGTTTGCAAACCGAGACCAAAATGCTTGAAAAAGACGATAAGCAATGACAAAAATTTCCGTATTTCGATTTTGAACTGTGGAAGTTAACCAACGCGGATTCGGAACTGGGAGTAGCGCAGGGATGGACGGTCTCATCTCGGTTTCGCTTTTTTTCAGTATCGGTGGTTTGCAAACCGAGACCAAAATGCTTGAAAAAGACGATAAGCAATGACAAAAATTTCCGTTTTAGATCGCAGCTTTTTGCACGGAAGTATTTGCGCATTTCGCCGACCAACACAGACAGCGAACGGTTGTGGAGCACCGCAACTTGGTTCGAGCACAAATAGTTGCATTTTCGCGTTTGAAACATTTAAGACTTTTTTCTAAAAAAATTACAGGTCATCCGCATTTATAACGTCACGCTATGTTGAAAATTTTTCAAGTCTGTTCAGTTTGCCTGGGAGCAAAAACAACACTATAGCTCTGAGTTAGGGATTGTACGGAGGGTGTTTTGAGACAGTATGATTTGTACCGAGCCTGTTCGAAGGGTATGACAGCGGCAATAGCTTAGTGAAAAGTAAAGTAAAAATGAATTTTGGCGGCGATTTATCAGCTTAATTGTATTGAAGCGGCAATTCAAAGCAAATAAAAATATTCAGAAGTTGTGTTAAAAAATCTTATTTTTATTTTCGGTAACGGTTAAAAATGGACCGAACCCAGACCACAAAAGTCCCGGTTTCGGTAGGTTAGGTCTTTGTCACGAGTTGGAAATAGGTCTTGTAACTTTTGAACCGTTGAACTAAAGCTCTATTCACACGTGCAAATTTTTGTTGCGAGAACTTGCAGCAGGAAATTGCACGCTGAACTTGCATTTTTTCATCAGCCAATGAGAAAGCGGCGGCAATAAATTCAGTGAACTTGAATGATTATTCACACGTATGAACGAAATTCCTAGCTGTGATTTTTTTATGAATCATTTTGCAACTGCAAGTTTTTTTGAACGGGATTTCGGACACAACTTGCAAGTGCAAGTTGCAACTGCGAGTTCGCGCACCAAAAACTTGTGCACGTATGGATAGGGCTTAAAGTTAATGGAATACTGTGCATGGTTTGAAATGGCGGGTGTGTTCTATCGGTGTGAGATATTTTTTTGGTCATAGCAGATGTTGTGACATTCGTTCGTTTGCAAAACCTGTCGCTAAAAGTATTCTCAACTGTGTGTACCAGGGTGCAACCGGAATTCCGGTTCCGGCATTTTTTCACCTTCCGGTTCCGGTAAATTTTTACCGGATTTAAAAATTCCGGTGTTATAATTTGCCCGTTTTCTAAACTTTGCTAATTTTTAAGAATCTCTTTTGAAAGCCACTTGTACTCCGAATATAAGCCATTGATGGTGGATTTCACTTCAATCGACGACGAAAATCTAAAATACAACAAATAAAATAAATACCTGTGTTCGACTAAGCTTGTTTCACAAATAATAGAGCAAAAAATACGATTAAAATGAAATTTTTGGTGAAATGCATTTTCACTTTCCGGTTCCGGTTCCGGTAAAATTTTCAATTTCCGGTTCCGGTAAATTGCAATTCCGGTTGCACCCTGGTGTGTACCATTGGTCACCAGTTGCCAGTAGGCCTTGTAACCGTTGAGCCGGTCAATCAAACTTGTTTTTGATTACTGTATAGTTTAGTGGGCCCAGTGTTATGTATCCTTCAATTTTTTTGGCACCGCCTAGCAGTCGTGGGAAATCCTCGTGTGTCCCCCCGCCCCGCGGAAGCTTTTCACTTGTACCAGCATGTTCATCTCTGGTCACGGGTCTGGTTTTAATGGCTGTGTCTAGTGATTTTTTTCCGTTCTAATTTTGAGAATGGTATTAAATATTGGTGCTGTCAACTGTTCCCACCCTGTTGTGTGGTGAGACAAACATGAGTATGGGATTGCTCACGTAGCTAACTGACGCTCCTAAGCGCTAATTATCAGTGTAAACGTTGTATACATAATTAATTGGACCAATGCATGAGGGTGGCACCGAATCCACGATTTGACCGAATCCGAATACGAATCCTGTGCTAATTTGCCGAATCCGAAACCGAATCCTGCATGTTGCATTTAAGATATATCATCTATAATTTGTTGCAGAACATCAACGCAATGCCTGCCGCATAAGTTTTAATACGTTAATATATTTCGTCCCAACGTCAGTTCTGAGATTTCTCACCTGAAATAAAAAAATATTGATTTTTATAGCAAGGTATTTAAAATTTTTTATTGCTTAAAAATGAAAAAAACATATTGCCGAACTTTGTTGGATTCGGCTTTTGGATTCGGCTTTTCCACAACCGGATCCGAATCCGATTCCGCACGTCAAATTTTTGCCGAATCCGAATCCGAACCTTTGTTGCCACCCTGCAATGCATAGAACAGGTATGGGAACAGTAGTATTGTAAGCGTGTATGCCTAAGTGTAAGCGAACGCCTAAGCGTAACAATGAGCTTATACGTAATCATAAGCATAAACCTAAGCAACAAATTAGTCTAAAGCTTAAGTTTACTTCGATACTTGCACACCTTAACTGAGTATTCTACTCGCGGTCATTGTTTATTGGTTGATCTTAGGTATAATATTATAATTTACGCTTCGTCTTGTGAAGGTTGCTGTGTATACGTCATATTTTTTGAAGTATTTGTGTCAAAAATTGTATTAAACTAATTGGCTTTAGTTTGAGCATCGCGGGAACAAAATAGCTGCTGAAAGTGACACATTTATGCTTAAAAACGTATCGCGTCGCTTATCAGAATCGTATTCGTTCAGCTTGGATTAAGCTTTAAATGGAGCCCGGCTTCGGCCGATTAACCAACGCGTTTTCCGTTTTATTTACTATGTATAATAGACATTGTTATTTTTGACGTTTGTAGTCTACGAGATGTGAAAACAATATTGATTGCTACTAAAATTAAAGTCTTATTTATGAAATTTGATTAAAACTGGCCAAGTAGAGAGAGTAAATAAGTATATTGCGTGTATGTGTGGTGCCTTACGTGTCAGGCGTGTAGCCAGCTCACGTTGCTGTGGGGAGGGGGGTTAAAAGTTTTTCAGGGTGTATCTTGGTGATAGTCAGCGTGCAACCGGAATTACAATTTACCGGAACGAGAAAAGAAGTTTGAAAAAATGCCGGAAACGGAACCGGAAAATGAAAAATACATGTCGTATTTTTCTTTTTTGCAATATTATTGGTGAAATAATCCTAGTTGAAGATAGATATTCACTTTATCTGCGGTATTTTAGATTTTCATAATCCACGGAAGCGAAATGTACCTTCGATGGTTTATTTTCGGCGATTGTCATGGTTTATATAATGCGAATGAAATCTATTTAATTTTTGTCGTCATTTTTTAGTAAAATTTCTTAATTTTGACCTACCAAATTTTAATACAGCAATTTTAAAATCCGGTTAAAATTTACCGGAACCGGAAGGTGAAAAAATGCCGGAACCGGAATTCCGGTTGCACCCTGGACTGATAGTAGATAGGGATCGAAAAAATTCTGGTTTTGGTTGAAATTGTCGTTTCGATTGTGGTAAAAAGAATTTGAATTCTGATTTTTTTATCTTTTTGAGAGTATGACGATGCTAACCACGTTATGTAAATCTTTTTCGAGCGCGTGTGAAAACAATGCACATTGGCTCTTGTACATTTGCCCCATAAGCTTATTGCACACTAGTTCGATAAGTATAATTTTAAGCCTAATCCTAAGCCTAAGCAGGATTCATATGGTTACTTAAAAGCTTGATGGTTTCTGCATTGAAGTTGCCGTACTTTTTCAACTACTTTCGGTACTATTGACAATGGTTTTAGTAGTAAAGCTATGACAAATGTTTGCTAGCACGATTTAGCGGTTGAGCTATACTCGTCGCCGCAGGGACGGTAAACGTTGTCGGAATGCAAATGCTGCCGGCTATTTTTGGGGTTTTTTCTAAAATATCTATACGTTCAAAATGTTATAATATGAGATTGGAATTTAATATTCTGTTACGATGTCTGTTTTAAAAAAATAATTTGAAATTTGTAACATCTTGACTTGGAATTTGTTATAATTTGCGCTGGTCGTTTAAATTGTTGGTGTCAGATGAGTACTCGTACTCGGCCGCTCAAGCGGAATCGACAGTACTGAGTTAAAGCAATAATTTACGGACTTGGTATGTAAGTCGAAAAAAGAAAAGTATTTGGGTTGCGCTATACTGTTGTTTACGTTCGGCACTGTCCGTCAGCAAAACGGCGCCGTCCATCACCGTTGGTCAGCCGTACGGCGCCGTCCGTCAGCGTTTTGGCGCCGTCCGTCGGCGTTCTGGCGCCATCCGTCGGCGTTGCTATACTGTTGTGTGACGTTCGGCACCTTCCGTCACCAAAACGGCGCCGTCTATCACCGTTGGTCATCCGTACGGCGCCCTCGGTCGGCGTTCTGGCGCCGTCCGTCGGCGTTTTGGTGCCGTCCGTCGGCGTTTTGGCGCCGTCTGTCGGCGTTTTGGCGCCGTCTGTCGGCGTTCTGGCGCCGTCCGTCGGCGTTCTGGCGCCGTCCGTCGGCGTTCTGGCGCCGTCCGTCGGCGTTTTGGCGCCGTCCGTCGGCGTTTTGGCGCCGTCCGTCGGCGTTTTGGCGCCGTCCGTCGGCGTTTTGGCGCCGTCCGTCGGCGTTTTGGCGCCGTCCGTCGGCGTTTTGGCGCCGTCCGTCGGCGTTTTGGCGCCGTCCGTCGGCGTTTTGGCGCCGTCCGTCGGCGTTTTGGCGCCGTCCGTCGGCGTTTTGGCGCCGTCCGTCGGCGTTTTGGCGCCGTCCGTCGGCGTTTTGGCTTTTGGCGCCGTCCGTCGGTGTTTTGGCGCCGGCCGTCACAGTACGGAATCGTACGTGTGTCATTTAGCGCAACCCTTAGTTTGTGTATCTTACAAAAAAATACGTAACTGTTCATATATAATGACAGAATTGATAAAATAGGTGGAGGGTTAGGTTTTGTCTAGGTTTAGTCTAAGCTTAGGCTTAGAAAAATAGTGAACAGTACTAGTGTGAGGGACATTTTTTGCAGTCTATAAGAATAAATAACACTATAGAGTGGGAAGAATGTGAAGAAGCGCTAAATAATATTGTTGCTGTTTTTTTTCATTACACAGCCACGATTGCTTAGAAGACGTTTGTTTGCCGTTTATGTATTTTTATTCCGTTTTATATTATTACAGCCAGCTTGGTGCGAACGATAAAGACAAACGATTATCGCTTGAAGTTTGGGACTGGGATCGCGCGACACGCAACGATTTTATGGGTGCTATGTCGTTCGGGATTTCGGAGCTAATCAAAGGTGCTTCTGAGGTACGTATTTTTTATTTTTCAGTCTGATTATCTCTGGTGTGTAAACTGTAAGTAGGGTTGTATCAAACGGTTTGTAAAGTGTGTAGAATTAGCGCTGAACGGACGCTGTATAATTGGGATCGTGTAGAAATTGCAATTGTGACCATTTAGAAAGTCACTTGATAGCTGTTAGTTGTTTTACGCATGGTTCGTCAGATGAGATTTAACGTGGGATTTGTGAAATAGGTGTCGAAATAATTGAGGTATGTAGTCAGGACGGTGCACAACATCCGCCAAACCGTAAGGCTGAGAGGCCGCCTGGTCTAAAAAGGATCGAGCTGTGGAAGACAAAATTAATGGTTCGGTTTGGTTGTTTAGTTGAAATCTGCCGGAAGCTTATAGTTAGTCGAAACGTTATGTAGAATTTGCGATCTGGTGAAGGCCTGATGAGGGCGAGGAGTCGTCCGGATATTTGGTTCCGGTTTTGATATCTAACAAAAATAGATATCTGGTATCCGGTACGATCCTACCTAATGCATGAGACTTATTTTCGGCGGTGGATTCGATTATCGTAATACTGTTTTTGGCAAGCATACCTTTTAACATCTTGAGTCAAAAAGTACAAGCTTTTCAAACTGAAGTAAAAAATCAAAATACCGAGCTAAAATGAATTGTAATTCTAAAGAGATATACTTTTGCAACGTCCGGTTGACATCTAGTTTTGGTAAAAAATAAGTATTCGGTTCCGGTTCCGGTAATCGCTAAATTGATATCCGGTCGATCTCTGGTATGGGTCGATCAAAGCAAAGATGAGAAAGCTAAAGGGTGTAAGAAACGTTACAACACGGATTCTGTGGTGTCGTGCCTCGTTGCTTGATGTGTGCGCTTGATTCGGTCAAAGTACATAGTTTATTCCTGCGGCACACAGTTGAGTATTATAGCACGACCTGTATTTAGTAATTATAGGAACCAATCGATGGTTGGTTTAAATTGATGAACCAGGAAGAAGGCGAGTATTACAATATACGAATACTGGAAGACGGAGAAGTTGAAAGTTTGCAGCATCGAGTTGAGGTAAGAACTGAGGTTATTAGAGAAGTTTTTTGAATTTCCTTTTTTTGGTGTTCGAGAACGAATTAATTTGGTTGTTTCTTTGTTCATTATGGGATCATGATTTATGTTTAGGATTTTGATTTGAACAAGCTTAAAGGACGTGGCGATTTTGCCAGCGGCGGACAAGTGTCACACTCGCAACAGAAAGACGTCATACGATCGCAAGATTTTAACTTTTTGTCCGTGCTGGGTAAAGGTAGTTTCGGCAAGGTTAGTAATTGTTTTATTTCTTTGTTGTTTTCTTATTAAAACAAGCTATTTTGAGGGTATAGAAGTTGTTATTGATTTTGTTCTCGTGACGCAAAATATACAAGTGCATGGGGTGTTGAAAACCATAATTTTGTTGGAAATCATTTACCTTTGTTTACCGTTTTTGATTGTTCAGAATTTGCTATTTTTGAGCTAATTTGCGTACCAACACGAACATTGATACATATACAATAAACTAGGCGGATCCTTGTTTCTTATTTTAGATTTATTTTGATTGGTATACAATGATAGGCACTGTGCTCGTAGACAGTGCATTAATATATTATAATAACCGTGGTGTTTTATATTGGTTCAGGTGCTTCTGGCTGAACATAAAGTTACCGGTGAACTGTTTGCAATTAAAATATTGAAAAAAGACGTTATCATTCAAGACGATGATGTTGACTGTACAATGACTGAAAAACGTGTGCTCGCGTTGCCCGAAAAACCACCGTTCTTGGTTCAGTTGCATTCCTGTTTTCAAACAATGGTAATATTAATGAATGGCTCGTTTTTATTTAGGAACCTGCCCGCTGGGACAGAGTGGAGCGGGGAACTTAGAGAGTGGAAGCGTAGGCTTACGCTTAGGATTACTTAGGCTAAGGTTCAGGTTGGTCAATAATAATAATAATAATATTGATAATAATAATAATAATAATAATAATAATAATAATAATAATAATAATAATAATAATAATAATAATAACAATATTAATAATAATAATTAATAATAATAATAGTAATCATGATGATTATAGTAATAATAGTAAAATTTGTTGTATTAATAATAACAATAATAATAATGATGATGATTATTATTAATTACGATGTTTGTTGTTTATTTTAACGGAGTATGCAAATTACGTTTGTTATAATCAAGAGTGGATGATGACTTTAGACAAACGTATGGAACTTACGAAGCTGTGACAATATAACGATTTCATTAGGTCAACGAGTGAACGAGCTTTTATTTTTATTCTCAGGATCGATTATACTTTGTGATGGAGTTTGTCAATGGCGGAGATCTGATGTATCAAATACAACAAGTTGGACGGTTTAAAGAGCCGGTTGCTGTGTATGTTGATGGGTTTATTGTTTATATTATTATTATTATTATTTTTATTATTATTATTTCAAATCTGGTGGTTTTTTATCGTAGCGGTATGAGCACATTTTAGTACGCTCTAGATACGCACACGACGTTAGCATAATGGTTGCCGTGAGATTAGCCGGTGAATGCTTTGAAAGCATTCATTTTGAGTAGTAAAGGTTGGAGGGCAAATCTCAATGTGTGCTGTGTTTGTTTTAGTAGAATTATAGTGACTCCAGTCTGATAATAGTCACGTTTAAAAGTCTGAATTTTCTTTACTGTTCTTTTGGTTTGAAGTATTAAATTGTGTTGAAAGACTGAGCACAATTATTGAAAAATTTGTACCACTTTGCTGAACGTAGGAATCGATTTTGTACAGGTTGAAAATTTCACAGTTGGTTTTTTGTTTCGAACGGTTTGTTTTTAACGGCCACACGACGGAAATGACTAAGGTGTGTATTGTGGCGTTAAAGTTTTGAAACTGAAATCGTCTCGGCAAAGCTTGCTTGTTTTGTTATCAATTTACTTCGTACTGATTTGGTTGTATTGCAAGGTTTAGCATGCGAAATATTGTAGTATAATAATGGAGTGTATTATGGATTTAAAACAGACCTGGTTTTTTAGAAAAAATACAATCAACAATTGCGACGCTGATGTATTTTTAGGTTTTATTCCGCAGAAATTGCGATTGGTCTCTTCTATTTGCATTCGAAAGGAATCATTTATCGTGATCTCAAATTGGACAATGTTATGCTGGACCAAGATGGTCACATCAAAGTTACAGGTAGTGTTTGCCGTAGATTTTGGTTGTTTTTGTTTCTGTCTAACTTAATTTGGTTGAATTGTAGTGGAATTTTTTTTCAATTTTTGGATATTTTTTCAATTTTTTGAGCTTTGTTAGATTGAATTTAGTCCAAAAGTCAAATAAGGTTTTGAAATTAATGTTGGGGTTGTTATGTATTATGACAGTATATAGGGTAAAGTAGGCGAAATATATTTATGCCGATTTTAACAGCTGCATCTGTGAAATTAGATTGCGCTTTTTGACGTGTTCTCATTAAGAACCATTGAAGGCGCAGTAATCTAGTGCTTTTATCAGTAATAAATAACGTGAACACTAAGAGTAAGAGAACGAGTTCAGTTAAGAAATATTCAAAACTCACATGAATAATATATCTAAGCCGCTGGTTTCAGTAGAAGAGCACACATGATGAAGCTTAGCTTTTTGGGCCAATGTAAAGATCAGGGGGGACGGAACGTTTTTCTGTGAGACTACAATAGGGTAAGCTTAAGCTTTAGACTATTTTTTTGCTTGGCTTAGGCTTAGGCTTTGGAATATGGTTATAAACTGTTCCGCCCTGTTCTTTACATTGGCAGCTTTTTGCAACATTTGTACTTGTAAAGTAAAACGGCATGAGGCATCGCTAGTTACTAGCTTTGTGTTTGTTTGTGTTCATGGCCCATGTAAAGATCAGAGGCAGAACGTTTTTCTCTGTGACTGCAATAGAGTAGTCTTAAACTTTAGACTAGTTTTTGTTTGGGCTTCAGCCTCATTATTACGCTTAGGCTTAGGTTTAGGAATATGCTTATGGTACCGTTATGGCCCTGATCTATATATTGGCTTGGCCGTGTTCATTATGGTTTCGCTTGTCAACTATAACAACATAATATGTGTGTTTTTAGATTTTGGTATGTGTAAAGAAGGTATTTTTGGCAGTGCGACTACAAAAACGTTTTGTGGCACGCCTGATTATATTGCACCTGAAGTAAGCTGGAAATATTTTTATGGCTTTGAATAGGTGACCGATGTTTGGCTTACATGATATCGTATGAAAATGTGGCAAATTGAATTTTTAGCCAAGATTGTTATAGGTACTAACATATTGTAATTATGTTTGTTTTTTCTCTGGTTACAACTGATGTTCCGGATTTTGTTAGTTTATGTCTGTATCTATGTAACATAAATGTTTATTTTTAAGATTGCTCTCTATCAACCATACGGTAGCTCAGTGGATTGGTGGGCGTATGGCGTTTTGCTTTTTGAAATGTTGGCTGGCCAAGTATGTTTTATATTGTTTATACTGTCTTAATAGTTTGTAGTTTATTTTGACTTTTTTTAGTTTTGGTAAGATACATTTTCCTGCTTCAGTCATAGACTACAATCTTGTAAGTAAGGGGCAAACTGTTTCAATGATTGTATTTTGTATTGAAATGATATGAAGGAAAGAAAGGCTTCGCAATAGATTGCTGCATCGACGCCCGCTATTGAAATTGCTCTTTTTTGTTGTAACGCAACATAACTACTCTCAAACACAATATGAATTTAAATAGTATGCAGCAAAAAATTCGTCATATTGGTGACAAACCAGGCAACATTTGAACCAAATGGAACGTTTTGCTGTTAAGTGTTTTAGAAACAGTTTTGTACATATCTGTCCCCTTTTTATTTATTTCAGCCTCCGTTTGATGGAGAAGATGAAGACGAGCTTTTCACAGCTATCACTGATCACAATGTATCATATCCTAAATTTATGTCGAAAGAAGCGGTCGCTATTTGTCGCGGGGTACGTGTGTAGTTTTTCAAATTTTGCTTGGCGTACAATTAGTGTTTGGGTAGCTAAAATTTTTAGCTTTCAATAACATAGCGGGCTTTAGAGTTTATAATTTTTACTTGCCGTCATCTGTCTGGTTCAAATTTACCAGCATCGTGAGTGGCGTATTACGCAGCCTCAAAGGTAATTCAAGTATCGTTGAGACTAGGCTTGGTTGGAGTCAGGGGCGTAGCCAGAATTTCTAAAGAACGGGTTACGGTCTCTAAACATTTCGAATGGCGTTTTTGCGTTACCAACTGGAAAATTTCCAAAACACCTGACAGAAATCACAAACGGGATTTTTCAACCTTAATCCTCTTGGCTACGCCCTTGATTGCATTTCGTAAAATAATTTAGTAATTTTATTGGGGTTTCAGTATTTTGGCCTGGCGCGTTAGCAAAATATACCATAATATTATAGTTGTGTTTTAATTTCGCCAAAATAATAATGTTTCAGTTTCTACAAAAGAATCCTAAAAAGCGTTTGGGTGCATCGTCAGAAAACATAACCGAAAATATGCGTGAAATTCGGGAACATGCGTTCTTTCGCCGCATTGATTGGTCAAAAATTGAAGCTCGCGAAGTACAGCCACCGTTTAAGCCTAAAGTCGTAAGTGTCACTATATTTATCGCTAGCTGTGAATCCGTTCAAATGTTGGCAAAACAGGCGTAGCCAGCCGGTGGGTTTTATGGTCAAAACCCCATTTTGTGTTTTTTGTCCATGGGGTTTTACGTACTTTTTCAGTTAGTGTCTCAAGAATAACTTCTTTCGGAAATCCTGGCTACGACCCTGTCCGGCAACAATCAATGGTATCTTTTTATTTGTAGTAAGAATACTCCTGTGTGCATGACATTTATATGCATCAAAAGGATTTGGAATCATGTCCAAATTACGTGTTATTCTCGTTAGCCTGTTTATGTTTGTGAGTATTAAAGCAGACAAAATTAACAGTAACTGACAGTCTGACCTCTGGGGCTGTATATATTTTCAAATTTGTGGGAATTATTTCTGATATTTTTCAAAATTTGAAAATATATATTGATCACTAACGCTATCGAGGCTGCTCAGTAAATGATGCAATGGCACATATATAACTTGGAATTCGATTCGCTTGTTCATTCTGTGTCTAAGTTATAGCTAATAGTTGTGCAAACAAAAAATATTGGAAACACACTCAGCCCTGTGTTACTCTTTCATAAAGGTCAGTGAAACCTGAGCAGTATAGTTTGTATTGGCATATTTCGTTACAATGGATACTAAATCTACGTAAACTAAAGCATCTAAACTGATTCCGTACACAAAGGTCATTGAAAACTTGCCCTGTTTATGTGAGTTTCGAATTTATGGTGAAATTAGAATTTGAGTACGGAGTACATTCGAATGTTAGATGAAAACAAATATAGATAATGGGTTTCTATCAACAAAGTTCGGCCGGAACGTGCTTGAAAACCAGAACCGGGACATGACCGGAGTTTTTAAGAAAATTTCCGTAATTTGTATGGAATAAAAAATTGACTTCATGTAAAAACTGGAGAAGACAATAAATATTAATCATTGCATGCAATAATTGTCACAGACGCGTAGCAGCTAAAAGTAGCTAGTGTGCTGAACATGATTGCAAAAAGCCACAAAACTAAAAGTTCCAGTTCCGGTTTGTAATCATGAAACCGGTAGCGGAACCTGCTCAGCCTTAACCGTAACATTCGGCGAACCCTGGTTTCGATCGTTTTACACTGCAAAGGAGGTGTTTACTAGAAACATGATTTCGTTTCGTTTAACGTAACGCTGTGTTTTCAGTTTATCGTTAGTACCAATTTCAACAACCCGAGTTTGTATCAGTTTGTTTCTACAGAGAATGCGAGTGACGTTTTGCTTGAGCTATCGCTGTACTGTGTTTAACCATATTTTGGGTTGGTTCTTTTTTGGTTGCAAGATCTGTGCATAGTACGAAATTTGGTTCGCATTGTCTATTATTATGTTGCGCGTGTGCTGATTGGTACTAATTATAGACCAAATATTCTGTTAGCCCGTATTGTCTTAAAGTTTCTCTGCGATAGGAATGCCGATTGCACTAGTAATTTGTGGTACCGCCCCGTGCCATCGTGCATCACAAATCAAAGCAGATTGTACCGTAGGGGTTATGGAAATTGTGTTAAAGGGGGAGGCCACGCGAGATATACTAGTGGAAAATCTCGCAAGCGAAGCCAACGAAAAGGCGAACTCTATTTTAGCGCTAAGCCAGAATACACAATCTTGCTTATGAACCTTGTTTGGGGGTCTTAGGCCGGGGTGGACCTTTGGATCCGCGAGCGAAATTGGGGATCCGACGCCCAGTCAGCATTGAGCTAACCCTAAGTGTCTTCGTGTTATGCAATTGCTTATTAGAACGAGAGCTACGCTGTCAGTGTTCGGCATTTATGGACAGCCCAACGTGTTTTCGTGTGCTTCAGCAAACTTTCTCTAAAGTTTTGCATTTATTATGACCCATATTTTTCAAATAATGCCCATAGCACCTATCACCAGCAAGAGACAAGTGTTCAAACTGGCGAAGCTCGGCAATTACGAATCGCAAAACTGGTGCAAAATTTACGACGAATGAAATGCGAAAAAAAATTACTGAATTCAAAATCTGATCAATCACTGATTGATAAGCTATAAGATCTATGCAGGATCCACAGCAGTCTGGAAGAGAGTTAATAAATGAAAATTGAAAACTAAACACAGATAGAATTTCATGTTGAATTTAAGTCCCGTTTTATACTCTGATTCTTAGCGCGTGTGGGTGTGGAATTGAAATTTGCTAAAACTTACGTACGTAAGAACAGAGTTATCAAAACACCACATCGCGTACGCATAATAATGTGGATCTTGCACTATCACCAATTGGCGTTAGATGCTACATAGATTTTGAAAATACGGGCTAGGAAGTGTACGTCTTTTGTCCATCATACCGCGGTAGAATCTACGGACAGTTTAATGTTACACTTGTTCTCTGGCATAGAGAATGGGGCGATCCGGGGTCAGTATTAGTAATTCAAAACATTTTGAGAATTTCCAAACTTTACCTCGGTGTAATTCATTATACGTACGTCATGAGTAGTTTGAGTTGTATCGCATCGGTAAGAAAATTTTCGTAAAGGGCCAGCTTACAATTTGATTCTGGTGCATTGTGTCGTTTAGCTGTGACCTGGACTCAGCATCATGTATATTACGTCTTGATAATAGTTTCAGTTTAGTCAAAACGTTCTAACTGTTAGATGTAGACTATCCATATTATGCATCTTTTCGTGTAGCCGATGCGTTTGTATGGTGTAATTGGTTGAAGAAATGTGAATTTAGAACGGTGTTTTGATTTTGGATTGGTTCTGTGTTTACTCGGCACATGTCTAACGTTATACCAGCAGTCGAACCGGATGAGAAAACTATGGCCAGCCGGGTACCACCTCTGCCTTATACATTCGCACTGTTCCAGCGAGAATGTCTGGTACTCGTTTGTTACCGTAAGATCAGGGAGCAATCGGGATTACGGTTTCGGCTCTGGCATTTTGTCACCTTCCGGTTGCGGTAAATTTTTATCGGAATTAAAAATTCTTTTATAAAAATCTGGTCGGTGGAAATTAAGATATTTTGTAGATTTGATTCGTATTGTATGCAAACAATAAACGATCGAAGGTTGATTTCGCATTCGCGAATTATGAAAATCTAAAATACAGCAGATAAAGCGAATACCTATCTCCAACATGGGTTATTTCACAAATAATATTTCAGAAAAGAAAATTAAAATGAATTTTTCGGTGGCATGTATTTTTCAATTTCCGGTTCTGTTTGCGGTAATTTTTTGCTAATTCCGATTCCGGTATATTGTAATTCCGGTTGCACCCTGCGTAAGACAAATATTTATTATCAAACCAGGCATCACGAATTGTTTCGATAGTTGCATTGAGCAAAATACAGTAAACTGGCTGTTTTCGCTGATGATCGCATTCCAGCATAAAGGAGAACATTTTGTGATTTGTACTACAGGTTGAAATACATTTTGTATGAATATAATCATTTTAGTAGTGCTTAAATATTTATAGGTGTTCATATTTATAGGCGTTTTAAGTTAAAATTTTTGTTGGTTAGAAATTGTAACTCTGTTTAGACAGTAAATATACTTATTCAGTATTGTTCTATATTCGTAGAGGTTGATTTTCAATATATATTATCTATAACGAAAGACGATTTTGCAAAGTAGCAGGGTACTAAGTTCTATAAACAGTCCCGTAATTAGGGATATGCCGATTAATCAGCATCGGCATCGGTATTAATCGGCCCTGTTTGTGAGTATTGGCATCGGTATAGGCACTGTAAAAAAATTGCCGATTCTTTGCCGATACATTTTGCACATGTAACAGTCATTTGGAATGCTATCAGTTTTATTTCTGGGCGCATAGTATCGGTATATGTCTGGTCAGGAAAACTGTTATCTGTTTTGCGTTTGTGTTTGAAAAAATTAATTGAAATGAACCGTTCTTATAAAATTTTAGTCGTTTTTTTCATATAATGATGTAACATTAAGCATGGTGTACTAAAGTTGGAATCGGCATCGGTTCGGCATCGGTAAAATATCAAAATAAGAATCCGCATCGGTATCGGCATTGGCAAAAATTTTGGTATCGGCATATTCCTACCCGTAATTAGGAATCGTTAATAGAAACGGTAAGAACGTTTCCAGGTGGGATGCAGGGCAAGGAAAATTTTCGTAACACCAAGTTGTTTTAATGTTGGAAGAATTGTCGACCAGGGGAAAAATACACTCATTCTTACGTTAGGCTTAGACTTAGGCTTGGGAATATGCTTATAATAGGTACTGTTCCGCCCCTGTTCTTTACATTAGCCGATGGCCATAACGCAAGTGGTGCATACGTTGCCCCTTCCCGTAGGTCTGGAATTGCTTATAAAGCTATAGTAACGGTGTATTTTTTGTGTTTTAAGTTCTTTGGGATAATCTTTAAATATTTTGCGTAATTACAATTATTTTTTATTTATTTAAATTATTCAATTATTTTCAACTCTGATCTATGTTTGGTTTAATACAGTTTCACGCTGTTCAACAAATTTGGTATACCGATATGAGGGAAATCAGTATTTTTGCTAATAGTAGGTGGTGCTACGGTTTGGTCATAGTCCTCATCATATTAAGAATACACGAATGTAAGAAATGATTTTCGATTGTTTTGATTTTGTATGCCCATTTGTCGGGTTTAAAAGCAACGCTAAAACTTTTCTAGAGGATCGATGAAAGCGTTTTTAAGAGCGGAGGGCATACACATAGGGCAGTGCTTCCAGCATATGTGCGCGCACGTTCAGCGATATATTAAAGATGGAACGCCTGACATACGTATTTTGAGCACCGTTCCAGCATTAGTAAACATTGTTTTCAACAGTAACAGGTCGTTCTAGAAAACAATTAGCACGTACCAATTTGTTGATAGTCTAATTTTGTAAGCGTCAAAGCGTAAGTATTGAATGCCTTCTTAAATATAGTATACCCGTTGTGAAAACAAATGAAACCACATCAGTTTAGAAATGCTGTACATGGGTGCAACTACGGCTACTTAGTTTCTATTTAAAATAGATGCAGTCTAAGTATGTTTAGCGCAGCGCAAAGCTTTCACTTGTGATGGATACTGTATTTTTTGCTAAAGTTGGTGCTTACACCGCAACGAATTTAGCATATTCTAAAATAGTTTTTCTAAATAGAATTTTAGACATTAACTCTAAATGCGGCGCTGTTTGAGAACACAAGCGGTGGTGCTGGCTGGCACTGTAGGTTTTGCGTAAAACCGACGGAAATAAAATGTGAACCGCAGTCATACTACAGTTCATACGGTCAAAGGGCGTCGCCTCGGGAGCCGCCGGCGTTTCGTATTTTTGTTTGAAGGTTTTCACACAATTTTGTAATGCCTATGCCTAAGCCTAAGCCTAAGCGTAAGCGTAAGCACAGTGTTGATAACAACAAGAACTCGTGGTTCATAGTTTTTCTAGAACGTTGTGTCTATTTTTTTAAAATTGTGTCGACGCCCTTGGTGTACGTACGTACTGCAAATTGATGTTATTTAAGGGCATAAACTTTTGGGAGCCATTAATCATAAAAGTATTTATTTATTAATACTGCCACGCCACCCACGACTGGAAGTGCATGTTTTTGGTGAAATCTGCGAAGGGCCGAGTGTGTTGTGATGGGGGTGGTGCGATGGTACGGACTTTGTTTTGATGATACTGGTTGCGGTGTAGACGTCTTGGCGAAACTGCCAGTGTGGTCGTATGAGTTGTGATTTTTGGTGCTGTTGGTATGGTTGAAGTCTAGTGCCTGTAGCCAGGGCTGGTAGGGGGCTTGGGACTCCGACAAATTTTGTCCCCCCCCCAACGTAGAAAAGCTTTAGCCAACTTTTGGAAAATGGACAGCATGACCTACTTAAATTGTTTTAAGCAACCCCATGGCCCCAGCATGTTGAACTGGCTACTGGCCGATTCGGCTAGTGAGGTATACATCCGTTGGTTTTGAGTTACATAAACTGTCAGGTGAGTTCTGATGTCTGGCTTGTTGAGGTCGATGGGAACTGTTTGGGAAGTTGTTGCTGGGAACCAGGGATGGGCGGTCTACTCAACGCAAGCAAGATGAATGAGCTTTTTACAGAGTTGATCACCAAGTAATGTTTTCATTGATATTGGCATTGACGGTCGCATATAATCAGCTTAAGTTCGTTTTCATATGTGCGCAACATCTGTTATAATTGGAGTTGTAATATAAGTTATGTGGAAGTTTTCAACTGTTCACTTTGTGCCACCATTCCTAAATGGTGTAAATAAAGTAAAAATAGAAAAGTTGGCGGCGACTTATTAGTTTAATTGTATGAATTAAACGGTAATTCTGAGCAGATAAAAATATTCGAAACTTTTGTTAGAATAATCATTTAGTTTTCGGTGCCGGTTAAAAATTGATCTAGGCCGTGACCAAAAGTCTCGATCTCTGTAGGTTGCGTCTCGGTCTCGGTCTCGCTTTTTTTGACCGAGACAGGCCCATCCCTGCAGGGAGCTGAAATATTATATTGTCCTTACGGTTATTCCTGTCCAAGCCGGCGTTTGCCCAAAACCATTCCGACCTTAGGGATCTTTTTTTGCATATTTGACCTTCTCATCATGACCTTTCGTAATCAGTCGACATTGTATCATGGAAGAAGACGTCTAAAATTTGGTGGTATCGTTGTTATAGTTTTTGCATTTTGAATCTTGGCTATCTTGCATTTTTTAATCAATTTCTGTTTCTCTAATATATCGTTCGAGCTGTATTCAGTCTGATTGGCTGGTTGTGATATTTATGTTGAACCAATCCCAGTGAGTTGGTTTTTGTTTTTGTTCGTAGATTTCCAATTAAAAACTGACGTTTAATTTCGTTCGAGCTGTATTCAATCTGATTGGCTGGTTGTGATATTTATGTTGAACCAATCCCAGTTAGTTGCTTTTGTTTTCGTTCTTGAGATTTCCAATTAAAACTGACGTTTAATTTCGTTCGAGCTGTATTCGATCTGATTGGCTGGTTGTGATATTTATGTTGAACCAATCCCAGTTAGTGGGTTTTTGTTTTCGTTCTTGAGATTTCCAATTAAAAACTGACGGTTAATTTCGTTCAAGCTGTATTCAATCTGATTGGCTGGTTGGCTGGTTGTGATATTTATGTTGCACCAATCCCTGTTAGTTGGTTTTGTTTTGGTCTTAGATTTCGAATTAAAAACTGACGTTTAATTTCGTTCGAGCTGTATTCAATCTGATTGGCTGGTTGTAATATTTATGTTGAACCAATCCCAGTTAGTGGTTTTTTGTTTTCGTTCTTAGATTTCCAATTAAAAACTAACGTTTAATTGCAGCATTGTTTCGAAACGTTGCTCGGTCGAAATTAAATCGATGTTTGAACCATGAGAGATTGTTGTATTAAGTGATGAAATTGTCGCGGAGATAGTTGTATTCAGTAGCATTTGCATATATTCCTCCTGTCATGCAATATTTATATATATTAGACAAGGCCGGAGCATTCATACCCCCCAAACCATCGTTTGGGGGGCCCCAGCACTAAGATGGACCACCACCCTAACAAGATTTTAAAAAATTGAAAAATATTTTGATCATCTCAAGTGGTCTTCATCCCGGAATTTCGGGGGCGGGGGGGGGGTGGCACCTTAGCTTGTTTCGGCACTGGTATTAGATTCAGTTTTGCTAGTGCTTGATTTAATTGAAACACAATTTATGCATGAGGACGGTATCGAAAATGGAAATTGTTGGGTAGGAAAATTAACATTTATGCACGTTACTTTAAAGGAGTAAGAAATTCAGGGTCCATCCAGTAATAGATTTTGTTTAAAGGAGTAAGAAATTCAGGGTCCATCCAGTAATAGATTTTGTTTAAAGGAGTAAGAAATTCAGGGTCCATCCAGTAATAGATTTTGTTTAAAGGAGTAAGAAATTCAGGGTCCATCCAGTAATGGCTTTTGTTTAAAGGAGTACAACCATGCCGTCTGTCGACCGTAAACAATCTGGTTAGAGTTGTTGATGAGGTTCGAACGTGTTTTTGTCATTTGCGAATGCTGAACGTAAAAACCACCCAGCGATACAAAACTGTGTCCGGCTAAGGATAATTGCAAACCCCCTCGCCTTTTTGATTCAATCTTCACTCGCGATTGTCGATGTCTTAAATTTAAACAAAATTCCGGATGTTTCATGTAAATATGAGCACTGATGAAAGTAATTGAGATCACACAAAAGTTAATATGTCTACTGAAGTCAAATTAAGTGTTTAAGCGTGGATTGTTCATTCTATTTCAGTAAGTGAAAAACATAACAGCATTACTTGTACAGCACAAGGTAACCGCAGTGTGATGTTCAATATGTCCATTGGTCAATAGCTTTTTTATGGTGTCCGGGACCACAGCCGCAAATGACCGGTATCCGGTAGATTTGTACCGGATACCGGAACAAGATGCGCGGATATCGGGTTTTGCCGGATATTAATTCGGAACCGTATATCCGGTCGCATCGTGGCAATTTTGCTGCAAGCAACGATATTTATGTGCGTATAATTTATGCTTCGAGTATATATTATCCAAAAAAACAATGGAATATCAAAATATCACAACGATAGTTTTGTTAATGATTACTTACTTCGTTTTTATAGTCGCCGAGTTGGTTTTGAACACGAAGGTTTGTGTATATTTGGTGACGTTTAGCTTTAGACTTGTGAACAGCGAAGGCACACTTGTGGTGGGTGGCAAACATATTTTAAATTTCACTTACAAAACTGTGTATGCACTGGCGATGTCCAGTGTTTCAGCCAAGGGTTGCCTGACCGATGCCGTAAAAAACAACTATAACCACAACGTTTAACAAACCTGTGACACGTCCCGTCTGATTTTGGACGACGTGCTCATACGCCTAAATTAGGGCCATAGGACACTTATGAACCTCGATGAGTAAAGTTTCAATTGCGCTCCACGAATGACTACGTAGCCGTGTGTATGCAGTCTACCCGGTGGCATTTCAAAAGGTCTTTGGCAGATGGATGCTGCTATTCTCAATTATTTTTGTGCTTATTTGGTTGGCTGCTAATGCATCTCGTACAATATCCTACTATTCGAAGGCGCTGGCATGCGGGCTGACAACGGCTCCGTGGACATTTTAATAGTTTTATGCGGTGTCTAAAAACTGGTGAAATTTTGAAAATTTAAATTTTGCAACACTTTTATAGTTAAGTATACGGTGGAGGGTGTTTTTTTATGTTGCAAACTGGTACAGTCACTAAAAGTCACTGAACGAAACTCTCAAAGGGGGAGGTTTGACCCCTAAAACCCACCCCCTTCCCCCACTTTGCTAACCCTTGTTCGAATTCGTATACAATATGTGCCGGTGCCTAACCTATCTTAGTGGTGTAGTTATTATTATTATTATTATTGTTATTATTATTATAGTTGTTATTGTTATTGTTGTTTGTTCTACAGACAAATCCACGACTCGCAGAGAATGTCGATACTTGTTTCAAAGCTGAACCGCTACGAATGACACCGACCGATTCGCAAGTACTGGCGAATACTCGCGGCGATGAATTTGACGGATTTTCATACGTCAATCACAAATTTGTCCTGTACCGGTGTGAAGTTGACTTTGCTGCAGAAGAAGGAGATGAGCAATGAGCGATGGTGTACGATGGACCCGGAGCAGGATGCTGGCTACGGCCGCAGCTGCTGCTGATGTTCTTGCTTTTTAAAATTAAAATTTAAAATAAATTTACAATTTGAGACAGTTTGAAGCGGAAATGGCAGGCAGATATATTTCAAGAAACCATCGCTTTGTAGTTGTAGTTGTGGTTGTAGTTGTTGTTGTTGTTGAATCAGTAGATACGTCTCAAAATTGGTTTGGTTAGCAGCACCGCTTTCGTCAGGGTCTCCAGCAATCTATGGCTGTGGTAGTTTGGTGAAGTGTTGGAGAAGCTGTTTGAGGGTGGTTTGAGGTTTTGGAGTCGGTGAACGAAGTGGTCCTGGTTTGTCCGTCCTGGTTTGTCCGGCATTGGAATGGAGTCTTTGGTGATGTAAATGGATGATCCAGGGCGAAATAGCAATTCATTTAGAATATTTGGTCGCGGAATTGCAGCAGCGAGCCGGTTTTCGTGGTTGTGTGACTGTGAATGCCGATGGAAACGAAGCGAAGTGATTTTGAATTCAAACTAAGATGCCGTTGCACGGACAGTCTAAAAACGTGGATTTGGATTTTAGTGACCGGATGCCGTTGAAGCAGATGCGCAGCTGTTGTGGCAGAACGTTTTGGATTACGACATATATATATAAATATATAAATATATATATATATATATATATATATATATATATATATATATATATATATTATATTTTAATATGAATATATTTACATATGCGCAGTATTTAGGTGCGTTTTTGTGTTTCAGCCTCTCACTGAAGCCGTCGTTTCCATAAGGAAAAGTTTGTTTTCAATTTGTTTTGTTTGTTTTCTGTTTTCAAAAAATGAAATGATGTTCAAAATAGTTATGTTGAGTGTTCCAGTTTTAATAATTGAAGTATTGTAACAAAAAATAGAACAAATATGTAAACGGAAAATTTAGAAAATCTCGGCTGTTGACTGCGTCGCACGCCGCTACTGTGTGTCACCGGGACACCGCCGGTCGTTGCCTCCCGACGCTGGCGAGTGGCGACCACGGCGTGTAGTGCACACTTCTTCGCACATTGAAGGCTGATGCCCGGGCGTAGGCTTAGGTTAAGGCTTAGGCTTTCGATTATGTAAGCCGTTTTGGAAACTTAAGCCTAAGCCGAAGCCTGTGGGGCAGAAGCGTACAAGATTCGAAAACTCAATCGCGGATCAATCAAAGCGATTGAGTTTTTTTGGGGCAATGAATGCAAAACAGTGCCATATTTGCGTATTATATATGTATGTAAATATAAATATATAAGCAACATATACATATCAACCGTTCAACAGGGCTATAATTGACATTGCTGGCAATCACTATTTATATACAACTCATGTTTACACAGTTGCCTTCGGGATCAAATGTCCGGGGTGAGGTGGTTGATGATCGAATCAACGATAACAATTGCTTCCGTCTCAAATGTCAGTTTGGAAATCACGACAATTCCGTCGCCTGATAACTCGTCGACCGACAACTTGTGTTGGCCAAATTTCTAGTCTATTCGACAATTTGTCGCCTATCATTATGTACAGAAGTAAGATTTTAGGGGCTTAAAATGATGTTTATGACTTTTTGCGTATAGACTTAAGCTTGGTTTAGGCTTACTTTTTGGTTTAGGTTTAGGTCGCTGTTGGGCGACGAATTGTTGTAGATTAGAAGATTAGCGAGGGCATGCGTACCGCACTAATTCCTTATTTATATACTATTGTATAGGTTTAATACTAACATTGTAAGTCATTTTGTGTCATTTGATGGTGTGTATGTAAATATGTTGGAATGTTATCATAGTTCTTTGGGAACGTGGGGTCGAAACCTCGGTGGTCACAGAGCTTGATGGTTGTTTACAGGTAAGCGATTGCCATAAGCAAACAGTCGGGGGTAACGGTGATGGACGTGCGTACTACCAGTGTGGTTCAGTTGTAGGAACGTTGAGACGGCTTGCATGTCAACTGGCTGGCTACTGTGGAGAAATTTTTCATTTCACAGTTGGTTTGCAAAGGCAGTTAAGACATTTGGGCTATAGCTGGGAGTTCGCTACTATAAAGTCACCTGTAAACTCGATTTGTCATCTAGATCTAGCAGTCTAGCCCCCACACCCACACACTTGATATTTTTACCCCCACTACAAAACAACGCCCTAAGCTTGTACGGGGAAATGTCTGTAAGTGCCAGGGTTCGGGGTTCAAATTAATCAAACCGGTCGCATGAGTATAAATTGGCTCTTGTACACTTCGCCGATATTTTAAGGTTAGGGCTAAGCTTAACTTAAGGCTCAGGCTTAGATTTAGCTAAACTGTTTGAGAAACTTAAGACTGAGCTTAAAACATGCTGATATAAAGCGACGTATAAGTTAAGGGGTAAATGTGGTTAAGTAGTTGGTTGGTAGCGTATCACTTGTGTACAAAATTTTCTTATGAGAGGCACATATGCCATGTCGTAAACTCCACCTGATTGTCTGTATAGGTGGGTTTGTCGGCGATATTTCATCATTACCAGCTAACACATGATTCACTCGCTGACGACAGGTGTTCAGAACGCGACATATACGATATGTGTGCGTGAAAACAATTCGTAGACCGACAACTCGTCGACTGACAACTTGTGATCCGAAATTTAATCGACTCTCGACAATTCATCGTCCATCATTATGCTTAAGTTGGTTAGGTTTCAGGCTTTTCGACGCATGTTACGCGACAAGTTGTCCAGCGACGAATTGTTATTAATTCCTGTACGATATTTATGCACTGTTTTTGATTTGTATAAGTGGTTTTATTGTCGAAGCCTTTTTTTTGATTTCTTGGTGTTGTGTGTTAACGTCCAATTGTGTTGTTGTTGTTGTTTTTTTGTTTGACTGTACATGGGAAAGTTGAAGTTTAACGGGCAGTTAGCATCCTATTGTGCCGGTTTTTAATTTATTTTAATTTCAATTGGTTCGTCAATATTTAGGTATTGTATGAGCCGCGGGTATTGGTTGAATTAGCATGCCAAATAGAAATGATTGGTTTGATATTAGTGTGTTGTACCGTTGGTTAGTTTGGCTTTTATACACTGTCTCCGCTGGTTTTAGCCTAAGTCTAAGTCTAAGTCTATTTATGCCTACTCGTTCGAAGCGTCAAGTTTTGGGCGAAATCGGAATATTTGGAAAATTGTTGGATGGAGTGTGCGTAAACCGATATTTCTATACAGTGTCATTTTTTGAGCTGTTTATTTAAATACTTTACGATCAATTTGATTTAATTTTGGGACATTTCTTTTGTTATTGAAAAGTTTATGGTTGATATGAGGAAAATAAATTAGAGGAAATGTGGATTTCATATAGTAAAATTGTTAATTTGATTGGTATGTCCAGGTTATAATATACGGGGTGCTTTGTGGCATATAATATTATATTGTGCTTCTTATTTAAAGTCAATTATATATAATATATAATATATATATATTATATATAATATATATATATATTATATATATATATCATATATATACATATATAACGTGTATGTGATAATACCTTCGCTTCACTATGATTGGTTATTGGGTTATTTTAAACATAGTTAGGATTTTAACCAAACTGGTAATTGTACCCCGAAAAGCAGAACCAGCATTCTGGATTTTTTTCATTTGCTCGAATCTCCATATTCCGTAATAAAACTAATCCGTAATTTATGCAGATGGTAGTGTTAAAATAGCTTCTCCGAGTTTAAACGTGTGTCCCCATATTTTCAAATGCGTATAGCACCTATCACCAGTTAGCGATATGTTTTAAAACTGACGAATTGCTGTAGCTATGAACCTCTGAACATGTACAGAAGTGGGGCAAATAAATTCGAAAAATGTGAAAAATTTCGAAGCTCGCCATGTACTGGATCGAAAGCTACACGATTTATCAAAACTGGTGATTGCTGCTGGACACATTTGAAAGTATGAGCACTGGGTACTGCTGATTAGAACCGAATTGAACTAAAGACCTTAAGGTTTAATGAACGTCATTCATTGTAAAGTTTCTGTGGTTGGTAATGTATATGCAGATTCAATGGATTTATTAATACGGCGAACATGGTAAAATTTGGCTTTTGTGCACTTTTCATAGAGGGATTTTTTGTAAATTTTTAGATTTTAGCAATAACTTAAGCGCATGATTAGGTTTAGGCTGGTTAAAGCTTAGCTTGTTACGGTTGGGAGTAGACAGCGGCCAACAGTGTAGTAGTATGATACGAATATTTTTGTTTGCGTCGCTATACTATGGTTGTGCTATTTTAGTTCTATATGTATACTACCTTACCTATATTATGTTTGTTCCTAATATATAATTACGTATGTTATATAGATTGCATTAGATAAAATTGCGGATATTGCAGTATTATATATATTGAATGCAGTTTGTGCAAGCTAGCACGTGTACTTTCTTCAAAATGCACTAATAGAATGCTTCCGTTTGAATGATTGCAGTGTTTCTTCAGTATTTTTTGTTTCTACTTCCATCTATTTTTAATTGTGTGTATTATATATCTATCTATGTATATATAATATATATGTATATATAATATATATCTATCTATGTATATATAATATATCTATGTATATGTATATATAATATATTGGCTTTGTTATTCATTTGGGGTAGATTGCTTGCAACTTTCGTTCAACAGGCGAACTACCAATGTTACAATATATAATACACAGAGATATTTTAAACCAGAAGATAATGTTTGTACGATCACATTAAGTCGACTGTTTAAGCTTAGGATGCTTTTGGACTGGTGTCAAAATAATTCCCCACCCGACAACACGGCAATTGGCAAATTGGAAACTGAAATCTCGTGGATACACCAGTTTGTCGCTCATCATTATGCTTAAGTTTAGGATTATGTTTAGTTACTGTCAAGCGAGAAGTCACCTGGCGACGAGTTGTCGCAGATCCTATTGAACAGGTGTCTCAGATGGTTTCGGGGAGGTATTGAATCGGCGCCTAGCTGATCTGCGCTGTAATATTGCCGGCAGCAAACGACAAATTTAGATATATTGGTAGTAACATGTTAAGTATTCATATACGTATCTTGTAGCCAGGGTGCAACCGGAATTACAATTTACCGGAACCGGAACCGGAATTTGAAAATTTTACCGGAACCGGAACCGGAAAATGAAAAATGGATTTCACCAAAAATTTCATTTTAATCGTATTTTTTGCTCTATTATTCGTGAAACAACCTTAGTCGAACACAGGTATTTATTTTATTTTTTTTTTAATTTGTCGACTGAAGTGAAATCCACCATCAACGGCTTATATTCTGAGTACAAGTGGCTTTCAAAAGAGATTCTTAAACGGCCAATTTATAACACCGAAAAACCCAAAAAAATTAACCAAACAAAAAAAAAATGCCGGAACCGGAACCGGAATTCCGGTTGCACCCTGCTTGTAGCACCAAACTCTCGGTATATAGAGCCATTGTAGCGAAAAGTTCGCATGACTGCGTAGCTCAGTGGTTAGAGCAGCGTACCGGTAATCCGTACGTTGTGGGTTCGAGCACCATCACATCTGCAGCGAAATTTTCGTGAAGGTCTCTATATGGTACTGTTTAACCTAGAACTGTTTAATACTGCGTTGCTAGTGTGCAATCGCAGTATAACAAATCTGATTAAAATTGAGTTTAAAATTTGAGCAAGAGTTACTTCGAGTAGGAATTATAGTTGAACTTGAGCAAAATTCTCGGTGGGGTAAAGTTTACAGTTTTGAATTGTTCAGTTTCAAGTTACCCACCATAAACAGACTTATGTTTTACTGCGGCAGATTTGTTTAATTTATACAAATAAATCTCTGTGTGTGATCTTGTAGCAGTGTTTAGCTTGTAATACATTTGTACACTCGAATTCAGATGAACGAACGAGATACAAGCAACTTCGACACGGAATTTACTTCCGAAGCGCCGATTCTAACGCCGCCGGACAAAGTGTTTTTGATGAATTTAGAACAAAACGAATTTGACGGGTTTTCGTTCATTAATCCAGAGTTTATACAACATGTTTAGGTGATGTTTGTAACATCGTCAATAGTATACCAGTGGCGGATTCAGAAATTTCTGATTAGTGAGTATCACGCGTGATCAATAATAGTGAAAAACTCGCGAGCGAAGTGAACGAAAAGCCAAACGTAAATTTAATAAAAGGTTAGCGTATTGTTTTGATTTTGACCGCAGTTGGGCGGTGTAGGTCTGAGTGCGCCCTGGGCATACGCGCTAGCGTTGTTAATATCAGTATTTGCGTCAATGTTATAAGTGTGGTTAAATATAAGTCGATGCAACGTGTACGCCGCGGTAATAGCTTAAACCCGTAACCTGAGAATACTGTAATAGTAGGGTTCGCTTGCTTAGTTATTTGTTTCCGGTTCGAAATTGGGTTTGTTTGTGAAAATTCACCCCGGGTTTACAGCGTTTCGAATATTTATAGTTGAAATTGAAATTTAAGTGCACTCCTGGGCATGTGGGATATTTAAGAGTTTTATTGGCTAAAAGCTGAGACAACAATTTTTCAGTGTGCCCAAAACCTAGATTGAACTTGTGTGCTCGGGATGGGCGGTACATGACGGAATACTTGACGACATAGCGTAAAATAATTTTAAGTCTAAATTGCTTCAGAGTTTGTTGTAAAATGCTAAATATTTTAAATGGTTTGTTGTATAAAGAAGGAAAGTGTAAGTTTCCACGTTTAAAACTCATTTAAGAATGCGAAAATATGTATTATAAGGGTAAGATTTACCACAACTATAATTATGCTGTATTTTTGAGCTGTGTAGTGTATTCTATTTCATTTATACTTGTAGTTTAATCTGTTGCCTACCGTTTGTTTTTTAATGACTTGTTTTTATGATTTATAAAACTTAAACACATACCGCAGGTAAGATGTACTGTGGTCGTACAAAACAGACGATTTTTCGTTCGAGAAAAAGTCGTGGGGTTGGTGTTTTGGGGAATATTTAGTTTTAATCTCGTGTAGGTATAAGGTTAAGTACCATTATGAGCCAAGTTTTATATATCGACCAATTGGATTAAATATATGCTGTTGAAAATGGGTGAATATAAAATGTATATCAAGTCAGATTTAAACTCTTTTTAGTATCTGATTGTGCAACAAGGTGCAAAGGAATAGTTAAAATAACGGAAACGGAAGACGGATATCGAAGTATAAAAGTTTCATATAGGTGTTTTATTTTTGTTATTACATTTGAGGCATGCAAGTGTTTATCGGATTCACCGAAATTTACATTAAGATTTTGGACCCATTTCGTTATTTCTATTTCGTATCGAACAATGGCAGCGTATCTGTAATGCAAAATTTCGAGACGCCTACTTGATATAAAACTAATTTAGCGAAAAATTACAGAATTACCAATTTTTACTGGAATGAGATATCCGGTTGCATTTTGTTGTACAGCTTGTGTGCCCTAGTTCATTCCGGACGTGTTGTTCACATCAATTCAAGTTGTGTTATGTTTCAATGCGCCGCGGGTCGGTTTCCGCCGGTGTGAACAACCATCCGCTCGTCGTGGAGGCCAAAGGCACCCGGTGAGTGCGGCGCGGGTTCAGCTTTTGCTGTCATTTTTGAATGAGTACTGTAAAATAATTTTAATCCTAAACCGTTTTAGCTTAATATTGTGTTATGGCTTCAGGTTTTTACCGTTAAATTGTGTTTGTCAGCTGTGTGCGTAAGATGCATTGAGAATGTGTATTATAAGACGTATGTTTTAATTATTTTATGATTTGTTTTATTGTACGATGGCATGGAGACATTTAAAACTCAAATTTGAATTTGGGATGATGAACTTGTATATGTAATTATAGCAGAAGCTGGATTTTTGTACAAACGGCCTGAAAGAGTAAACCAAAAAGGCCCTTAACCCTTTCTCGCATGAATATTTTCTATTTCCCCTGAGACCTACTTTTATGCTAAGATTCGAACTCCGGTAACTGGAGTGGGAGGCGTATACCATCACCATTCAGCTATAGGAGCTTGACGCTCGAGCCCGAGGGGGCTCACGTCTTGTGGTGATTTAGTACAATGTATACGTGTTGCAATTGTTAAACACGGTGCGATATACATTACTTAACGTATATACACTGCGCTTAGTTGCCTATAGGCAACTCAATGTGAGAAGGGGTTAAATATCACGTTTAATTCAATGTAAAAATAGCATTAGTAGAAGCATATTCCTAAGCCTATATACGTTGAGCTTTTATATATACCTAAGAATAAGCCTATGCGTAAAGAGCTTTTATACCTAAAAATAAGCCTACTTACACAGTCTAAAGCTTAACCTTACTTTATCGCAGTTCCGCAGAAAAACGTTCCGCACCTGATGTTTCTGGACCAAAATCAGTATAGTATGTACTTATTATACGTTGATTGCATTTGAAGTAGAAATACTCATAAACTGGAACCTAAGTGACAGTTTGGACAGCAATATGGTTTCGTGGTGATAACGTATGCAGAAAACTTAAAGTTGGAACAAGTAGTATCTGATTATATTCTATTTGTCGTGTATCATGGTGGTATTTAAAAATAAACGGCATTCAGTTATGTGGCTAATTTGCAGCGATCTTCAGTAGATATAATTCGTTGCCCAATGCGACTACTTATATAAAGCAAGTAGGACACCAGCATGCTTCAACGGTACTGCCGACTTTGAAAAATGCCGACGTTATGCGGGGATCACGTTATAACTGATGCAACACTGAACACGTTTTGGCCCATGTTGATTCAACGTCAACGTAATAGTTTGCGAACTATATGGCGGGTAATACGACAAAATGTGAATGACACAGACAGTCGCATACAAATAGCCATGTCATAGAATACCGCGGGCATTTATGCGAATATCATATATTCCAAAATTCTACTCAATATCATATGATATTGTGCAAAAGTTAAATACGTAATGTAGCATTAAACCATTTCGAAAGCTGAATTAGCTCCTACGTTTTTGTTTGTGGCGAAAATTTTCCCAAAATATATTTCTAAGGACGAAGAATTCAAATCTGACATTTTAGTGTCATGACACTCCGCAGGACATTTAAACTAGTTTACCACAACTTTGCAGACATTTTCAAACATGTCATATTTGACAGACAATATATATATTTGGAATATCATACGATGTTGCACTACAAACAATGAATGTTTCATTAGGATGGTAGACAATTCAAATTTTTTGAATTTAATAGCGTATCAACGTGCAGACAAAAATGTTGCCCGCTATTGTAATATAGATAAAACGTGTTCCAGGTTCACCCAGTTATAACGTGAACCGCGCATTAGCAGCAGCTGCAGGGTGATTTTTGCTCAAACCAGGAGTTCTTCGGTCGCACCACGAAAGCGAGAAGGGTCCTTGCTAAGGCTGCACACTTGTGTTTAAAATAGATCGCTCTTATAAATGTTTATGCGCTGCCAAGCATAGCTTAAAATTTAGCGAGCATGTTCATTTCAGGGCAGCCCTGTTTTCTGGCGGGACTGCAAATGCGCAGACTTAGATTTTAGACATTTTTGCTTATGCTTACACCTTTTTCAACGCTTATGTTGCGGACCACCCAGTTTGTTTTTTAGAAAAACTTTCGGCCTAAATTTCAAACTAAAGATAACTATGTATATTGTTTGCAAATTTCGACTTTTTGTTTAACATTACTGCAATAATAACGTAACAATACTGATATAATTAGCCCATTTACGCAGTTTTTGTGTGTTGAAAACAATCTTTTTCAAAGTAGAACGCAACATTTTATAGTGTTTACGACACCAATAAACTCTTTAATTTTCACCCGCGTTTAGACGTTGGTTTAAATAAACTGACAATGTTTTTATATGTAACAATTTTGCGAAATTAAAAATATTTAAATTTCGATGCGCATTTGACGTTGTTTATGTCTCAATATTGCGCTCAAAGGCTCGTGTTTCGTTAGTTTTAAGCAAATTTTTTGTATATTTTAGTATATATAGGCTGTATGTGTCGTCGTGCCTAAAACGTACCGCAACTGGCGTTAATAATGTTTTCTATTCAAACATAAGTTGTTGATTAATAATGGTAAGTTGAAAAAGTGTTATCAAACTAAGTTGGAAAACATTAAAGCCAGCATAAACTGTTTAATTTTTTAAATTGCAGTCCTTGCACTTTTTGAGATTGATTATCCTCATTAGCATTTTAAAGAGTATTTTAACAAAAATTCCAGCAAAGTGAATTTTATCAGTACTGAAAATAACATTAAAATTGATTTTTGGCTTTTCGTCACTCAAGCGGAAAAAAGTATACTAAAATTTAGTTGCCTAAGAAGTTTAAAAGTTAAAATTTAAAATTTTATAATCTTAGAGGTCTAATGAGCCTATCAATCAGGCTTGAAAACTAGAAATTTCGCACTATAAAAGCAGCAGTTTTTAACAAAATTTAGGCAGTGTTTAGTCAGGTTTGGGCGTGAAAGTTTCATTTAGTTATTTTTTCTGAAAAGATTTTCCGCTTATTATAGACCGCGGGTCGTTTTACTGAGTGCATCAAGTTGTCAAAGTTTTACAATTATCACGTCTATGGTTTTCGTTGTGTCTGATCATCGTGTACCGAAATTGAATTGTAAGTCAGGGCGGGTACTAAGTGTAATAGTTAATTGTCATGGACTTGTTTGCCTTATGGGCGCTTCACTACTTTTTCTTCGTTTATTTCACAAAGGCTCTACTGCCCTAATTAATAAATAAAAAAATCAATAGCCGTTACATTGTAATCGTAACACTTAGGCTTGCAAAAACTAAGAGCTGCTGAAATTCTTAACAATTGATGCTTAACACTCTTAATTCGAGCGGTCGGTTGTCGCATGTTTATACAACTATGGCAATTAATCTAGAAAACGCCGCATGGTATCCAACATTCATTTTCGTTGTGGTGTAAAGAAAATGTTTTGTTTTTATTCTCAACCTATTGCAAACCACGAAATATCTTACAACAGCTACCCTATGCTATCTGTCTATTCTAAACCAATAGCAAAAGCAAACAAGTTTATATCTTAAATTAATGACACTTACAATTACACTGAAAATATATATGCTAAAATTTCATCGTTTTTTAGTTTCCATTTTTCTGGTCATAGTAACTATAGGGATGTACCGATACCAATTTGCATTGTAAAGTTTGCTTATACCGCAGCCGTACATGACGCTTAAATAAACAGTTAGAATCACTGAATTGCCAACTTATAAACGCGAAAATGTATAATCTAACTACCAGAAACAATTATAATACCTAAGAAGTGATAGTCTGGGTTAATTTTGATTTGTTCAAACACAAAAGCAACGGGCATCACAATTTCATGAACAAACACACACATATAAGCCAGCAAGTGAAACTGACATCATTCCAACGAACTGCTAAATACAAAATGTATCGGCAAAGAATCGGCAATGTTTTTGCAGTGTCGATACTGATGGTCGCGAAAAGTGCTGATATGACCAATACTGATGCCGGTTAAAGCATCAGACTTATGTTTTGCTTAGGCTAAGATTTAATAGGGTTCGCGTGTGTAAAATTGCACTTAAAATACGCGATTAAAATTTTACAGCGGCCACTGAATAGAAAGATACGCAAGGAAAAATCATAGGGACACGGTAGTGTCACTATTATATGTTTCTCCCAAAAGTGTTCACGTCTCTTTTATGTTTCTATCAAAAGTCTATTATTTCTACTATTATATATACAAACGTATGTCATTCAAGATCATGGTAACCGGTGTTCATTCGCTATATTTAAAGAAAATTTGTCGAAGTATTAAACGTAAACGTTTTCATAAGATCGGAACCGCAAAATTTCGCATTGGTATTTGGATTAAAATCTTGTCGCAAGGTGTTCTACAGAATCGTAGATTGTAACAATCCAATTTTTTATGTGCTACATAAGTTATCTCAACCATATACGTTAAGCTATTTATTTAACGAAAATACTATTGTTTAGTACGTATATATGCGAAACATGTTGAGTGGACAATTACGAAAAACATTGGCTTATATGATTACAAATTAGTAATAACATAGCTAGTTTTGGTAAAGGTACGGTAGGTAGATGGACCCCCTAGAAACTGTAAGATTATGTGATTTTCCGACGTATTTGAGGCAGCTGATTTCAAATCTGTTATTTATATTCTTGCAGGCCCGAGTTTCAGCCCATTTTACATGTAGCATATACAATGTAAACACAAACACCGGTCAAGTGCACCTGTGGCTGAGTGGTATGATGTTCACATACCACGGCGTTTTTTCAGCTTTTGGGTCGCGGGTTCAAGTCCTACTGGGGAACTATAAATTGAAATTTTATGTGTATTTTTATGTGATTTTCCGACGTATTTGAGGCAGCTGATTTCAAATCTGTTATTTAGATTCTTGCAGGCCCGCTGGTTAATAAAAATATGCGCTTTCAAAGTTTCAGCCCATTTTACATGTAGTATAAACAATGTAAACAAAAACTCCGGTCAAGTGGTCCTGTGGCTGAGTGGTATGATGATCACATACCACGGCGTTTTTTCAGCTTTTGGGTCGCAGGTTCAAGTCCTACTGGGGGAACCAAAAATTGAAATTTTATGTGTATTTTTGCCAAGGCGCGTTTTTGAAAACGTAGACGTAACATCAAGCTGTCGAAAACTGTTTATTTGCAAGCTAGAACCGGAATTCATTTGGTTCAGGGATTGGTTTTATTTTTATTCATTAATTTAGTATTTAATAAAGAGTGGTTTGTTTACAGTATATGAATTATCATTAGCTTTTTTGTAATTCGGAATGACTCGGAAAAAGTCTCATTTGTATCGCGCTAAAGGAGGAAGATATCGAAATAAGGTGCAAACAAACTACATTAATGTTGAGGTTTTTTGTAGTTTAATAGCTAAGGTTATGTTTATGGTGAGATTTATTTTAAGTCAAGGAAAGTCGTGCAATGCGCCAAAGTTGTCAGAAACACGCTAATACTGAGCGTCTTGCATTTACAAATTTACCGATTAGAAAATTTACACCGCATGCGAAAGACCTCAAGGTGCAAGTGTGTAAGCATCTTGTTTTGACCAATCTTGTGCTGGGACTATCATAATCTGATATATTTAATAGTCATGTATTATTTCGGGTAAATGCTCTGCTCATTTAGGTTTAACTGTGTAAAGTAGATTTTGTTCATTGCACTGTTCCACTCCGCGGTTTCTTGTTTTGACCAGTGTCTAAATATATTGCCTGTTAGTTTGTAGGATGCAACCGGAGGTGAAAAATGCCAGATCCGGAGCCGGAAGTGAACAAAAGTAGCCGGAACCGGAGATGATGCCGCAGGTGAGGTGAAATCAGGTAGTTGAAATATTTAACTTGTTAATTTTAGCAAATATCTGCTATGTGTTGTTAAATCGTTCCATTGGAATTTTCTACTTTTCTCATTTTCCAAACAAAACCTATGCTTTAGATTTTCCTTCCAACCAAAGGGAAATCTAGACGTAGAAATTTTCCACTTTTCCCGGTTTAAAAACAAAACCCATGCTTCAGAATTTTCCTACTAACCCAGGGTAAATTTAGGCGTTTAAATTTTCCAATTTTCCCGTTTTCCAACCAAAACCTATGCTGCAGATTTTCCCTACCAATAGTAGGTGCTTAGATTTGACATTCTCGTGGGTTTTTTTCTAAAACTAGATTTAAATTTAAGCTCAAAGTTTACGCGTAATGTACAGATATCAGTTTTGATTTACTGCTCGATGTATTATTGGTAGCACCAAGTTGAGCACTGAAATGTTCAAAACTCGGTTTAGAATATTTGAAGAAATTTTGACTTGCAAAATTAACACCATTAATTTAATAAGGTTCCTTAAGCAAGCAGTCTCTTTCAAAAACGTGACGCTCGAACACAGCGGGCTCTCATTATGGTATGAACCGGCCCGGATTGTTCAGGCCCACGCCCGGCCGCCTTAGTTTTTCGTTTTCGAAAAGAAAACAAGAATAAGTTACAAAGCAAACCTTATAGTTGCAGATTCGCAGTTTTGACTGCGGATTGAATTGCATTATTAGAATTTCTTGTGCAATTAAGAGGAAACGAACAAAAGTGTGTTTCAAGCAATTTTTCACGTCCGCATGTTGATGCAAATGCGTATTCAGCATGTTTCACAAAATATTTGTTGCAGCCATATTTTTAAATGCTGAGCATTCCAATTATATATTTAACGCAATTCATGTGTGCAATACAAAATTGAAAGTATCGGAATCAGTATTCTTCCAAAATACCGATTACAATACCGATACCGATGTATTGGTTCTACACTACTATGCAGCATAAAATCAGTTTTCACTAGAGCAAGTACTTATCAATTGTATTGATTTTCTATTTGAATTCAAACAATTTATATTAATTAAAATATATTAGCATTTTAAATTGAGCGAGTTACCTAATAAATAAAAATGAAATTAGGAAAGCGCGACTTTTGTGATTGTGAAAATGTAGTTTTTAATTTTCATGGAAATATAGCTTAACAGTTCTAAAACAATTATAACGTGAGTATATATGACTTTAAATTTGAATATTTTCGCACTTAAGGTAAATTTACATCAAATTTCTTCCTAAAGCTTAGTAACTAGAATGAAAAGTGCCCCGATGTGGCCATAGAAAACGATATGTTTCGGGTAGTAAGATTTTTAGTTCAATACCGCTAGTATTACAATTTCCATGCATGCGTATAAAGTTTTAAAACTAGATTAATTTGATGCCAATCAGCGTCCTCCCGAAACACGACACAACAATACTATAGAATTAATAAAAGTTAAATCATTGAGTTTGATTGACTGCGTAACGGAAACATATCCGCAACTTTTTCGGAGAAAAGTCAAAATAGACAGTAAAGTGTCCCGACGAGGCTATAGAAAACGATAACGCATCAAGTTTTGGAGCTGTATAAATTTTGTACCGTACAGTGCCCTCTCCATACTTGGCTAAACGGTACCCAGATTTTAAACTTTTAAAACATTAAAATATTTGAGTGAGTACGTAGCGAAACAATATTTGCAACTTTGCTGACGAAATCTGCGTTGTATTCCAATGCGGCCAATGTAAAGATCAGGAACGGAACGTTTTTCTGCGGGACTAGAATAGAATAAGCTTAAGGTTTAGATTAATTTTTTGCTTGGCTTAGGCTTAGGATTATGCTCATTCTTACGCTTAGGTTTGGGCTTAGGAATATGCTCATGCTAACGCTTATGCTTAGGCTTAGGATTAGGAATATGCTTATAATACTGATCCGTTCCTGTTCTTTACATTGAGCCAATTGACGAACAAACACGTTTTTAATATTGGGTCACCAGCATTTTACTCTTAATTTCTACTTATATACTCTTTTTAAAACCCAAAATTTTTCTGCATATATTCGAAACTTCAGTTTACTAAGTGCAAAAACTAATGTCACGAGTGCGTACTCAAATTTTTTACATCAACCATAATTCGTCATTTATATTCTAGTATTTATTTCTTGTTTTAATATTTCGAAACAGTGGATCACATGTCTATTTGGCCGCTGTCAGAGAAAGTTGCGGATATGTTTCCGTTACGCAGTCAATCAAACTCAATGATTTAACTTTTATTAATTCTATAGTATTGTTGTGTCGTGTTTCGGGAGGACGCTGATTGGCATCAAATTAATCTAGTTTTAAAACTTTATACGCATGCATGGAAATTGTAATACTAGCGGTATTGAACTAAAAATCTTACTACCCGAAACATATCGTTTTCTATGGCCACATCGGGGCACTTTTCATTCTAGTTAAACAGTGGTTAACGTTAGCAGCAACTGCGGATTGAGATGACTATTGATATTTTATTTATAAAAATTTCAAATTTATTTTTGCCTACGCATTGCAAAGCGTAAAGTCATGACGAACAAATCTGAAACTTGGAAAAGAAAATTATTTTGAAAAAATCCGCATCCACGGATGTGAAGTCCAACAACTCCCAGACTTTAAAACATCCACATCCGCAAGACTCCTACTGAAACCGTTGACACTGTACAAAATCTAGCATATTTATACATTTGCGATCATTTTTTACGGTTCTATTAAATTCCGAGCTTCACCTACGCGTCATAATCTTCATCCATATCCATCGATGTGCCAGCGCCCAGATTAAATTTACGTTTTCTATTTGTTGCCGGCGAAGACGCGCTATCATCTCCACCGGCTACAATTCTAAACCGTCCTCCTGCAGTAGGTTTACTTTTCAACGCCGTTGAACTCGTTGTACTGCTTGGTCCAGTAGGCGGTGTACCAGAAAACCCATGTGGGACCGATGCGGTTGCCATCGATGCTCTCGATTCATGGGTCTTCCTTTGAAGTTGCTGCTGTGGCTGAACAACAAACACAGGACCAGATGCACCCGCGGAAATAGACGCTACGGAACTTGACGGTGCAATCTGTTGCCACGGCATGCCACTAGATATACTGCCGGTATTTGCACCGCCTAGATTTGCTGATGTACTTACAGATGCTGATATCGAGCCATGTGGTGAGTTCATTCCGAAACCATCGTACTGTGAACGTTGGGCAGCGGGTCCAAGAGGCGCAGCAGTTGACATCATTGATGGCGTAACAAAACTGTTGCTTATTGACGGTGCGCGTCCACCTACGCCGGTCGCACGAAACCTTGGTGTTCCAATAAGCAGCTGAAGTCAACGTTGTAGTTTTGACTTGCATAGTAAGGGTTGCGCTATACTTTTTTGGCGTGCGGCGTCGTCCGTCACCTGTACGGCGTCGTCAGGCACCGTTCGGCGCCGTCCCTCTCCATGCGGTATCGTACGCAAATAACTCAGTACGATAACGTATGGTGACGGGCGGCGCCGTACAGATGACGGACGACGCCTTACGGCTGACGCACGGTGACGAACGGCGCTGGACGTCAAGTATAGCACAACCCTTACACAAAACAAAACAATTATTGCTCTCTCGACCTCAAAGTACAAAGTCAATCAAATTTACGTATGTACGTTAGCCAGTGAAACTAAGTTCTAAAATATTATCTAATTTTTTCTAAATTCAATAGCTATATTGTCCTTTCAGGCTAAATTTTTAAATTCGCCGTATGTTGGAATTCTATTACCGTAGGCAATGCCAACTTTTCATATTAATAAAATGCAAACATATCGCACAAACCTGCTTGTTTGATCTCAATCTGTAATTGTGTTGAAGCAAACAGTGACGATCGGGCGGTAGACGAAGTCCCGAGCCTGGTTTTAAAACTGGAAGCGGTTGGGCGTTACGCTCTTCTGCGAGTTTGAGCAACGATTCACGAGGCGGTGGCCTGTTGACGCCGGTGTCATTCTGAAGCTAAGATTTTGATGCATCAAATATGGTTCAGTTAATCACATAATGCTGGCACTTGCTGGCAAATGCATTAGACCAATATGAATAAAACAATAGGAGCAGTCTACAAGCAATGGTCACGCAAAATTGCGCACGGAGCGATCTGCAAAACACAAAGACCAAAATCCTGTAACTGCCTTTATCCACCAGACAACAACTACTGGATTAATTTCAAATTTCCTGCTTGACGCCGCTGTTCGAATACCATCACCGAACCAGTGCTTTTGCTGTGGTGGAACATCCCGTATACTGTTAGCGACATTAATTAAAATTTAAGCTACGATAACACGTCAACCGATAGTCACACTGTCGAAGGACGTAGCCAAGGAAGAAATTATCGGTCAAATCCGCTTTGTAAAGTTTTAGGCCATGTTTCTAAGAACTTTTTCAGTTGACAATGCCTACACTATCCCCGACTCGAAGCTCTTACAGATCATGACCCACCTTTTCCGAAATCCAGGCTACGCCTCTGACACAATTTAAAACATACAACTGATAAACGTACTTTCATTTCAACAGCTAGCTCAACATCTTCACGCTGAATACTGCTACGAGAGGCGTGTTCGGCATATTCTCGCGCATCTTCGAGCACATCAGCCACATACTTATACGCGTATTCAAGCAATTGATTGATCACACGAGGTTCGTATTCTTCTACACCTGCGTCGCGTAATAATGAATGAATAATTTGAGCCTCTTTCGGCTGTTGGCTACTTGTACTCGCAATTGAGTTCGAGTTAACATCACTTGATGCCATGTAACTAAACGTTTACTAAGCAAAGCATATACAAAACATCAACCCGCAAGCAGGATGTAAACAGGAAACGGATAGTGCTTAAAATAACGGAAACGGATATTGAAGTACATTTTTCTGCCGACATAATTGAGGCATGCATATATTCACTAGTTTTTCAAACATCTAAAGAAAAACAACCTTCAGGGTCCAGTAACCAGAAATAGATCAACCGTTCACTCAGATAGAACCTGTCAGGAACTTTGGGCGAATATATTCCGCAGTATAAAAATTGTCACAATTTGCTAAAAATCGCGGGAAATGAACCATCGCTGGTATCCTAGGCAATGTTTTGTAATAATTAATGTAAACTTACAAAATGAATCTCAAAAAGAAAATTCTCAAAATACCTTATCCATTGTCTGATACTACTGCAGAATCATTAATTTAGTTTTAGAAGCTACCTGGTATTAAGCATTAGTCATAAAAGCAGCAAACACAGTAGTAGCGGATAAATGCAAAAACTTCAAATGCAATGTTTTCCGGCTTTATTACAGTAGTCGCACTTTTAAGACAATCAGCTCATCCACGCATATTCGAACATAACGCGGTTGAATATTTTATTAGGTTAAAACATATGAAACCAACATGTTCAGTATATAATGTTTTGGCACTGAAAACAACAAGAATGTTTTGTTGTAGCACAAGCCGTAAATAGTTGAAAAAAGATCGAATGAAAAAACGCAAAAAATGAAGACACAAAAGACACGAGCTTGACCAATTATACCGGAGTGCGCCTTTGCCACAGCGCGCTTACAAACGTTCCTCTGATTGACAGTCTTAAAACTCACACTCAAAAAATAGTCTCAAAACTCACTCAAAAATAGAATCATCAGATATGTACTTAAAAACTTATTAATCTACTACATTCAAAAAATTAGCCGTTAAAATCAAATCTATCGCTATCCTTAAATAAAGTTCCAATGAAATTTGGACTGTAATGTTCTATTTGAAACATGCTATATACATACGAGCTCTAAAATACGATGCATAATCAAAATACACATCGTGCGTTTGTTAGTAGATATAATATAAACCAAGCATTCAAAATAATAAAGTGAAATTGTAAGTATTCGATGCTGTTGCCAATGTACAAATAATTAGGGCCGTAACAGTAGAATAAGGAAAAAGATGAACATAAAGCTTATTCTTGCGTTTCCGCAGGAAAACCAACGGGAACTTATCTACTGATGTTCTTAGGCTGTTTTTATTTTCGCGTACGTACTTTGTTACTATTAACTTTAAAGCAACTCCCATACTAGTATACGTACATTCACGGTTGTTCGCAGATATTTTGTTAAGTAGACACAAGGTCGAGCCATTAACTGGTTCGAAACAAAAATGAATTCAACAAGCTTTATAATAATTCAAGTTTCAAGCAGCACCATTATCAAACCAAAAGTCAAAATGTAAACAGTCATTGCACAACACCCTGCACGAAAAATGCAATAAGCACAATTCAATTCAAACCGGAACCAAAATGACACGTGTCAATATGATATACGCACATAACTCTAAACACTAATTCAACATATTCAACGCTTTGCAGTATGACGTCGTCACGATTCAAACACGAACAAGAGTTATCCTAAATGACGCAAAAATTCTACAATTTGCAGTAAAATTTCAACTTTAAATATAGTTTTAAATCTAGATGTAAACAGACAATCTGCACTATAGTGCATACCATGAGTAAACATTCTATTTTAATAAAACTCGTTGTGTAGCAGTTTTGCATTAACCCAGTATATAATTCACCAATAAACATCACAATGACCGTAATAAAAATAATTATAAGGCAGATACGAGAGAACATTATACGAATGACAATCAACAGCCTATCATGGATGAATCAAATCTATCAAAAACCATTCTTTATTCATTATTTCGCTTACCCACCTCAGTCATTCATAATGTGTTTTACAAAATCAGGGATATTCACAAAACCGTTCGAGTCTTCTTGACCTGCCAGCAATTGATCTGCTTCTTCGTCACTTAACCGTTCGCCTAAAATACTCAAATAAAGGTCAGTACCAGCAAGTCTGGGACCGAACTTCAACGCAACCCATAGCCGAATATCTGATCACACTTATCGTCTTGCACCAAGGTGCAATGTAGCTGCTAGCGTTAAGAGTTGCATGCTCAAGGTCGTATAATAAAGCGCATTACATACCGGACAAAGTCTCAAAATTACTGGAAGTATATACAAGGCGTTGCGTTAATCGCGGTTGGCACTAATATTGGGGCCGACATTAATACACATAGCGGTCAGTATGGCGTGCCTATCAAATTGTTTTCCACAACCTTCATAAAGCCACAAAGTTATACAGGTTGATATATCACGAGCGCGGTATGTTGCTGATCGCCAATTTTTGCGCAATATTGCACAGAATTTTCTTCGAAGAATATTATAGCCGGACGCTAATGCATAAGCTGCTGATAGCTCTTTGGCTTACCTAAAGTAGTCAGCAAGTGTCTTAATTCAGCGACATTTACTAGACCATTTCCTTCTTTATCGAAATGAGAAAGACCTTCAACAAATTCGTCGACGGTGTGCTTTTCACGATTTTTGTGTACCGTTTGATACATTGGCAAAAACTGTTCAAATGAAATTCGTGCGTCTGCAAGAAACAGTTTCATCGTAAACATTTCTAGCTCAGATTGTTCACAATGTTTCGAAGCAGCGAGATGTTGACAAGCTATGTGAGAGACTTAACTATTTTGCGAATTTTTGTTGCTAACTTGATTTGGGAGATTTGGTATAGATGCGCAAATAAAACATTTTTGTTTGTCACAAATCCCAAAACTGACGTCAGGCACGAAATATATTAACGTTTAAAAGTTATGCGGCTGGAATTGCATTGATATTTTGAAACAAATTATAGGTATAGCTGAAATTTAGCAACATGCAAGATTCTGATTTGGCAAATTACCAATGGATTCGGATTGGGTCAAATCGTAGATTCGGTGCCACCCTGTGAGATTCATAGCCTCTTGTAAATACACTGCAAAACTAAATACACTCCTACTATATTATTTTACAAGCTTAAGTTACCTGTTACTTTGCACAAACAATGGGATTTATAAACCTGGAACTAAAAGTGCTAAAGCACTTGCAGCTTAAACTTCACTTACTTTGAAAACATCACCACTCACCAGCTACAGCACATACAAAATAATGCACATGTATATACAGCAGCTAAATCACTGGATTTCAGACGCACCTGGATCGGTCCAATGAGCACAGCACTTTTTGATTTCGGCCTCTGTGGGATTCTGTCCTAGGGCTCTTAAAACATCGCCAACTTGACAAGCAGCTATGCATTCGTCACCTTTAGCATCGAAATAAGAAAACACCTCTCGGGATTCTGAAGATGTATTATACACAATGCAACACAGCAAAGAAATTAGATAGCTCAATTTTATTTATAAGCTGTTCTTAATGTGTTTTAGCAAAACAAGATGATGAAATAGCGTTAAATTGGCTTAGACCGTTTTAGGCAAGTTTTCTAAAAAGTCCAGCAGTAATTCGGTTTTGAAAGTTATTTCAAATTCCCGTTCCTGCAAAGAAATTCAATTCCTGTTCCGGTAAAATTTTGTTCCTGTTGGAACCCCGCTATATACGTAGACCGTTTTTGGCAAGTTTTCCAAAAAGTCCAGCAGGCAATTCGATGATGAATGTTATTTCAAATTCCCGTTTCCGTTCCTGCAAAGAAATTTAATTCCTGTTCCGGCAAAATTTTGTTCCTGTTGGAACCCTGGTAGGGTTCCAACAGGAACAAAATTTTACCGGAACAGAATGTTTTCAAGGCAATAAAAACAGTGTGAGTAATAAAAGCTGGAACGCACGAGCTTACCTGATAGCTGCTCTTCAGATAAATCAGCCTAAAACACAGTGGAAACGCATGCTCTCAACGAAACTCAGTCCTGCATGATTTTTCGTCGACGCACTGTAATGTTATTCTAGAAAGCATTTCAACTCAAGGCTAACATGCTGATTAACTAACACGAGCATTTAGGAACAGAAATCGACCAACCAGGTATTCATTTTACATACCAAAAACAGGAAGCAGATAGTAAATGTTGTACAGAAACCGGATGTTCATACTTTATAATTAGTATTACATCATCAAATTTATTATCAGGCCGCACCCTGTTCTGCAAAGGTTGAAAAGGCGCTTGCTCTTACCTCTGGGTACCCACCTCTGAAAGGTTTTTCAGGACGCACAACGCACCACCATGCAAAATTTGAAGGGGCGCCTGTACTCCCTCAACCCTTCTGTATGGTTTATCAAGGACTTTAGAAAGGGGTTAAATCCTATAAGAATTTAAAAGGTTGTCGAGTTGTCGACTATGCCGACCCCTGAACATTCGGTCACGCCCTTCGCCGCACCCCTCTCTTGCAAAGGCAAAGGTTAAAGAAGCGCCCAAATTAAGCACCCACTCCTGAATAGTTCTTCCCACGACTCAATTACGTTCTGCAGCGCTGATTTTGGATAGGTAGAGGCGGCAAGTGGCGTAGTGCTGGCGCGTTCGCTTAAGAACAGGCTTGAAAGTTCAAATCACTTACCATAACCATAACTTCACAACCAAAGATTCCCCGAATTAAAACGTAAGTTAAGAAGATATATAATTGATCAATTTAAGGCTATAAGATATCTTGCATGTATGTACGTATAGTATATATAGCGTTTTCGAAAAAGGAAACAGACAAATTTTGCCTACAAATAAATAGCGCTCAATTGATCAGTACTTTTAGTGTAGACTAGTACAACGTTTATATTAGTGCTTTGGCATTTAAACTTCATTTTTTGTTGCTCACCTTAGAGTTAAAGTCAAGTTTTATGACAAGTTCATACAAAAATATTTTCCGTTTCCAATTGTAAAATTTGCCTTAAACGCTCAACTTGAGGTAAATTTTGCTTTTGCACCAAAGTTATCGTTTTGTTAATTACTTAATAAATTGATTTGTGTAACGCCCTCAGTCAGGGTGCAACCGGAATTACAAGTTACCAGAACCGGAATTTGAAAAAGTACCGGAAACGGAACCGGAAAATGAAAAATAAATACTACAGAAAAATCCATTTTATTTTTTTGCAATTATTATTGGTGAAATAACCCGAGTAGAAGATAGGTATTCACTTTATCTGCTGTTTTAGATTTTCATTAGCCACGGAAGCGTATTCTACCTCGATGGTTTACTTTTGGCGATTGTCAAGGTTTGCATACCATACTAATGAAATCTGTTTAATTTATATCGTCATTTTTCAGTAAAATATTTTAATTTCCACCAACCATTTTAATACAGGAATTTTTAATTCCAGTAAAAGTTTACCGAAACCGGAAGGTGAAAAAATGTCGGAACTAAAGCCGGAATTGCGGTTGCACCCTGCCCTCAGTAATGTCTAATTTAACAGATTAAACAAGGTGTGCGCAGTTTATGCTATATATTATTATTGAAAAGCAAAGCATATACATTTATGTACAAACGTAAAATCGGGCGCCGTTTATTCCAGATCTACGTATGTAAGTAGCTTTGGTAAATATTGTGATAAGTTGGGTAAGCTAGGGTACGACGGTTTTTAGTTCTGAATTCTCAGCAGCTGAAAATGAAGGACGCTCCCAATAGGTTTCGAACTCGGTTGACAGATTATCAGTCCAGCGCGTTATCCACTGAGCCACGCCGCCTCACAATCAACTGCTGAGTTTTTCTGTTTTTATGCCTTAAAAGAACCTCAACATTATACACATGTATCTTGGTTCTTCCAATGTTTTACTGCTGCTGTATATGAAGGCACTACATATGCTGCAGTAATTTTACCGATGTACAGCATCAGCATGAGGTTATTATTTGCCTTCATACATCCACATGTCACATCCCCCGGTTTTTCTACAAGGTCGTCTTTTGACCGCCAACTTATATATTTTTGGTTCTACCGCGGCAGTTTACCATTGCGGTCCCATCGTGGTCACCATGTGATAAGTTGGGTAGGCTAGGGTACGACGGTTTTTAGTTCTGAGTTCTCAGCAGCTGAAATGAGGGACGCTCCCAATAGGTTTCAAACTCGGTCAACAGATTATCAGTCTCGAATTCGGTCGACAGATTATCAGTCCAGCGCGCTATCCACTGAGCCACGCCGCCTCACAATCAACTGCTGAGTTTTTCTGCTTTTATGCCTTATAAGAACCTCAACATTAAACGCATGTATTTTGGTTGTTCCATTGTTTTACTGCTGCTGTATATGAAGGCACTACATATGCAGCCGTAATTTTACCCATGTACAGCATCAGCATGAGGTTATTTGCCTCCATACATCCGCATGTCACAAATATTAAGGTTTCATCTTCTGAAATGAGTTTATCGATTTTTCGCCAAATGCTAGTCTGGGACCGAATATAAATCCACGTACTGTTGTGACAAAATAAGGGTCATGGTCAATCAACGCGCCTTTTAATATGGAAGTTCTATACAATAGGACATCCGCAGGAAATTATACTGGAGGGGCACCAGAAAATGTTAGGGACTGGAATGTTCGTTCACGGGATAGATTTTAGAATTGTATTGTTTAATAATGTTGAGAACCCGTCAAAATGGCAGTATGAAAATATTTAGCACAGTTGTAATATCTGCCAAAACTGCGAAACATTCGGTAAGAATTTGGGAAAATTGTTTAGGAAGTGACCAGCAACAATTATAGCAGCGAATTAGAAAGGGTAAGTATGCATAAAATGGTGCTTGGACCGCCCTGTCCAAATGTTTTTTGCACCACAGTTATACATTGCTCGGCGACACTTGATAAGAATTCTAGGTCGTTTTTTCCAAATACAACTTTGTTATTATTTGTTGCTAGCGTTTCTGTATTTTTGGTAAAAAATTCCAAAAACAGTCAGGGTTTTCTCGATTTTGTGAATTTAATTCTGTTCTTGGCGAAGCTCGTCATCCCAAAGAGTAACTGCTTTCTAAGTGGCTTTTGGCTCTATTATTCTTGTAAATAACGTAGCAACTACGTTAAATCCAAATTTTTCCGCTTTTTGACGGAAGCCTCAATTTGTTTCCTGCTTCCATTGATAAAGTGCCTACTATCACAGTCAAAAGAGAAATGCAGTTGGCCAGAATAACCACATTTACGAAAATTTCTCAGGATTTCCAAACAAACACGCTGACAAACCACCACTCAATATTAGAAACTCAGAATATAGCTATGTATGTTCAAAAATTTCAACGTACTCAATCTGACCTTTTAACGTTTGATAAAAAGGTGCTTCATGTAGGAACGAGAACCGACTAAACCGCAACGTTATGTTCCAATTCAAACATGCAATTGGCTCGCTCTCCAAGCATAGGTTGTTGTAATGAAAAGAAAACGACAAAATGTTAGAGATTGCGACAAAATCGTTATCCACCGTTCCAAAACGAGTGGACATCTAACAGACTCAAACAGCTAAACTGCGAATCCTTTATTTAAAGTAAAGTTGCTGTTGCAACAGTGTGTTGATTTTAGAATAGTGGAATAATCTATAAGACTGGAAAGGGCACTTGAAGTAAACAAGCTAGACAGCCTTGTTTCTTCATCTACTTTACAAAAGGAATTACTTAGCTAGTAACTTTCATTTTTAATATAGATGCCTGTTGTGTATTCACAAATAGGTATAGCATCTATCACCAGTTAGCGACAGCAAAGTTCAAAGTGGAACTGCATTACATCGGAATTGAAACAGGAAATTTATACCGGAATTGGAACTAGAAATTTGGTGACTCAACGGATAATTTGTAAAGTAGGATTAAAATGAAAACTTCAAAATTTCGATTCCGATTGATTGTGGAATCGGAATCAGAATTTAATTTGAACCGGAATAGGAATTTTGCAAAGCAAATACAATTAATGTACAGAATCTGGAACTTAAACGTTCACTGGTTCGAAGCTTACAAGTGCTAAAAATAACAATAGAGCCTTCCAAAGTTTTCCATGACATACGATCTGTGCAAAAGTTGAAGGGGCGTCTTTGCTGTGGGTCTCCCGCCTCTTCTGTACCATTTGTACTACACGCATTATAAATGTACATACGTACAATATTCCTCTTTGCAAAGTTTGCACCAAGGGGAGCTCTTTAAAATTTACAACTCAGGTTGCCACCTCAAATTTTTTATCAGGTTACACCACTGCCCTGCACACGATAAAAGGGGGCCTCTGTGCACCCATCCTTGGAATTTTTTCCAGGACAGTCCCCTCAACAAAATTTGAAGGGGCGCGCCCCTATGCCGCTGCTTTTGTTGGTTTGTCAAAGATTATGGAAAGGGGTTCAAGTCCTATCAGAATTTCAACGGGTGGGCTGACCCCAGAACACGCCGTGGATGGCTACGGACTTGGTCGCCCCATCTCCTACAAAGGTCGAACGGACATCTCTTGGATTCTGCTCGACATCCACGTTTTTCTGCAACAGTGGGACCCCGGTCTGGGTTCCAATCAAAGGACTGTAGGTGGCTCTGCCACTCCAAAACCAGATCCTAAAACCACACCTTAAGGGAGTCCCCGGCTCCGCCTAGTCTCTCTTAGAAGTTAAGTTAGGCTTAGGCGTTGCTAAACGCCGTAAAATTTATAAATCGATGTATGGCGGCTGTGTCCGCGAGGTAACAGTACTCAGGGGCCCTGCGTGGCCATTAATTAAATATTTTTGTTGGCCTCAAATGTCTTAGCTAGGGGGTTTGGGGGGGGGGGGGTATATTGTTGCTGTTGCTGTATGTGTTGTTCTAATGGCGAAAATGTGTGTCCCTAAGGTGACCGAAACACCCGGGACACACAAATATATGCAAATCAACTCGACATGGGGGCTGGGGTAGCCAGTCTCCATGATCATTTTTATATTTGGCAACTAACGGTATGCGGCGTATTTCCTCGTTTTCGGATTTTGTTTGCTTAGAGCGTTATCAGAATTGAAGTGCATAGTGAACCGGGTTACTTAGCCGGAAATAGGCATTTAATTGGAACAGTGTCACGGTAGCTCCCAATGTGAGCCTTGAAACCGGCTAAAGGAAATCAGCAAGTAAAGCGCATAGCGCGGAGCCTACGGGTAGTACCAGTGGAAAACCGGGGATATTGGGGAATGTGTTAAGGGGTTTCTTGGGATTTTATTGGAGTAGTTCTGGGGTTGTCGATTCTAGCGGGGCTAGTTTCGGCGGTTTACTTGGGGAATTACTTGGAAATTTTGGTAAGGTTAACTGGGGTTTTACGGAGCATTTGGTGTCACGTTTAGTTTACATTTGGTTTTGTATTGTGTGAGCTTGTGGCTTAGTTGAACAACAGGGTTAGATATATCGTAGTTGACGTGCGGAAAGCACCTGTAACAAAGGAACTTTCGGCACCTTCGGTTGAATAAGGTCGGCTGCATAAGCATACTACTCGTTTACTCGTTGTACTCTGTATTTGTGCTTTACTGAATATAGCTTTAATACGGTGTTGGGGGGAATAAACTGGGAAACTGACTGCACTTCTGAATCAGAGCGATATAGCGTCATTGGAAAACGGACCTTAGCGCGGAGTTAGTGGTTTCATTGCGCATCCGAAATCGCGAACTATTCACAAGGACCTCTCAATTAGTTTCGTCCCTACCCTATTCTCACCATACATCCATTCCGACCAGGGTGCAACCGGAATTTCGGTTCCGTCATTTTTTCACCTTCCGGTTCCGGTAAAATTTTACCGGAATTAAAAATTCCGGTATTAAAATTTGGTTGGTGGAAATTAAGATATTTTACTAAAAGTATATGCAGTCCTTGACAATCGCCGAAAATAAATTATAAAAGGTACATTTCGCTGCCGTGGATTATGAAAATCTAAAATACAGCAGATAAAGTGAATAGCTATCTCCAATAGCGTTATTTCACCAATTTATGTAAGCGCAATTGCACATATATATGTCAAAGCTAAACAATGCACAAAAGCGTGATAGAGCAGTAGCAGAAAACAATATTTTTAATAATACAGATATATTAGGAATATTATTTATCACAATGGCCATATTAACCGAAGATGATGGTGAATCAGATGGAATTGCAGCAATTAATTCATCGTCAAAAGCCTTGGAGAAACTAAATGGTACTTAAGGTTACGCTATATTCCGCGCGACACGGTAAAATGTTTATTAAAAATTGCCGCACGGCGGCTCGCGGCGGTGTCCGGCAGCGCACTCTAACGCTAATATATAGTGTTCGAACTGATTAACTTGGATCATCAAGTGTTTCTTTGCTGAGTAACATACACACGAGCTAATCTGTGTATTGGTCACTTGGCACACGAACCTGCGACTAGAATAGAGATACCGCCGGGCCAACGCGTGATTTGCCGGTACCTAACCAACTGGGGTCAGTTTTTATATACAATCTTTAGTCAACTCGCGTGAAAAGCAATACTTTCATGCACGGTTCTCGGCCCCGGGGTAACTTTAGACGCGCGCCAGGTTTTTACACTTAGAAAACCGCGTGCCCAAAGGTTTCACCATTAAGGCTTTTTCAAATGTTATACGTATATACGTGTATCTGCTTTTCAGAGAAAGTTAGCTTCAATCCTGAACTTGGACGGAAGTTTCGCATCGTAAACCTCAAGTATCCTGATGATTTCAAAATTCCTCAGATCGAAAGTCTAGTACTTGCAGCAGATAACTTTCATACATTTGTCAGACCAGTTGAAGACAATGAGGAAAATAAGTTGGGGTTCGTAAAATGGGTAGTATCAAGAGTGAAACTTGAATTCCGGTTCCGGGATTTTTTCATCTTCCTGTTACAGAAACAGGAATTGTTATTTATTCTGAAGAGCATCAAAGAACTCTAAATAATTCACTTTACCGAGCTGGATATAGATTTAGTGTGTCTTCTCAAGGTTTTTTGAATCAAAAGAAGTCATTGGTTATATCGTAACATTTAATCACGAGGTGCTTAGATGTTCCTTCCACCATAGTCTTTATTATAGACGCTTTATTGTTAATATTAATATAAACTTTTCAGCACAATTACACTGACGTTTAAAGATCGTGTCACAGCGCGAAAGCTTTACGCACAAGCGAAAGAAATTAAAATTGATGGCAACCCAGTCCATGTTGAAGCTTCGGAGCCATTATGTACCTGTTTTTATTCTTTACTTAAATACACAGTGAAGTAATTTAAATTCTTTAATAAGTATATATACTGTATATAGGTAGCGGTTCATATGATTTGTTATAAATACGTTCTTCAGAGATAATTATAATTTTTTCTGGCTTCTGTGATAGATTTGACATCAACAATGTGATCTTTTGATTATTTTAGTGTCTGCAGCTACCAATATTGATGGTTGTGATATTTCTCCTGATGATATTGTTGATTTGTCAGACGAGGACTTTTTGGCAGGTTTGTGTTGCATTCTAAGGCGATTGTGCTTTTCTTAGATCTCTAACTATTTACTTTATAACAAAGTGTAACCTATACACAATCTGTTTTGAGCAAATTTTTTGCTGACTCGAACATGGGCGCAGCCAGTATTTCAAAAGGGAATCACAAAGAGGATTTGACGCTAAATCTTCTCTTGACTGCGCTCATGGCCTCGAAAATTTGCTATCAGAGATCAGACCACTGAACAAGCTGTTGTGAAACAAGGAATTACAGTGATTCCTGAGTCATAGAAATATTATATCTATTCATTATCCATCGAGGTTAAGCCGAATACCAAGACATGCCGGAGCCGGATATTTAAGTGTAAATTTCAACACAAAGTAAAGCTTAAGCAACTAAGTAAGCGTTAGCTATAATTTATTCGAACTTTGTTCCTGCAAGCATTATTGTGATTTTAGTCATAAGTGATAGTTCAATGTAGAGTAGAGTTATGTTATTCATTTCGGTCATGTCGATTTTATGCACTAGCTCGTAAACAACGTATATCCGCTTATACCTTAATGCTATATTTCTGAGATTAAAACATTCATCGATTTTTATTTAACGTACACCTTTATCAAAATTTCAGAAGATCCAGACGTGAAAAAGAAAATTTTTGTGTCGAATTTGCCCCATTCGGTGTCAGACGATATTGTTTCGGCAATATTCGGTATTGATTCCGTTGTGCATGTTTACTTAAAATTCGATGAAACTGCTACTAATGGGTAAGCCGTTATGGAGTGTTTTGGAATTAATGTTTTAGTTATAGCTTTTGCATTGCAAAAATTCAATAACTGTGCGTTATTTTAGCCTTCATTCTATAAATAATGTACAATCAGAGTGTAACTGAAATTTCGGTTTCGTGCCGGCATTTTTTCACATTCTGTTTCCGTTAAATCACGCAATACTGGAATTAAGAATTCCGGTATTAAACTTTGGTCATGTGAAAATTAAACATTTTACAAAAAATTTCTATAAAAATAAAATAGATTTCATTAGAATAATATATAAATCTTGACAATTGCCGTGAATAAACTATCGAGTTCAACTAAGGTTATTTTAATAATAATGTCGCAAAATCACTCTCCGGTTTCGGTAAATTGTAAATCCGGTGGCAAACGGTATATAATAAATATTTTATGAGTATTCCGTTTTCAAATATGAAACAATTCAGTGAATATGCTTATTTGTCAATTGCTTACGACCATTTTAAAAATTTACTTTTTCGTATTTGTTATACAAAACATTTTAGAGGAAAGCTTGCTGTCGTTACGTTTGCTAAAGAAGAATTTGTTGCGAAGGCACTAGAGCTGGACTCGTTTGTGATTGATGACGGAATTACTACTCGTAATTTGTCTGTCAAACGTTATCTTGATCATCTGAAACGTAAGCATAAAAGCTGACCTGTAGTGTGGCGCTAGTTAATGATCATAATATGTACAAATCTCCGTGCCAGTAATTATATAGCGAGTATGTTGCTAGTTAATCAAATATTCGTTTTGTGGGTATGCAGATTCGATTTCTCGAATTTATTAAGTGTGTACGGTTAATCAGCGGCTTTCAAGTTTTAATGTGCCAGTACTAGGGGAACTCTGCAGTCATAAGTTAACGTCCGCGATAATACGTTAGTATAAAGGTTGATAACCTTACTACCAATATAATTATTAGAAAGCTAGCGGTTTTTGAGATTTTCGTCATGCGGATAAACATCCACCTTTCATCGCCCAGGTACCAAAAACTCTTGGCGATACTACATATCCTTGCTCGAATTCTCTTTTTTTGGTCAATGATTTAGATTATTTCAACTGTTTGACTTATAGAAATGTTCTACGTAAAGAAATCAATGGGCGCTCTTCGACAGTTGTTTCTCGATGGGCAAGCGTATTATATGGAAAGTTTGAATGCACAAAAGAAGAAAATCGAGGAAGGTGAAATTGATGACAAGTAAGTCAGATAAAGTTGTATTAAGCAAGGGTTATTAGGTTAGGAACGTTCAGTTTTTTGTAGGCAGTAATGTGTAGATTAAGAAGTTTTTTCCGATTGTTATTTTGAAATTTTGCCGACGCCGATAAATTAATATTTTATCATATGATGTTTAAAGAATCGTTAGGATTGCGAAGCACTCCAACTCACGGCTACGTGCAAGAACTTAGGAATGTGTGGTCTCCTTAGTTCAAAAACCGAAATCAAGCTAGCGAGACAGAGACTTCTGAACTCGGCAAATTTTGAACCGTTACTGAAATTAATAAAATTTTGTCTAACGAAAGCTTTTGAAAGCTAATGAGCTAGCCAAATACCGAGACTTACCGAGACCGTACTTCCCTGTTCAGCAAAAGTATCAACAAATAATCCGTCACTTTTTTGCAGTGCCAATACCGTTGCCGATACTCATCAAAGGCGGTAATTATTGCGGATGCCGATGCCGACAAATCGGAACCTCTTTAGTTTTATGTGAGACATATTAAAATTGGTAGATTGCAATTGTTAGTGAAAACTTTTAATATATAGCTATTACACGGTATTTATAACATTCGGTGCAATACAGGATGATAATGATTGAGCTTTTGTTTTGAACTCTGGTGAACAAAATGTCATTTTCGTGTATTTCAGCGAATCGGTAACAGCAGCGTCAAAAGTAAGTGATTTTCGATATATTTTAGTACGTAGTTCGGTTGATTGCATGATATGGCAAGATTTTAAATGTGACTGCAAAGGGTTCAGTTTGATTGTGTTCATCAGTAGTTTGCCTGTGGATGTTCGTTTTTGACAGAAACACAGTGGTAGTATATTGCTGCTTTCCAGCTGCACTAATCGTCCAGTGTTTTGATTTTCTTCTCTGGAAAAGCTCGATCTAGTTCTTGCGTTTTGCCTGCATGCGTATTACGTGCGTAATTGTTGTTTACCATCAGGAGCATACAATTGATGAAGTTCAAAAGGAAATTCAGCGAATGTTGAAAATTTCGCGTGTAAAATGGGCCGATTTGTACAATAGTAAAGATATGTGGAAAATTTTGGAACAGGTTTGCGGGTTTTTTATATTTGTTGTAACATTTGACGAAGTAAAATATCGACAAGTGCTGCGTTTTGTACAAACATAAGAGTGCTACTGTTTACATTTCTCGTCGCTGAGGTTCATAATTTAGCATTAGTTTATTGAAAATATTAGACAGTTTCTTCTGGGAAATTTAAAGTTTTTGTCGCTATATTGATTAAATGCGGTCGTCATTCCATATTGTGTTTTAAAAGAAACTGGTGATTAATAAATTTGTATTGAATTCGTATCGTAAGTGTACCTGCTTGATACTGGCGCGTAGCCAGACCGGAACCAGGGGCATGTGCCCCTTAAAATATGCCCCTCTTTGAGAAAAGTTGCTATCTCGCTTATAATCAACCTGAAATCCGTACTTGCTTCTAGTGAAAATTTTTAAACCCCTATCATATTGAGCTGACTACTCACCTGTCTTGATAGCTCCGATCTGTTTTAGTTTAGTACGATTTGATATTTTAGGTCATTTTAGAACTAGGTGACGTATCGGCAGATATATTAGTTGCAGCAATGACTGTAACTCTCGAGCGTGCAAAAGTCGTTGCAACAGATAAAGATGTTATTGAGCACTTGAATACACTGGTTAGGTAAGCGCTTGCCTTCGTTTCAGCAAAAATAATACTGAAATCTTTTTAATACTTAGTTCAAGTTATAAAAATGTGTTGCTTTTATCGTTCCTCAGTATTAGGCTATTTATCTCTTTAACCTTTGGTTTGCAAACTAGTGAAAATTATATTCTACTATTGATTTATATAGTTTTGTTAGAGGTTTGCTATGCTTTGACCGCAAGCTTAATATGTAACCAGTTTACATGACGTGACGTATTGCTCGAACAAAAAAATCAAACAATTGAACATTTAGTCAGCTGGATAGCACTGTTTACTGGCATTTCGTTAGTGGTGGGCCACCCCTTTACACACAGCTAAATCTTTTCACTCGAAAAATCAAAACAATTGCTAATATGCAAACAATTTGATAAATGAAGGATTGTGAGAAAATGACAAATTGTTAGCCTCCGATTTTATCTCGGACACTTTCTAAATATTAACCCTCCGGTCATCAAATCTCTCCAGATTGAACCCGGAGGCACTTGTGAAATCTCTTTTCACTCGAGATTGCACTAGCGAAATACCAGACTTGAATGTCGTAAAATAAGGATATTTGAGCGGAATCAGTTTCCGCCAGCGGAATAATGTATTCTTGGATAAAAATTACCTTTGCAGTCGCTTGCAATTTATAGATCATAATTTAGATTAATCTAGTTCGTGAACAAATCTGGTTTAACTATTTTAGTGAATGGATCGCTAATGGTCGAGAAGAAGTTGTCATGAGGCTGAATAACGAAGGGTATGTTTTTACTTACCACGATGTATGGCGTATCAGATTATTTCTGTTGACTAGCAGAATCGACATCGGTATATTCTTTGTGGCTAATAATGTACACTTGTCTTAAGCGATTATTTGTTTGCAATAGTAAAGTTGGATATTGATCATATAGCAATTTTTAGTTCAGTCGCTGGAGATTTGGATCATAGAGTGGAACTAACGTATTTTTTGTAACATTTTCAGGTCTGATTACTTAAAAGGTAAGACGTGTTCCATACTTTATATTATCCAATGTCACAATGTTTACATTGTTAAAATTTAATTGAATAAATTCGTAGCGTTAAATTTTTACACGGATCTTTTCTCTGAGATCCGAACTTAGAGCGGAAAACTTGAAAATTGGATGGTCTAAGAATAGAGTATATTGTGCATCATGTTAATGGAGGCTCAACATCTGTTCGATGAAATACGAATGTTGTAAGGTTTTACAGGCAACATAATTATACTAAAACGTAAGTGTCATTCAGAATATCCCGACAGGTATCTGCTGCTCTTAGGATCCTGGTGTTTTGCCGTTGCCCGTATGTAATTATGTGACTTTCTGGCCTAACTCCCAACAGTTTTATATTTGATAGAGCGCAGAGCGCTACAGACTCATATTTTAATTGACCAACCCCGTGTACTTTTCTAATCAGAACAAATTTCAAAAGAATTTTATACATAGATCGTGATCCTGTACCCACGGAACCTGTACAGCGTTCAAAACCACCAGTGAAGGATGATCATAAAAAACGACAACACAAACACGACCGCAAAGAAGTAGTTGGATTAATGGGTGTTGGGGCTACACTTACTGGAATGGGTGTGCCTCCTCCGCAAGCAAAGGTTAAATCGAAACGAGGTATGTTGGTTGATTTTCATTTTTTTGATCACACATGCTAAGGTTTAAGGCTCTTGATTCTGGTTCTTCGAGCTGTTATAGCTGGTTTTTTGTTGGGCCAGAGCAGCCGGTACGCGTCTTCGGTTCGCTGCTGCTTTGAAGGGCCACCGCCCTCTGTTGTATTTGCCTTTTTGTGACAAGACATTGCAGATAAGTGTTTTCGACGTCTCTTATGTTAGGCTGTGCAGTGTAAAGTTTTCAAATTTCACATGGTCTCAACAGAATTGTTTCGATTTCGTCCGAATGTTAATATTCTGATGCCGGAATACTGAGTTTTTGGTAATGTGTTAACTATCTCAATCTTTTAATCCTTTGTTTTTTCTATTTTTAGGTAGTCGACTCGATTTGAAAGGCAAACATGTGCAACATGCAACTGGTAGTAACGGAAAGAAAGGTGGAAAGTCACAAACAAGCAGATTGCATGGAACATCAAAACGGTCACGACGAGAGTCAAGGTATGATTGGCTTTAGTTATCGGTATTTTATATTAGGGTTACACTATACTTTTTGACAAATTTAATGCTACGTCTGCCGTGTGGTAACGCACAGAGCCATACGGTAATACAATTTATCACAAGTTAATACAAGATTGATTTTTATTCGCAAAGTATGCAACGACTTCGGTTTCCGTAAAATTGTAGCGGTCACTATAATCGCAAATTCAATAGGGTGCCAGAATGGGATTCTTTGAGGGTTTTACTTAGACACTAATTAAATATTATATTTTTGAACACCTATCTATATCTATATATTTAGCTAAAATTTGACGTGTTTAGCCATGGTGATCGGTCGTCATCCGCTCATAGTAGCTCGGAAGACGAACGAAACAGGAAATCGAAACACTCGGCAAGCGATGATAACGGCGATTTGTCCAGCTCAGGGTCCGAGACAGATAGTCAACTGTCGTATTCGTCTGCTTCGACTGGTGCAACAAGCGATGAAGAACGTGGCGCAAAACGACGAAAAAAGGTAGAAATTGCAACTGGCATGTATTTTCATGTGTTTATATTTGGTAAACTACCTTTTAGTTAAGTTATATTCAATAAAGACTTGTCTGCAAACTGAGTGTTAAACACTGTTTTTCTAGCTATACTGTGTTGATGATTTTAAATAATTAGGTTCTACCGTCAAGTGAGCAGCCTATAACTTATGTTATTAATAGTAGCATATGAGAATTCATATCAATAATTCAAGTTTTGATATTCAAGAATCGGCGCCGCCGACAGTCAAAAAGTTCGCGGAGTCCTGGACGAAAACGGCAATCTCGAACTGGTACAAATAAGACGAACGATCGCAGACATCGCAGTCGCGATAAAAACTCAAACTCGCGACGGCCACCTGATTCGGAAAGCGGTGTCGGGTCCAGCAATACCACTCGGCCAGGAGGCCGTTTCGATAAACCACCGCTGGTAGGAACAGTTCCCGCTACATCGGCGCAATCTTCTTCCGCTTTACCACCAAAATCAGTTTCTGGCCCCTCATTAGCTAATATGCTATCGGCGCTTGCGCCAGCAGCAGCCACTTCGACTGCTGGAGGTTCACGAAACCCGATGCAGTTACTGATGAGTGAGTTGTCGTGTTTGTTTCCAGTTTTAGCTGTCTTAAATATGTGGTGAATCATTTTCGTTACGGTGGCGCTATACTTTTAAACAGTCTTAATGTCACCCGGCGTAAAAGCGGAACCCGTAGCTGATTTTTCGCGGCGATGTATAATCTTTTCTGTGCTTTTTTTAAAGTTTCGTCGACCTGCTAGTCCCAGTGAATCGAGCGAATGTCATACGGCCTACTGGTGTTGCTGTGAAAATTTTGAGCTGAAAATTTTCAACACTGTAGTAAAATGTCGTAGGGTCGTCGTCTTATTTTACAACTGCTATTTTATAGGTAATATGATGAATGCACCTAATTTGATGATGAACCCCGTGGCTATGATGCAAACAATGCAAAGCATGATGACAATGATGCAACAACAACAACAACAAGGTAACGTCAGTGGTTTGATGGTATTTTTGTCCAGCAGAGGTTGGGCTTATGTTAAGTATAAAGGCCTGCCCAGTGTACCGAAGCCGAAGTGGATGCCTACACGTAGGCCCAAGGATATAGCCTGACAGTCTTCTAACACCCATACCCGTCTTCCTGTTGACGCAAAAGTCCAAATTTTAAAATAGGCTTGATCCAAGCTTTATTGTGTACGAATTTGTGTTATATGTTTCGTTGAAAGCCAAATACATCAAAACTTGGTTTTTAGCAATGGGTGGAGGTCCAACTCAAGCTGCAAATGTTAGACCGCCGATGTCTGGGACAGTCCCACCTGGTATGGGCGGAACTCCGCCAGACATGTCAAAGCTTATGGCTAGTGTTCAGTCAATGATTTCAAAGCAAAAACAAGGTGAACAAGGCGGCCCGCCTAATCCAATGCCGTCTGCGAATCCGGTTGGCGCTGCCGTGACACAGCCTCCGTTCCCACCCGCACCTGGATTTGTTGGACCCATTCAAGGCAGGCCTCCTCCTCCAGGTATGATATTTCATGATGTAGTTTTTTTAATAAATATGCTCAGTATTAGATATCTGGCATAGCAAACCAATATTGACATGTTTCGCGTTGCGGTAGGGTGTATTGGGTTCACTTTAATTGGATTATTTTATTACTATGTTTCATGGACGTTATATTGTACTCTTCTGGTATATACACTTTTCAATGTTCAAGTTTAGAAAATGTTATTTTTCCAACCATCAGTAAGTTGCAGTTATTGGTTGCGAATAAATGCTAACTAGGGTGTAAACGGACTGTAAAAATAACGAAATTAGCATACATACCTATGTCGCAAACTTTTCCGAAATTTTGGATCGATTTTGTGTTTAGTTGAAATCGAACGATATTGCAGCGTACCCGTGTTGGAAATAATTTCTGCGTAATTTTCAACTAACTACTACCATAAATGTAACAGAATTCTGTGGCGTAATGGAAGAAAACTACCCAATTACACCCTGATGCTTGTTGTTTTACAATATTGTTTTCATAAAGCAATTCAATGATCGTTTTGTTATAGGTCCTCAGCCGTTGAATACAGCTGGTAGCATTAGACCGAATCCTGCTGCATTCCCACCACCATTGAATACGGTCGCTCCTACTAGATTTCCACCTGTTATGCCTGGAATGCCTCCACTACGTGGTATGCCACCAGCAACCAGGTCTGGATTTGCACATACTCCTCCAAGACCTACGAAATAAAAAAATCACTTTGTTTTATTTGAGAAGCATAACTAGAGTAACCGGATTAATTAGTCCCGCGACTCTACCATTGCAGCGACCTTGTTAGTATTCGTGCCTAGCAACTTTAAGGTAGTAATGAAATATTAGGTGCAGTAAACAAAGTATGAAACAATGAACGAGAACCTACAGACATATTAAAGCTGTCGCAGAAATGGTATTGATTGTGGGAATTTTGATTTTGGTTACCCGCGGTTCCGTTTTAAAAAATCGTGTTTTTGAAGTACAGGTACAATCGGCTTTGGAAAAAATTTCCGAAATTTCGCAGAAAATTAGCGTAAAACCAAACAACTTTACAACATTGCAGATATTGGCTAAAATTAACTAATTAACCATCATTTTTTACGGCCCATGCTACTTTAAGGGGTGTCCAGGTTTCTGGTGGGTCCATAAAAGAGTATGTTTAAATTCTAGATTACATTTTTTTGCTTACAGGCTTAGGCTTAGGAACACATTTTTGCAACGTTTAGGTTTTGGCTTAGGAGTATGCTTAATCTACTGTTACGCCCCTTAAAGTAACTTTGGACATTTTTACTACTAAATTTCGCTTCAAATCCGGCTCCGGCAAGTTTATCTTGATCTCCTGTTCCGGTTGCACCCTGCAGTACATATAAAATGCTACTGAATCCATTTCATTGCAGGTTTCGAGTAGAACTAAATTCTTGATTGTCAGTTTAAACTCAAACTTTTGCAAGAACTCGTGATGTTTAGGTAATATTTTATCATTTTGTTGGTTTAAAATAAAATGTCAGTCATCGTCAGTGCCAGAGCAGTAAGGGGTTGGCACTCCTTCAAACTAACGGTGGGGCGTTTCCCCAGTTTAACTGTAAGGACACCCTCCCAAAAATGACTCAGCAAAAGCTGCAAAATATAATATATGGAATCTTTGAACTGAATCCACGCCATAGTGCCATGGTAAGGGCCATTCAAACGCAGAAAAATGGCCAGCGAACGTAGCGAGAGAAAATTTTCGATATGCAACTCAGGAGGTTATTTAAAGACGACTTGTCGGTCTCTGAAGAAATTGAAAGTTTCAGGATGAAAATCAGTGATGCTTGCGCTGTTGAGCATGGTGCAACCAGAGGTGAAAAATACTTGAACAGGCCAACAAACTAACCTGTAGCCTGGTGTAACCAGCAATAATCTTCAGTGTATTTGTAAACGTTGCAAAACGACAATTAACTTAAAATGTTTAACCCCTTCTCACATTGAGTTGCCTATAGGCAGCTAAGCGCAGTGTATATACGTTAAGAAATGTATATCGCACCGTGTTTAACAATTGCAACACGTATACATTGTACTACATCACCACAAGACGTGAGAGCCCCCTCGGGCTCGAGCGTCAAGCTCCTATAGCTGAGTGGTGATGGTATACGCCTTCCACTCCAGTTACCAGAGTTCGAATCCTAGCATAAAAGTAGGTCTCAGGGGAAATAGAAAATATTCATGTGGGAAAGGGTTAAGCGAAAAAAATTTTCAGTTTACTATCTATAACCCTTCTCACATTGAGTTGCCTATAGGCAACTAAGCGCAGTGTATATACGTTAAGTAATGTATATCGCACCGTGTTTAACAATTGCACCACGTATACATTGTACTAAATCACCACAAGACGTGAGAGCTCCCTCGGGCTCGAGCGTCAAGCTCCTATAGCTGAGTGGTGATGGTATACGCCTCCCACTCCAGTTACCGGAGTTCGAATCCTAGCATAAAAGTAGGTCTCAGGGAAATAGAAAATATTCATGTGAGAAAGGGTTAATATTAACTTAAATTTTCACCGGTGCAACACTGCAGTTCCCATCACATCAAATCGCAGAAAATTTTAACATGCCACTATTCCGCTTGAATTTGTTTTCCAAAATCGGACACTTCGTCGACCGGTTTTTTTTTCAATACAATGCTAAACCGATATGCTTAGAAGCTCCACGAAACAGCAAATACAATGACATTTTAAATATAGTTTTAAATGCATTCAAACAGGTTTGACATTGAACTCACAAGAAACTGAACCAACTCTTTCTTTTCTAACAACAGATCTAGAATCTTCATTGGAAGCCATATGTGATTCTAAAATATCAAGTAATATATAATTTACAGTAAACAGTATATATGTAAAATAAATTAATAAATATACAACATAAAACTATTTAAATAAATAAAAAATGTTGTTTATTTGGTTTTAACCCATTGTAAAATTTTTTAAAAATAAATCTATTTCATATGTACATAAACCAGATGGATGTACTGTACGCAATTGGGTTTGGGTAATGTTTAGCACCACCACCGCCATACCTTGCTCTTATAATTCACTTATTTGTGAATTATTTTGGTGACGTTTTATTCACGTGAGCTTGAGGCATTACCCGTCATGGCGGTAATTAAATTTTAAATTAATCTTAAATAATTAATAAAAGTAACTTATTAAAGATATTAACTTCAAATATAATATTAAAATCAAATTACATTTACAAATTTAAAATATAATATGAGAAGAAATTAATATTAAAGTTATTTAATAATTAAAATTTAGATTAATAATAAATAATTAATAAAAGTAACTTATTTAAGATATTAACTTAAGTAATTTTAAAATATAATGACATTTATTAATTTAAATAATTAACCATTAATTAACTTAACAATAAACTATTTTTAAAAATTTTTTAATTTTAAATTATAAACCCTTCTCACATTGAGTTGCCTATAGGCAACTAAGCGCAGTGTATATACGTTAAGTAATGTATATCGCACCGTGTTTAACAATTGCAACACGTATACATTGTACTAAATCACCACAAGACGTGAGAGCTCCCTCGGGCTCGAGCGTCAAGCTCCTATAGCTGAGTGGTGATGGTATACGCCTCCCACTCCAGTTACCGGAGTTCGAATCCTAGCATAAAAGTAGGTCTCAGGGAAATAGAAAATATTCATGTGAGAAAGGGTTAATATTAACTTAAATTTTCACCGGTGCAACACTGCAGTTCCCATCACATCAAATCGCAAAAAATTTTAACATGCCACTATTCCGCTTGAATTTGTTTTCCAAAATCGGACACTTCGTCGCGGTTTTCTTTTCAATACAATGCTAAACCGATATGCTTAGAAGCTCCACGAAACAGCAAATACAATGACATTTTAATACAATGAATGAATCCATTAAAGTAGTATACAATAATTCCGAAAGACGCACTTTAATCTTGCGATTCCGTGTTCACTAGAAAAATGTTCAAAGCTTTGCATAGAATACAGAACCAATATAACTTTCCAAAGACAATTCAATTTAAGATATTTTTGACTCCAAATTCACAGTGACAAAGCGTTTTAAAAAAATCCGATTGACAAGCATGCGTTGTTTTTAAAACGATGCCAGCCAAACTCTGGCTCAATGTCAACGCAACAAAAGCACTGGAGTTTTTTTTAACAGATTTTCCTAATTCAATATGGCCTTTAATGTAGACGCCGTCGTTAAAAACTCCCGAACATGTTCTAAAACCACAAGCCGCCTCGTCAAAACATAGTACAACAAAAAATGAAACATTTGCCATGAATTCATTATACAGATATAAACGTAAAACACCAGTCTTAATAAAAAAACATTAATAATCACGGCGCGGACTTCGTGAATACGAGCGAGAACGGCGCCTGCTGCGCGATCGACGGTCATAATCGCGGTCCCGGCCATGCTCTTCTTCCCGTCGCCTGCTAAAGAAATACATGTTAGAACTGTTGGTTACACGCGTCACAACCTATTTGGCTAACTTTTTCCATGCATGCTTATGCTTACGTTTAACAAAGTGCTTATATACGCATGCATGCCTGCGCTTTTGCCCATACATCCTGAAAGCGGGGGGGGGGGCTGCAAAGTGAGCAAGAACTTCAAATTTTATATTCTAACAAAATTCATTTTGCAAAACTGCTGAGAAACTAAAAAAGCTCTGCCAACGAGTGAAATTTAACACAAACTTACACTCTCCCCATATAGACACCAGGAGTTGGAGTGTGAGCTCTCTTTGTTAACGAAAAATCAACTCTTATTTTATGTCCATCCAATTCAGCACCACCTGAATGCTCCTTCGCCTAAAACAAAAACGAAACGATATATATTATGAACTCATGCTAAATCTCTGGTGCAAAATATAATATACTCGTTAAGAACGTTAACTAGAATCATGTAAACGAACTGTTAAATAAGTACGCAAATCAGTACCTAGCGGAATAATATATTACGTAAAGTGTGTTGTATTGATTAATAAGAAACATAACACAGCGTGCCGATATAAAAAACACAGAATGTTGTATGTAATATACGTACATCAATTGCATCGTCCATACTTTCGAAGTATATAAAACCAAATCCACGAGAGCGTCCAGTCTAAAACAAATCGAATAATACAAAACAAACTTCATCAGCATGAAAACATATCACACAACATGTAAGTGATATTGCATTAAGAGTTAGCATAGTTTCACGTCAATCATAATACTGCTGGTGTGCATTTTAGAACAAATGAACAAAAACACACCTTAACGACAAAAATACAGAAAATTTGCCAAACCAAATAATCGTTTACAATTCATTCCAATAATACGACACACGTTAAATTCAACATTTTAAATACTAACCGGATGATCATACACCAACTGAACGTCTTCAATTGGACCAAACTTGCTGAAGTAGTCGCGTAAATCACGCTCGTTTGTGTACAAACTTAAGCCAAATACTCCAATACAACGACTTGGTTCTGGGTTTTCGCTAAACTGAAACAAAATAACACTTGTTAAATTTTGGACAAAAGCAAATAATCCTGTTGTTACTGAGGCGACCCTGTAGCAAATTTTTAGCAGATATAGTTTCGGCTATTGAGTGAAGCGCATCAATTTGAAAATACACGTACGTATATGTAAAATAGATTTTAAATCGATCTATAAAATCGATTATTGGAAAACGTGCCTATTCCACTGAAAAAAATTTATAATTATGCTGTGCGCGCGTAAACCTTAACATCTGGGAACTAAACAGACCCCAATTTGACTACATAAAATTTTACACTACTGCATTTTTAGACGGAAATTGCGAAAAATCTTATGGACAGTTTTCTGAGCGATAACGTGCCTTACATAGATTCAAACCCGAAACATTAACTATTTAACGTCTTTCTTAATGATGCACACCACATATGGCTACACGTTTACACATGTCACAGGACCAATATGAAAGATTTTCTCTTCTCTTCGGATTTTCGGATAAAGGTGTTTGGCTAAACGGTGTTTAGGCGCCAGATTTCACTTCGAGTTTCATAAATTTTTCACTACGACCGGGCGGGTTTCATTTTCGCTTCACTTCATTCTTCATCAGTAAACACAATATTCATGCTTCGTGGTTTTCATACAGAGCAGCAAGCTGCCTTCATTCTTAAATCAGTAGCGTTAAATTTAATTATTTGAAGCAAATTTGTATATTAAGTACATATGCCGTGCACCCTAATCTATATCTGTACAGAGATCTGCAGAAGCGTAGAAATGAACCTCACAAATGAAAGCAGCACGTTATAGCAACTTTTCTTTTATGTATACTTGTATAGCTTTGATATTAGTATTGCGTACTCGTTTTATATAATTTATGGTCTACAGTATTATTTACCCACTGCCATCATGGCAGCTAGTACAAACTAAATGTTATAAATGACAAAGAAAACTAAACGCATATTAAAATAATACAGAATTATTGGTTTAATTACGATGATTAGTTTTCCGCTGTAACGACATTTACTTAACTGATGAAAAATTTCACTATGTTATCTATCCTATTATGGTGAATGTATTAAATTGCTATAACAACTACAGCCGCGAAGACTTGCTAAATGTTTCAAACACTGCATCAGCAGAAATTACGAAATCATTGTTCTGAATTGAGCAGTTTTGTTTAATGTAGGGTGGCAACAAAGGTTCAGATTCGGATTCGGCAAAAATTTGTGGTTCGGATTCGGCTTCTGTTGCGAAAAAACCGAATCCAAAAGCCGAATGCACCAATTAGGCAATATGTTTTTCATGTTTAAGCATTAAAAATTTTATATAACATGTATCAATATTTATTGTGTCAAGTCATAAATCTCAGAACTGAGGTCTGTCGCGAAATATATTAACGTAACGTATATACATAAAAGTTATGCGGCTGGCATTGCGTTGATATTCTGAAACAAAGTATCTGAAATCTGCAACATGCAATATTCGGATTCTGCAAAATTTACACTGGATACGGATTCGGTCAAATCGCGGATTCGGTAGCAACCTGGTTTAATGATTTTGCCCTAAACAAAACTCTTAAAATTTACTAAATGTGTATACAATGTATAAAACAGGTTGTGAGTGCCCCGCGCCCACCGATTTAACAATGCAATATTAGTGTTCCGTGCTGCGGTGCGCAGCAGTGTGGGAAGGCCTGTTTGCCCCCTCCCCAAAAAGTAAACATAAACAAATAAAACCCACACTAACTTCATGAAAAGTACATAACTAATGTTTTACATGTATATACATTGCAATAAAAACGAGGATAAAATTTTTTAGTAAATAAAACTAAAACTTGAAACCAAACTACACATATACATAAGTAATAATACTTATGCTATATAAAAAGCCCAACGAGTCAATATATGTCTATGCTACATATAAAACGCCCAACGAGTCAATATATGTCTATTACTGTGACACTGTAGAACCAACATTTAATTTGTAACAAAAGAATATTCACATAAAACTTAACCAATCTAATCAATCACTTACCCGACCACCACCATAACCACCGCCTCCTCCAGTTCCGCCTCGATTTTCATATCGTGACCGACCGTAACCAGGCGAACGCGACCGCGAATAACGGCGTCGACGGTCTCCAGAATACGAACGACTTCGGCTGAAACATTACGCAAAACTTTGCATCAAACACTAAATGCAACTTTGCATCAAACACAAATGCTCGGAATCAAAAACAATCCGAAATTTCTCAACACAGTGTTCAAATCAATATTTTGGCTTCCGTCATCTCAACCAGGATGGCAAAGAATCCATGGTTACACCGAACCGAATGCATTGTTCCGATATATTTATTATATAATTTCTTTCAGAATACCAACGCAATGCTATCCGCATAAGCAACATTTACACGCTGATCTTAATAAAATAAAAAATTTAAGTATCAAAAATTAGGCTTACGCTCAGATTGTTTTCACAACTTGTGTTTCATTTACACATTGCTCATACTTTAACGTATTCGACTCATGTCTTTATAGAACTACGCATGTCTTTATAGAATTTGATAAGCGGTTAATGAAATCGCAAAATGCGAGATTTGTCTCTTGGACTCGACTATTTCACAGCCGAATCCTATTCCAAACAGCAATTTTTGGCAAACCCGAACTTTTGTTTCCACTATGCTCTCGACTTCCAAACAATTTCAGACCCATCTAAAAGGTCAACTATCTATTGCTATAATATATACGTACATCGAAGATACGGTACTTTTTACCATATAAAATATGTACAACCGCGCGTCAAACTTGTATAACGTAAACACTTGGTAATTTAAGAACGAACCAACATGTGAACGATAGGTACTGCCTCTTCAAATCTGCGTGTTTACTGTTTGCACTATCATTTGGAGGGGGAGGACCTCCTGACCCGTTAGTCGTACAGCAATGAATGCGCTACCGTTGAACTCAGTTTCTAAAAATCTAAAAGACACAAAATTTAAATTAAATCCCTCCTGGAACCAACCCCCCCCCCCCCGCATATATATTCACATGCATGCATGATGTATCTGAAGCTCAATCGCAGAATACACTTTAACTTACCGTCGGCGCCGTCTGTCGTATGAACGAGACCGTGACCGGCGTCTGTCTCGAGATCGTGAGCGTCGGCGACGATGTCTAGACCCAGATCTTAAATAAAAATATATATAGCGAGCCGCCTTTGAATGTTTACAGGGTGCAACAGGAATTCCGATTCCGATTAAAATCCTGATTCTGATAAGAATTCCGATTCCGACTGCACAATCAATCGGAATAGGAATTTTGAGATTTTAATTTTAATACTACATGTTGTGATGCATTGGCCAACAATTCTGTATCATTTATCTATCAAATTGCTGTCCTTGAGTTGTCTTATCAATAATTGATTGTAATATAGCCTTTACAGAACCAAAATCATCGCCAGTTTGTTCATGCGACGTTTATGAATGTTGTTGAAAGCAAACAGACACCCTAAATCAATGATTGTCAATACAAATTTTCCGTATATTCAAAAAATTTCTAGTTCCGATTTGAGTATAAACCAGTTCCGCTTTGCACCCTGAATTTTTAGCTGTTTTTTATTGACTTACACCTGTACACATTAAATTCCACAAGATTTGATTAAAAAGGAAATGATTTACCACGGCGGTAAAAACTTGGACTGAATTACGTATTTTTGCGTGAAAAAAACGCGGACTATGACATATATATCAGTATAAACCAAACCTTGAACGAGAGTAAGAACGTTTGGACCGTCGCGCAGAACGAGATCGCGTTCGCGAGCGCGACTTTCGACGACGATGATCACCCGATCCAGATCTTTCGCGACTGTATCTTTCGGCGTCTCCGTTTTCGTAATGATCAGCAGAAGGACTTCGCTGTAACAAAATCAAAATATTATCCATTGTTCAAATATGTATACCAGGGTGCAACCGGAATTACAATTTACCGGAACCGGAATTTGAAAAAATTACCGAAAACTGAACCGGACCGGAAAATAAATAATACATGCCACCGAAAAATTTATTGTAATTTTTAGGGATGTGCCGATACCAAAATTTTTGCCGATTCTTCTTTTGAAATTTTGCCTATGCCGAACCGATGCCGATTCCAATTTTAGTACATCATGCTTAATGAACAGATTTGACACTGCATTACATCATTATGTGACAACTTATCTACCTTCGATGGTTTATTTTCGGTAATTGTCAAGGTTTATATACTACAGAAATGAAAATTATTAAGTTTTTATCGCCATTTTTAGTAAAATATCTTAATTTTCACCTACCAAATTTTAATACCGGAATTTACCGGAACCGGAAGGTGGAAAAATACCGGAACCGTAATTAAAGTGTTATTTACATTATCTGTATGACAGAAAATAAATTGCAAAATAAGTCATTTAGTTCCATGGTAGTTGGCATAAATACAAATAACGATGGTTTCAATTTTTTCAAGTTGTTAAAAAACATGCCGCAAGTTAAAATTAGGGGTGTACCGATTAATCGGCATCGGTAATAATCGGCAGTTTTGAGAGTATCGGCATCGACATCGGCACTGCAAAAAAACCGATTCTTTGCCGATACTTTTTGCACGACAACAGTTTGTTTGATTGCTATCAATTTGATTGCTGGGCGCATATCACTGTGTCCGACCAGGAAAACTGATATCTTTCTTGCGTTTGTTTGAAAAAATTAATTGAAATGGACCGTTTGTCTAAAATTATAATCGTTTACGATGGTTAGGTTTTAAGTCTTCTATAATGATGTAATGTACGTAGTATCCTATCAGTTTAAAGCATGGTGTAAGCACTAATGTTGGAATCGGCATCGGTTCGGCATCGACAAAATTTCAAAATAAGAATCGGCATCGGCAAAATTTCAAAATAAGAAACGGCATCGGTATCGGGATCGGCGAAAATTTTAAGAGTATATATACGTATACGATGATATATTGTTCTAATACTTTAACCATGTTTCGGTGTGGAGCAGGAACGACCAAAATTGCCAAACAGCTTTTTTACTTGATATATGATGGCGCCAGGCAGGGTGCAATAGAAATTCCGATTCCGATTTAAATCCAGTTCTGGTTCCGACTCTATTCCTACGTATGTGTTGACACCCTGTTTTATAGTGGAACATATTTGCCAGCACTATGCTGCTTATGCCTCCCATGCTTACAGTTAATATCTAAGACATGCGGGTGCAAGGAGGCGAAATGAAATCTGATGCATGCGTAGTGCCTTCATATTCAGCGGCAGCAAAACGTGAAAGAACCGACATACGTACATGAGTGTAATGGTGAGGTTCTTATAAGGTATAAAAACTTGAATTCAGCAGCTGATTGAAAGGCGGCGCTTACAGGTGGCACAATAAATTGTGAATATGGCGGCCACGGATCATGGGCCCTTGTGATCGCGACTGGAGCACAATGACAAGTTGCCAGGCTATAAGAAAGTACCTAAAATGGCGGTCAAAGAACGACATTGTATGAAATCGTGGGATGTGACAAGCGGTAGCATTGAGGCTGCAAGCATGTGAGACATGCTTGTCCGTTATGTGCATAGGTCGAACCCTAACCAATGAACATATCACACTATCTTCCTACAGCCCAGAGCTCCGCCATGTATGCAGTTGACTGAAAACATGACGCAGACCAAATTTTAAAAAACTTAGCATATGTATCAGAAAAATATTAAACTTACATCGTCTCCGCTCATCTTCGTTAGGTATTGTTGACTAACAATAAGTACGTAAGACTTTTTTGGATCAATATGTCAATCTAATCTACAAGTATACCACAAAAAACCAAAAGTTTAGAGCTACAGTTCAAGCTGTTATCTATGTCTTGACAACAGGATTCTGATAACGTAATTTGCCTTCGGTACTTTCAGCAAACGACACATTGAACATGGTGTATGTTCGCTGCACGTGTTGTCTTTTAAATTGAAACAAACTTCGGTGATGTCACAATAAATTGTGAGTCGCAGATCTAAGGTTGGAAGCATATTGCCTCACAACACAATCGCAGACATATATCTAAGTTAAACCCAACTGAAACTGCATGCGCGCAATAAACGACTTTCCAGGCAAATGCACTAGCTAAGTCAGACATTGTATAATAGTAAAATACAGGTCTTCACTAACTGAACACACAAAAACATGCATTTTATTCAACCAAACAAATACGTGTGAAAGTATATAAATTCAACCAATGTCTATATCAGGATCGTAGTATAGTGTAAGCATTTTCCTATCCTACGCTTAAATATAGAACCGTTATCTTAAATTGGTATAGCACCTATCAACAGTTGATGTTAGGTCTTGTTTCGTTCAAACCAGTGCACGGTGCAATTTGAACAAGTAAAAGAATACTTAGTTTAACGCTACAAGTAAATCAAAATTTATGGAAGCGAAAATGGAATAGATTTAATAGCAGCAGAGTCATGAAAAGTCATATCCCAAATGATTAAAGCCGAAGTTGTATTTTAACTTTGTGCCTATTAAAGTATGACGTGACCAGCGGGCATTTAGTTTGGCCCAAGTATTCAATGATTGGTGAAGTCCCCGTTGAGCTACCAGTAAGAATCTTTCACATATACAAAACTGAAAAACGCTACTACTATGCTGGTCTACAATATATACGTTTTGAGAGCGTTTGTTTTTGCCAAATTGCGAGTTCGCAACTGAACTGGTTTTAACTCCACGAGCCTGTGAGTGTAAAAAATAAAATTCTGTTCACGCGTGCAAGTTTTGCACTGGGATCATGAAACGTCACTGGTCCTCGTGAAAGTTTTATTCCAAAACAAAACTTATTCGTAAAATTTGCACCTGCAAAGTTACCTAAATGCAAACACATTACAATTTTACATCTATAAATACCGCTATGCGGTGTTTTCAAATTTCCTTCGACTGTAATCGTGGAAACCGAAACGAAGACGATTTCTATAGTTTCATAGAAACGTTGTATTTCTCTACCATTGTCGTAAAAATGACACGCCATGCGTGTAGGTTTTGTTGTTGAGCGCTTTGGTAAACAATTCAAAATTAAAAATTTTAACGCCTTTCATTGCAAAAAAGTCAGCTTTAAATTTTTAGCCAGCTAGATTTCTATAGACAAGCTTAATCCTATTACGATGTCATTAAACAGGCTTTTGTCCTGGCTTGTTTATTGGCTAAAGTTTTAAAAGCTTATAATTTTTTTGGAAGCATTAAACATACATGTTTTATCGAGTTTTCGGCCCATGTACTGAAGAAGTCCTTCTCAAAATCCGCCGATGCTACCCTTAAAACTGGGATTTTAGGAAATAATAACCGGAAAATAGGGATTTTTGGGAAATTGGGATATTAGCCGGAAAATAGGTATTTTGGGCTAAGCGTTTTTCGCTCGGGATGTTGGGAAATTTATATTTTGGGAAATTGAGATATTACCTGGGAAGTTGGGATTTTGGACTCAGCTTTTTCGCTCGGGATTTTGGCAAATTGGGATAAGTATACACGTTAACTTTTCCTAGGATGTTTGGATTTCACAAGTAAAATTGACATATGACCCGTGATTCTGCTATTTTGGAAATGGGATCGGGAAATTAGGAGTTTTGGAAATTGGGATATTACCCTGGAATTTGGGCGGGACCTGTTCTTCATTGCCAACTTTTCTACTGTCCAAAAAACAATTGTTATATATAAAGTTCTTCGTATCACGACAGTATACGTATTAATGTGGGACCACTGTGGCCTTTGGCTTTTCAAAGTGATTAGGTGCGCAATGCTCGTAGGGACAATGTTACTTTTATACTGCAAAAAATGGTGAGTCAAATTGACTCTCTCTGAAATAGGCTTTTCCTGACTACACAAACTGAGTCAAAATTCAACTCCGCCATGAGTCAAATTCGATTCCCTAGACACTCAGTTTGTGTAGTCAGGAAAACCTATTTCGGAGAGAGTCAATTTGACTCACCATTTTTTACAGTGTAGGGGCGTACGCAGTAGATTAAGTATATATACTTAAGCCTAAGCCTAAGCGTTGTCAAAAATGTGTTCCGAAGGCTAAGCCTAAGCCTATAAGCCTAAGCCAAAAAATGTAATCTAGAATTAAAACCTACTCTTTTATAGACCAACCAGAAACCTGAACACCAATAAAAGTAACATGGACCGCGCGTAGCATAATCACAAATGTAGGTACTTTTACTATTAAATTTCGGTTACAATTATGGTGTATAAACGAAAGATGGCCAATGTTACTTTAAAGGGCGTAACAGTAGATTAAGCGCATTTCTAGCCTAAGCCTACACTGCAAAAAATGGTGAGTCAAATTGACTCTCTCCGAAATAGGCTCTACGGGACTACACAAACTGAGTCAAATTCGACTCCGCCAGAGTCAAACATGCGACTCAGTGAATCGAATATGACTCTGCCGGAGTCGAATTTTGACTCAATTTGTGTAGTCCCGTAGAGCCTATTTCGGAGAGAGTCAATTTGACTCACCATTTTTTGCTGTGTAAGCCTAAGCGTTGCAACAATGAGTTCCTAAGCCTAAGCCTAAAGCCTAATCCAAAGCAAAAAATGTAATCTATAATCTAAACCTACTCTTTTATAGACCCACCAGAAACCTGGACGCAATTAACAATAACCAGGTTAAGACATATCGTGTACACTCAGTCGTTACAGTAAAAATTGCAAGCCGTTATGAACCTAATTACTGTTACAGTTTCGACCGCGATCTATTTTTGCTTGGTTGCAAGCGAAAACAACGAAACGCTAGCATTCAATAGGACGTCTTCGCGGCCAAACTTGATTATGCCAAGTAAGCGTACATTTTGGCTTGGAACTTAAACTTGAACCACAACATTGAACCTGACTTATTCGCTCTCTGATTTGATAAATCAACTCATCGGAATTTACCAAGTATATAATATCTCAATTTTCAAATCCCAATATCTTCGATGTATTCCAATTTCTCTAGTAAAACTCATTTTTTTCGAAAAAATTAAAATTAGGCGTCGGCTGAAACTTAGGTACAGGTTTTCGTTTAGCCTTAGGGTTTTAATATGGTTTTGGTTTTGATTCAGGTTTTACTTTAGTCTTAGGCTTTTCATATGGTTTTGGTTTTGATTCAGGTTTTACTTTAGTCTTAGGCTTTTCATATGGTTTTGGTTTTCATTCAGGTTCAGGTTTAGGCTTAGGCTGTACGTTTAGGCTTTAGCGTAGGCTAAGGTTTAGGTGTAGGCTTAGGCTTGTGGGTAGGAATATTTCCAATGAAACTTTTTTAGACTGTTTTTCGGAGCTTCAGTATCTTCAGTACGAGAACCGCTTGGTCAAGGGAGTTGATGGATTGCAACCCCCATCTTGCTTTAGGATCCTTTGAAATTGCGGGTGCCCCTACCACAACGCTCAATACTGTGGCTTTCTAACGTGTTCTGACCAATGTAAAAAACAAAGGCGTAACAGTATTTATAAAAGCATATTCCTAAAGCCTAAGCCTAAGTGCAAAAATTAGTTTATTCCTATTAAGCCTAAGCCTACAAGCCTAAGCCTAAGCGTAAAAATTAGTTTATTCCTATTAAGCCTAAGCCTACAAGCCTAAGCCAAGCATGGGCCAGTGCTCTCTACACGTGATTGTATAAACTTATAAGATTTATGTGAATTTTCCGCATATATACTCTTCTTCTTGCGCATTGAGCTGGGTACTGTCCTAAGCCGCCTACATTTTTGTACAATGAGCTTCGGATCCAAAAATTTATGACGGACGGCAAAAACTTTACCATCTCGTCAGAAAAAACGTTCTGATGAAATGAGCTTTTCCGCTTCTGTCTTACCGGCGCTATCCCAAATATGGTTCAATTTCGAAAACATTTTTGGATTTCATCTTCTCAGTACCTCCCTTGTGATCATTTCACATCCAAGTTTGTATTATTGAAAAATTCGATTTTTAAAATCCCAATGTCAAAAATTTGTTCCTAAATGTTTTTCGTCAAAAATTTAAATTAGAATTTTATTTCACTATTACCATTGTTTTTGCGTCCGAAACCAACGATCAGGGTTCCATCGCCGGAGGAAAAGTTTATAGCGGACATCGCAATAAGAATTCAACCTTCGTGCCGAAAACCCATGTAAAACAACAAATTTACGTAGATTTGCAATTCATTTTTTCAAGCCCCATTCCTGCTATGAAACAAGCTTATAGGTTTAAGCTTAGGCTTTTAGGAAATGGATTGCCAAAGCCCAAGCCTAAACCTCTGTGTATGCCTTTTCCTACTCCTACGCCTACCAATAAAGCGGTAGCCTTAATCTTAAAATGTGGGGGGCTATAGAAAAGCCTGAATTTTAAGAAAATGGAGTTTAACAATGTGAAAAAATCACAAAGAATGTTTTTTTTGAAAATTTCATTGCTAATAATTTAGGAATATTATTCCCTCAGTGGCCGGCGGTGACCGGCATTCGATGCCAATCGCTAAATTTATTCAATGACGGTTGTTTTTGCGGAACTGATTCAACGTTATGCGGTACTCATTCAGAGTGTTCGTTGTTTTGTACGACAAGGCCTCGGTGTAGTGAGGCAAATATATTTTGCCAATATCCGTTGCGGTGTAACACGAAAACCGGAACGTGCGGGTGTGTACCGATCGGATTGAAACGATATGGAGGCTACTGGTGTTGTTCTGGTTTATTGCCAAGCGTGCGCGGGTATTGTTCGCCGCCTTTGATCTGTATTAAAGATGTTCAGTGTTTTCGGTATGACGATGATGACGGAACGTTGCATTGCGATCGGTGTGTCAGTGGCAGCTGTGTACCAGACCCTAAACCAAATTGTGGAATCAATTTCTAGTAAAAAACTAAAGTTTTACATTCAATACTTGATGGTTGAACTCGTATAACCCCTTCTCACATTGAGTTGCCTGTAGGCAACTCAGCGCAGTGTATATACGTTAAATAGTATATATCGCACCGTGTTTAACAATTGAAACACGTATACATAGTACTAAATCACCACAAGACGTGAGAGCCCCCTCGGGCTCAAGCGTCAAGCTAATATAGCTGAGTGGTGATGGTATACGCCTCCCACTCCAGTCCCTGGAGTTCGAATCCTAGCATAAAAGTAGGTCTCAGGGGAAATAGACAATATTCATGTGAGAAAGGGTTAATATATAGAAAGCTTTGTTGTAAACTTGTCAAAAATAAAACGCTATTTTAAACACTTTTCGCATCTCAAACAGCATATTTTGAAACGCGTTTTCGTCAGCGGAGAAACTCAAAAATGGATAGTGTAGCAGCACATGGCTCTTGTACACTTTCCTCCAAATGCAAGGTTAAGGCTTTACCTAAGCCATAGCCTACGGGAGGGAAGTGTACAAGCGACCAGAACGCTGACAGTAAGCGCATTTTCGCGTTTGTCACAACGCTTTTTTAAGTATATACACAAAAGTTTCCGTTCCAGACTCAAATAGCGAGTATTTTTTATGTTCGGTCAACAGTGGCGGATCCAGGATCTCAAAATGGGGGGGGGGGGGGGCAAAATTTCACTGGTAATAAACTTATTTTTGACCCATACTGTAGTGACCCAAATACGAGGGGGTCCTGATTTTGAGTCCCAATTAATAGGAGTCCGTATCCCTAATTAGAATCCGTAAGCGGGTAGAGTCCTTAAACCCTTGTTAAGAGTCCATAAATGTCTATTATCCCTAATTGTAGCGCATAAAAATGGCTCCAGGGCCAAGAAACTTTAAAGCGTGCTTATACTATTGAGTATAAAACAGAGAAATAAACAGCGTAGAACAGCAATTGACACTATATAATTTTTGTCGAGATGCTTTTGGGGGGCCATGGCCGGGGTGGCCCCCCGTGGATCCGCCATTATCGGTCAACATTTTATAAATTTTCATATGCAAACCATGGATTACGTTTAGCTAAAAACTAAAATCACGACTCATATTCTCGGACCATATAAAGATCAGGGACGGAACGTTTTTCTGAGGGACCAGAAAAGAGTAAGCTTAAGCTTTAGATTAATTTTTGTATGCTTGGCTTAGGCTTAAGGCTTAGGCTTAGGAATATGCTTATAATACTGTTCCTGCCCCTGTTGTTTACACTGGCCGTATTCTGAAATGTGAGTAGCGCCTTTGTAATAGGTCTTACATTGCAGCTTTTGAACAAGGTAATGGTGAAAGTAAAGTAGCAGGTAACTCAGCGCAGTCTTTACAGCTGATTTGTTCTACTCCTGTATCAATTATGATAGCTCCAACTGCAGAATTTGGTCAGTTTAAAAACCCGTCGTCGCTAACTGGTAATAGATGCTATATACGTATTTAAAGAATATGGTAAAGTTTTGTCAATTTCCATATCTTATGGAAGTAAAACTGTTTCAGCATTATAATAACATTATTATTATTGTCCATGTAAAGATCACACTGTAAATTCCAGTGAGTTGATTTTAACTCAGAGTGAGTTGAATCCACTCAGAAGCCTGAGCTCTGAATTAGGTCTTTTACAACTCACCATTCTGAATTGACTGAACTCATTATGAGTTAATAACTGTTTCAGCATTATAATCAGCAGACATTATTATTCTATAACCAAAAACAAAAATTGTCCATGTAATAGATCAATGAACTTTACAGACGACACAGAACGTTTTTCTGGTGGACTGCAATAAAATAAGCTCAAACTTTAGAGAATTTTTGCTAAGGCTTAGGCTTATATGTCAGCACATTCGTACGGCAAGGCGTAGACTAAAAGACGCGCTATACTCGCCGCGCGCCGCCGCACGCCGCCGACTGTAAACCTTTTTATTAAAAATTAGCGCACGCTACCATGTGCCGGCGAGCAACGGCGTGCGGCAGCACGTGCCGGCGTCCGGCTCAGTAAAGTATAGTGCAACCCTTAGACTTAGAAATATGCTTATACTACTTTTACGGCACTATTCTATACATTAGCCATACAGACCATATATTGCTAAATACTGAAAAACTGCACAAGGCATTGTTAGATGTATTGTGTGTACAGTTGTTTCAGTGAAACCTAACAACCCAACAACTTTGAGCGAAATTTTCCAATTCTGACCAAAAAAATTTGACCAAGTGTACAGCGTTATTCTTCAACTGTAAAGCACCTGCCGAGATAACGGATTAAGAGTATAAAAACATCCTTAGGATTCGGCAATCCGTACCGTCGAAACCTCTCCCAGTATCCCGTTAAATATTAATTGAGGAAGTGTGTGGTGATTGTATAAATTTTGAGAAGCGTAATTTTTCATTACGGAAATTGAATAGCACAACACCAATTTTCATATTGACAACACAACAGTGTATAAAACCGAATATCCGTTTCCGGTAAAAAATTGCCCCAATGTTCTTCGTTCGTTTGCCAATTTTGCAAACGACATAATTCTCGTAGACAAATTTTTATTCATACTAAATAATTTGTTTGAATATGAGTTTTAATAACTTATATACGCCGTTGCCGTAGATTTGAACCAGGGTATAACCGGATATTTGTTTCCGTTACAAATCGGTATCAGTTTTCGTAATATGACCGTTTATCACATTAATACTTTCAATTTCATGAGACGTAATATACATTAGAATTCTTAAACACTGCCGACAGTGTCTGTGTTGCAACGTACTTGTATTTAGTTGCTCATAGTTTACTTGGCGGAGGTACGGAATATGTACCCCCTAGTAATTTAATAAAAAATAGTTCATTTTATAAATTTCGACTCGCTGAGTTCAACTGCCATTTTTACCGCTGCATGGTCGCCAAGTCTACAGTTATGGCCCTTTATATAAATTTTAACTTTTTACCATATAAAACGTGTTCAAACAACAATCAAATTTTTGTAAGAAAAATACCTGGTTACGCTGATATTTTACGAGCATGTGAATGATAGCTACTTCCTGATGCAATCTGTGCGTGTTTGCGCTATAATTTCGAGAGCCATAACTCTTAAACCGTTGGCCAAGCAGCCATAAAAATAGTACCATGAATCCAGCTCGTCGAGGTCTATAGGATGGACCACTTTTTATCAAGATTCTAAGGGTTCAGATTACCGTAACTTCGCATGTAAACTATATGAGTTAAAGGGATATACACCATCAATCCTGCTATATTTATGTTAAAATCATTTGAGCGTTCATTACAGGTAATGCGGTAGTTGTTTGAGATTTGGTACAAAAAAGCTAAAATTCAACAAGTCTTAAAATATTTTAGGTGCATCCGTTGTTTTCTTGTTTAATTTTAGAAATACCGGTGAATACTTGCATACCATATTTTTATTGCCAAAAAACTAAAACACACCGAAAGTTTTATAGTTCAACGTTTGTTTACCGTTTCTGTCATTTTGATCGCTACCCGTTTTCGTTTTGATGTCCGTTATTTTTTACTCTCCGTTTACACCCTGATTTTGACCAATCACAAAGCATTGATTACGTTATCGACCCATATGTAAAAGATCAAGAGCGAAACGTTTTTTCCACAGGACTACGATAGAGTAACATAAAGTTTTAGACTAATTTTTTCTTTACGTTTAGGCTTCGCCTTAGGCGTAGGTATAAGTTCATTTTTACGCTTAAGATTAGACATACGTTTAGAAATACGATTATACTACTGTTACGGCCTGTTCTATACATTGACCCAGTTATTTATTCTTGAATTATGCCATCAGCAAAAAAAACAAGACTGTTTTATCCTCTTCTACGAACTTTGTGCACTTTACTATCATGATCAGGCACTGGTAATCTATGTCTATTGCGCCTTTGCTCTTCCTGGTATCTAAAACATTAACACCAAACTAAACATTACTTCACATTGTCACTAAAGAATTTTGGTTTTGATCATAACTCACGCAGAGACGTGGCCAAAATATCGAATTTAGGATAGAATAATTTAGCGTAAAAATTGTTTTTTCCGAGCGGGCGCAGTGAGTGTTGGTATATGTGCACAATAAACTGTATGGGAAGCAAAAAGGGATGTCGGTATATGCACGGTAATATATGGAAAGCGAAAAGATTGCCATACAAGTGCACATATACCGGTACAAGAAGTTGTTGCAATCGACCACATGGTGTAGTGGTAGCATGCTTGATTCGAGTGCAAGAGGGTCGAGGTTCGATTCCTGCTGTGGTGCTTAAAGTTGGGCAAAACAGTGGTCGAGCGGATTCGCGCTCCGGGACAACCGCCTGTGAAAAAGAGGGATGTCGGTATATGCACGGTAATTATATGTAAAGCGAAAAGATTGCCATACAAGTGCACTTATACCGGTATAAGAAGTTATTGCAATGATCACATGGTGTAGTAGTAGAATGCTTGACTCAAATGCAAGAGTGTCGAGGTTTGATTGCCGGCGTGGTGCTTAACGTTGGACAAAACTTCGAACAGGGGTCGTGCAGACCGTATACTTCCAATTCCGACAGTGAGCATGGAATGTTTCTCGACATTTCGAACACAGAAGGTTGGGAACAAATTAAGTACAAGAATTTTTTTAATCATAACTCGGCAGGAGGTGTGACCAGGATTCGAATTGGGGGGGTTGTCGTTGTTTTGAATAATAGTTTTTTAGCGAACGAGCGTATAATGAGCGAGTAAACTTTTTGGCCTTTCAGATACATTAGGTTAATATTCAAAACTCTCTTAAAGGTACTGTGTCTCTCGAAAAATGTTGGGAATCGGTATAGTCCCCTGAGACATGGTATCAGTTGCCAGAATGCGTAAACGTCTGTTACATTCAACTGAACTCGGTAAGCCGAGTCGAATGGATATATGTTTCGAAAACTTTAAGGGACATTTATTTCCGTATCAATGGGTACTGAAACGGTTTTCAAATAAAAAATATGAAAAAAATCTTTATTGAACTCAAAACGATCGGAAAACACCTTCTGAGATATCGTAAATATGAAAGTTTTCAAAATCCGAAAACGGTTTTCAAATAAAAAAATTTGAAAAAATCTTTATTGAACTCAAAACGATCGGAAAACTCCTTCTGAGATATCGTAAATATGAAAGTTTTCAAAATCCGAAAACGGTTTTCAAATAAAAAAATTTGAAAAAATCTTTATTGCACTCAAAACGATCCGAAAACTCCTTCTGATATTGTAAATATGAAAGTTTTCAAAATCCGAAAACGGTTTTCAAATAAAAAAATTTGAAAAAATCTTTATTGAACTCAAAACGATCGGAAAACTCCTTCTGATATTGTAAATATGAAAGTTTTCAAAATCCGAAAACGGTTTTCAAATAAAAAAATTTGAAAAAATCTTTATTGAACTCAAAACGATCGGAAAATACCTTCTGAGATATCGTAAATATGAAAGTTTTCAAAATCCGAAAACGGTTTTCAAATAAAAAAATTTGAAAAAATCTTTATTGAACTCAAAACGATCGGAAAACTCCTTCTGAGATATCGTAAATATGAAAGTTTTCAAAATCCGAAAACGGTTTTCAAATAAAAAAATTTGAAAAAATCTTTATTGAACTCAAAACGATCGGAAAATACCTTCTGAGATATCGTAAATATGAAAGTTTTCAAAATCCGAAAACGGTTTTCAAATAAAAAAATTTGAAAAAATCTTTATTGCACTCAAAACGATCCGAAAACTCCTTCTGATATTGTAAATATGAAAGTTTTCAAAATCCGAAAACGGTTTTCAAATAAAAAAATTTGAAAAAATCTTTATTGAACTCAAAACGATCGGAAAATACCTTCTGAGATATCGTAAATATGAAAGTTTTCAAAATCCGAAAACGGTTTTCAAATAAAAAAATTTGAAAAAATCTATATTGAACTCAAAACGATCGGAAAACTCCTTCTGAGATATCGTAAATATGAAAGTTTTCAAAATCCGAAAACGGTTTTCAAATAAAAAAATTTGAAAAAATCTTTATTGAACTCAAAACGATCGGAAAACTCCTTCTGAGATATCGTAAATATGGAAGTTTTCAAAATCCGACGGTTTTGTAACAATAATGTTTTTGACGTCAATGATCAAAACCGTCCATTAAACGAATAGAAGGCACGTTGCAACCGGACGTCGAAAAGATTAAAACCGGACCCGAGGATTGGTAAAATTTGCCGGAGCCACAACTGAGATCAGAAGCAGTGCAATGTTACGCAGTTGAAATAATACTAACTTCACTAATTCTTGCAAAAAAAACTATAAAATAACGCACCGTCAAAAAAATTGGCCCATGTATAGAACAGAGCTGGAACAGTAGTATAAGCATATTCCTAAGCCTGCCTAAGCGTAAGAATGAGTGCCTAAGCCTAAGCCTAATCAAAAAATTTAGTCTAAAGCTTAAACTGATTTTGTTAATACAGCGCCTTCGTAAAACGATCCGGCCCTGTTCTGTACATGGGCCAAAAAATTAAATAGCAATGCAACTATGTTTTGTTCTCAGTATAGGAGTGATATCAAAAGTAAATTTAATTTTTAAACGCTGTTCGTGTTTCAAACATCATCTTTTAAACTGCGTTGAATCGACAGTTTAGCAAAACGCAATTGTGTAAACATTTTTAGCTTTTCTCAAAACGATATTTTAGCATCAGTATACACGCTTAACGCTTACCTTTTGACAACTACGATCAAAAAATGATTCAATTTATCTTCGCTGACTGGTTTTCCCTTAAACAGAAAATGTCAAACCAAAATTAACCTCAAGAAAAGTTGAGAGATGGCACTCGCGGCTCCAACTGGGTCCATCCAGACCTTGACCATCGTCAACAGGGTCAAACCAACAATTTGGCTTTACACTCAAAATAATATTTCTGATATTTAAGAAAAAATTTTCTTACATTTGAGAAATATGATTAGCAAGGTGCACTTGAAAAGTATTTCTGTTATAACAGAAATGTTTTCAAAAAACGTTTTGAAATAAAGTCTGAAAATAAACGTTTTCCAGTTATTTTAAGAAAAATTGTCTTAAATATCAGCAAAACTTTTCATATTTGACACAGAAAACACTTTTCTGAATAAATTCAGAAACACTTTTTTGTGTGTATGAGTTAACATCCAATTTGGTTTATCGCTCTCGAGCGTTTATCACTATTATAGTCCGAACAGGTTCCCGTCGGACATTTCGGCATCCGTCGCTGAGCGATACATTTAGAGTTCAACGGGAGAATACTTTCGAAGGTTGAAAAGAGATTTTAATTTTTAAATTTTGTCCCAATTCTAGCTCGAGGGTTTTCTTTATACCCTGTAAATTCCAATGAGTTTATTTAATCAACTCAGAGAAATCACAATATTTTTGGTCATTTCTGAGTGTTAATAGCACTAAATATTAACTAACTCTGAGCTTATTAAAATTCCAGGTGAGTTGATTAATTAACTCAGAACGAGTCAGTCCAATTCAGAATTCTGAGTTGTGAAACACCTAATTCAGAGCTCAAGCTTCTGAGTGAATTCAACTGATTCTGAGTTAAAATCAACTCACTTAAATTTACAGTGTAGTTTTACAAACTCCTAGTTGTATTGAAAGTAGCCAATTTAATGATTCTGGCTAAACGTCCGTTGAAAACAGACAGTGGTTGGGTTTCTAAAATTTTACTTCAGTGTTTATTTACTGAATTTTCGTTAAAATCACTGACTTAAGTAAAAACTTAACTTTTTGGATACAAACAAACAAATGCCCATTACAAGCCAGTGCTGTAAAATTGACTTATTTACTTAAGTACACTTTCAGAGACGATAAAATTAAATAATTGCTTAACAATTAATTATAAAGTCGTACTTAAGTCGCATTTCAGAAACCCAGCTTTAGCCAGCATATGTCAGTTTCCAGCTGTGTTCAGGCAATTTTCTATATTTTGAAGGGTGCTGCCTTACCGGTGCTCCCGGTGCGCCAACCGCACCTGGTGGGCCCTTTTGTCCAATGTGGCCCGGATCTCCTTTAACTCCCTAAAACGATGACTGAACATATTAAATTACTGTAATTAAATATCAGTGTGGTGTTGAATTACGCTTTATTGTACTGACCCGCATAAGAGAGGGGGTAATAAGAGGGGGTTCCCCATTTTGAGTCCGAATCAATAGGAGTCCGTATCCCTAATAAGAGTCCGTAAGCGGATAGAGTCCCTAAACCCTAATTAGAGTCCATAAATGCTAATTAAGCCTAATTGTAGCGCATAAATGACTCCAAGACCAAACAAATTGAGTTCGAAACTTTAAAGCGTACTTTAAATTTTGAAAGTACATTCCTAAGTATAACCTTGTATTATCGCTCAAGCTAATGACACAAGACAGAGAAACGTTTAATTTAACGGATAATTACAGTACCGGATATGTATCAGTAACGAAGGGCGGCAAAGCGTTGGTTAAAAATAAATAACAGTCCGTAACCGAATAACAACGGGGAGTACCCTATGGAGAGGGCAAATAAATATCAGTCTCCCCTTTTATTCGGGTCACTATAGTATCATTTTTACATGAACTTTGAATTTATTTTAAAATTTGAAAATTATGCAGCACACAAAATACGCCAGCGTCAAATTCGACTCACCACCGAGAATATTCAAATTGTATAAAACACAGTTATAGCGAAGGCTCTTAAAAGTGCCGCTTACCTGTTGACCGGGTTGTCCTGGCTTTCCGGGAGATCCATCATGACCCTGCAAATTTAATACAAGCGCATCGGCTTTAACAAAAACCTAGGATTTTGCGGCAAATGTAAAAAACAGGGCCGTAACAGTAGTATAAGCATATGCCTAAGCCTAAGCGTCGAATAAGCTTATATCTGAGCTTAAATCTAAGCGTAGGAATGAACTATTAAAGAGCCTAAGCAAAAAACAGCCTACCGTTTAAGCTTATTCTATTGCAGTCCTGTAGCAAAACGTTGCGCCTCTGATCTTTTCATGAGCTGGTTTTACGATGCATCTCACTTCAACGTTAGCTGCTACGACCACATAGTGAACTTTAATTTTTTAATACTGAAGGTTGATTTGAAGACAAAAACATTTCAAAATTTTTATTTATTTCAAATAACGCAAAAGTTGTGCATTTTTATGGCAAAAAAAGTATTAGTAACTCAATTCTAACACAGTCTACGGACTGTGTAATCGGGTCGGTAGGCCGAGCGGGGTCAAGGTGGACTCAGCGTTTTAAATCCTAGAAAAGTTTTGGCTGTTGTTCTAGAAGAGTTTTAGCCCCGCTTATAAGCTTGTTATGTCTCTCGCATGCCTCTCCCAAAATTCCTCTATTCTAACTTTAGCAGGTTAAACTGGATACATGCCTGGGTATTAAAATGAACAATCACCTTTACGGGCTATGAACAGGTCATGAGCGAAGCGTTTTTCTACGGGACAGGGAAAATTTTTCTGTAGGACTGCAATAGAGTAAGCTTAAGCTGTAGATTAATTTGTTTGCTGACGCTTTGCCTTAAACTTAGGCTGACGTTTAAACTTAGGCTTATGCTTAGGTGTAAGCTCAATCTGCCGATGGCGAGATGTCTATCTT
>JASANG010000117.1:0-241520 GCA_030248215.1 Enoplolaimus lenunculus
TTGCTGTTTTGGTTTTATCGTACTACCCCCCCAGAACCAGTTTGAACTGAGTTGGCACGCCCCAAGGGGCTGTTATAAGCAAAATGCGCTAGTGTTTCATATCAAAAAGGGGGATATACTACGCCATAGAAGCCGCGCGGGGCCTGTCCGGATTTCCGAGAAAGTTACATACTTGCAGGCACATTTATAAACTTCTGCCCCGTCATTTGGGAACCAGCCGAACTGGGATCACCCTAGCAACCCCTCCCATCGAAGCTCTGATGTTAGTAAGGTGTGTGAAACACCACTGACCAATCAGCTGAGACTTTGGAGTTTGTGTACACTGCACTCTCATTGGCTCTGGGTTATCCAAACTTTTCACCCAATCAGGTCGCTGCCTTGCTGTTGTTTTTCGGTCTCTGATTGGCTGAACCCATCGGCGAATCGCGTAGGGGCTGAGCACGGGTATAAAAGCACGCTGCACGGGCTGTGCAGTCAGATCAGTTTAGAATTTTTCGGTTTTCAAAGTCGCGTGCTCGAGCCGCGACAGCAAACCGAGCTCACTACACGCGGTGGCGACATAGCGTGTACGTGAGTCTCGGGGCGCTATTCGACGGGGACAAGGGGGTTACGTACGTATTTAAGGGGGGTTATGTCAAATCGGGGCCCAGTTAGGGCTATCTCAGTTTCACGAAAGGGGTGTGGAGTGCCATATAACTTTGGCTAGAAATTTGCCTATCGTTGCCGATAACGTGGGTAGTAGGTTCACCTATAAAATTTAGAAGTCTTATGCAAATTCTAAAACGTAGGGGGTATCAATTTTTGGGGCATCGTGAAACTGCCATTTAGGCACCTTGTAAAAATGACAATAGCTCACAGGAGCGATTAAAATCTTACTGGTATCCTTAAGATACCTTCTTATACCTGAGTATTGGTTGTCAAGAAATGGCAGGAAGGCCAAAACTGCCTCGTGCTAAGCACCAGGATTTATCTAATAAAAGAGCTGAGCGCCTCGCCATTCGAAAATTTGTGTGTACCCTGTGACTAGAGAGAGTTCTGACCAGGCCTCAGGAGATTTAAGGAAAGTTGATTTAGACTAATACCTGCACTCGTACTTGACAACCGAAACTCTGAAGGCACAGCCCGTATTAGTAGACTGACGCTAGACCCATGCAAGAAATACTAAGGAAAAACAGCAGCAAAATGGCGCCTTCTGACTTCCCCTTGGGGAACAGAAATAGTTATCAGGAAATTACTCGTAAAATTTGGACAAGCAACTCGTGCGGTTTTTAGGGTGTACCTAGCAAATTACTCGGGCCCGACCAATTTATGTTGGGGATCCCCTGGAACTGCGCGTAGGCTGGTTATGTTCGGGAAAGGAGAGCCAGGCGTAACTTTCTTGTCCTTTATGGTTGGGCTCGCCCCTGGTATAATGTAGAACGCAAATTAGTGGAACAATTTCCCAATCCCCAACGGCCCTCCGGTAAGGTGGCTAGTCCACGTTCAGGTATCCAAGGGTACGAAATTTGAGTTAATTAATTTTGGATAAATTTAACTCTGGCCTAATGTTTTTCCTTTCAGCAATTATTGTCTTAAGCTATAATTAGCAAGTCTACTCGCAAATCTGCGTGCTAACAAAACTCAGCGAGATTCAACAACGCATTACCCTAGTTCTAAAACTCTGCTAAGGTATACCTTTGTTGTTAGAGTTCACATATATATTTCTTTCGTATGCTCTGTGTGAAATCTGCGATAAACCAGAACTCCCCAAAAACGTGTTCTGTTGTAAACCATGAGCGATTTAAACACTTTTGAACTCCTGGCCTCGAGCCATGGCAAATCCAAAATTTTAGAGGTACCAGATTGAACATTGCTGCTGGTTCGAATCAGCAATCATTTTTGTTAAAGTCAAAGGCCAGGATCGATCCGCCTTTCCGTTAAAAGGTCTATGACCATGTGTCTAAATTTTGCAGGATCGCCAACCACATCCCACAAAGAATACAACAACCCCTAAAAAGTCCAACGCAGAAGACCAGATCGCTCTTGAATCTACTTATCGTGATATATTCAAGAGAGATAGCATAAAACTAGCAGTCCTAATTAGCCAACACGGATAAAAACTCAATTGTTGTTGGTGCGAGTCGACAACATATCAAGGTGTTCCATAGGAGCTTAGGCGTAGAGCGATATCGGAATTTTGTGATTCTCAAAACCCGATATCACGCCGGGGGACCATCATCCTCTGGACAAGTAGCTTAATAGGCAGATCCACGGCCACGAACACCCGTGAGAGTATCATCTCGGATACGTCCGCAGGGATACTCGTTGATCGTACCCGTAACAATATTGCTGGTTTGAGTGCTGTATGATCTGCTATGAACTTGCAACATATATGTACTGCACAGACTTGCAAATAACTGTTCTATTGTTCAGAAAGTTATTATACAGAATTTTTAAATTTTTAAAAATTGATATCATTTGATTGATAAAAATTCAGTTACGCTTGACGCAAAAAACAATTGAGAGAGTTGTGAATTTTTGAATTAAAATGGTTACAGGTTGATTTACACTTATGCTAAATATCGCAAAAAATTGTCAAAATGGAACAAAGTTGAGAAAAGTACATTACCCATCATTGTTCAATATTTGAACGCGTTCACCTTTACCGTTCGATACGGTGCAGTCGAAAACACGCATCGCAAATAAATTACCAGATTTCGCTGAAAATCATAACCGTACAGGTTTTATGAGGCATAAAATATTTTACAATCTGTGCTCGTTAGCAAAAATAAACAACAGACGCCTGCTGAACATGCATAAGTAGAACCTTTTTGAGTAATTTCTAAATTTCTACAAAAAAGTTTCAGTTTGGCTTTTTTGTTTGACACAGGTCCACTTTGGTGAAGTTTTGTTAACTGTTATATTTACGTACTTAACGTTTGGTGGACATATTTGTAAGTGTTGTCTTTTAGAGGTACTGCCTTTACAGAGCAATATAGTTTGGGAAATTTCGGCATTCGAAGTATGGAAGTCAAATATTTCAGTAATTATATTTTAATATTAAACTTTGGTAGTCAGAACCTAACTGTCATAGACTAACTTTTAAATATTTCATAAATTTTATACCAAAAAGTTGGTCGTGAACTACAAAGCATAAAGGGTGGCTATAGCTCCTGCAAAACAACACAGATAACCACTCCGCCCCGTTTTCGACCACCCTTCCGCTCGACAGAATTTTTTTATATTTAGCAAATTTTTGCATGGTTCTCTTCATAACTCTACAAGAACTCTTATGGGTCATCCACGTTATACTGTCTACGCTACTGTAAAAAATTGTCCCCACTTACGAGCCCCTCACTTTGTAGTTGTAGTGTTACTAAATGACATGTCCAAATGTCACCCATATCCTGTATAGACCTTCCGGACAACTCGCATACTCTCCAAACAGCCTATACTTTGTCACATTGCCGTCCATACCCATACTACACTGTCGATGCGTCATATGAAGGACAACTGTTTTGTCCCGAGTCTGTCAGAACAGACTCTGTTTAGTCATCTAAAGAGTCTGTTTCAAGGGACTCTGTTTTACAGAGTCTGTCTGAAGGGACTATTGTAGAGCTTAATATTGAGTATGCCGCAACCACGGGCGAAAGAAGGGTGCAACTACCGTTGGGCTTGGTGTGCGAAGTTAAAGGGTTCCCACTCGCCCGTCCTCCCTGCGGGACAACAGTGTAGGGTTCCGGAGCTATATACTTACACCCCAGCCGCCGCCCCCCCCCCTCACCGGTCACGACAAAATTTGTTTTCGACAGGGACACCGGGGTTTAACTTTCTGGTATACCAGAGTTATTATATTCTAACCTGCTCTGCTTGAATGGGGCGGGTCGTTCTCTTACAAGTTATCTTTTACCGGCAAAAACCTTCCTGCCCCCTCTTTTAAAAATTACTGGTTGCAGTTAATTTTTAAGAAAGTAAAATTTTTAGAACACTGCAACGTTTTTAAAACAAGCCCTAGTTACGGGCTGTGGACTGTCAACAAGCTCTTTTTCGGACGTCCCGATGTCAGACACTGTGTCCAGACAGTGTCTAATTTGTCCTTAGTCCCTTCGAAGGGACTACTGCCAAAACGAACTAGCTATGTACACCTTGTGTAAAGTCTGAACATTGTAAGAACAATGTCGTTTTGTCCAGCCCTTGAAACCAGGGGTGTGGACAATTTTTACAGTAGCGTAGACAGTATTACGTGGATGACCCATTATTTACCCTCCGTAGCAATATCACAGTTGCCTTGAGAGCGGTGGCGCTTCTAAAAGTTTTTGAAACAGGGGCGCGTGATATATAACAGCGAAATAAGTAGCCAGCGAAGCAAGCCAGAAGCTAAACGCCATTTTATGCTAACGCTTTACGTAAAATTTTAGTTTGGATTCCTGCAAGTTGAGGGGTCCCTAGGTGCGAATGGTTCCAACTTAAACACGCCAGTTCTTGAGAGAAACGTACAATTATCGCATTCCCAAACGTGAAATAGCGGTTCACCAAGCAGAGCAAATTCAGCAACTGGGCCGGTGGGTGATTCACGATGAATGGTGTACATGCAAACTGGCATAGGAAACAGTGCAGTTTGGGATTCGGTGGTCAACATACTGCAAACATAAAATTTTATAGAACTATTAGGCCATATTCACACGTGCAAGTTTTTGCAGAGACACCTTGCAGCTGCAACTTGTTGCTTCAAGTTTTCGCTGCAAATACTTCCAGTTGCAATTGGCAGCCACGAGTCATCGCTGCAAAAACTTGCATGTGTGAAAAGGACTTTAAGAACTAGGTATAGCGTGTACGTTTACGCAAGAATGAGCCAAGTGCTGCATTTTACAGATTCAAGTTTTGTAAAAATGTTTGCAAACGAATCTTGAACGTCCATGTTACAACTGTACTGTTCTCGCTGCGAAAGCTTGCACGTTTGAATAGTGTTTTAACGAATGAAGTCAAATACAAAATATACCATCAAGAGTTATGGTGACAGTGATTCGACTTGATTAGATGAGGAATGAACCAACCACAAGTTGCGTTTTTGGCACACCTCACCTTAATCGTTTGAGTAAATTTAACTGCATACAGTTCTACCCGCTATGCTATTCAAATAGTAGATTAACGCTGCGAAAGGTTGCAATGCAAGTGTGTATTGGCCACTTATCGCGTTTCAAATCCAACTATTACTGCACGTTTACACAAATTCAATGACAAAAAATGACAATTTCGTTTAAAATTTACCTAATTCCCAAGTTGGTTTTTGCGTTTTTGACTGCTTCCATGAAAAAACACTGAACACGAACTGCGCGATCGACTTTTGTGACGAAATAGGGATGAAATTTATATACAATGATATTTTCCATGAAAACACCCGCCGGATCAAGCTATAAAAATAGAGTAAATTTTAAAAATTTCAATCAAATACGCATCAAGTTGGTTTTTGCGTTTTTGAGTGCTTCCATGAAAAAACACTGAACACGAACTGCGCGATCGACTTTTGTGACGAAATAGGGATGAAATTTATATACAATGATATTTTCCATGAAAACACCCGCCGGATCAAGCTATAAAAATAGAGTAAATTTTAAAAATTTCAATCAAATACGCATTTATGGTGTATTTTCAACTGTATGTATAATCCAGGGTAAAACCTGAAGTTGCCCTTTGTGTGTGACACAAAAGTGACCTCTAACACTATACACTTTGTTAAAATTAACAAATTACGCGTGGTTCACGTTATAACTGGCGCGGCTAGAGAACAAACGCATATTTATTAATCGCTGAAACTGAACTCGTTTCGGAGCGATTATATTTTAATCCATTTGACGTCAGTGCCCGAATTCTCGAATGCTTGTAGCATCTATTGGCTGTTGATAATAAATCGTGTATAACGTTTCAACCACAAATCAGCAAGCTGATAAGTTTTGTACATTAATTGCATAAAATTTACTCCTTTAATATATGGAATTTTAAATTTGCTCGCTTTGTTGAGGGTATATGAATAACCGGTAATAGATTGCTACACACACTTGAGAATACGGCTGGTACTTTTAAGCTATAAGGTGTGGACCGCGGAATTACAATTGGCAGTCGTTTACTGTCATCACTCACCAGGATGCAACTGGAAGTAAACAATGCCGGAGCCGGAGGTCAACAAAACTTGCTGGAGTCGGCGGTGAAGCCGGAGGTGACGCAAAACAAGGTAGTTTAAACAATGTTTAACTTGTTAATTTTAGCAAATATCTGTAACGCATTGGGAAAATTGCTGGTTTTAGATTTATTTTTCAATAAACTCCGAGTATTTGTTGTCAAAATTGTACGAAAGTTATAGACAAACGCACCGAAACTTATAGCATGAAAAATTTCCCTACGAAATTGTTAGAATTTCTGGCAAAATCTCTAACGGAGCCGGAGGTCTATTTTTTGCCGGAGCCAGTGGCAGACCTTCGGTCGCATCCTTCCTCACAGCTACAAAGAATTGACGCTCAGTCACGGTTTAACGTCTTGGTGAAGTAGGTTTTCTTTTCCTCAAACGCGTAACACTGCGCACGAAGTCTGAATTTTTTGCACGTACACAGTTTACCGTTAGTTCATTATAGTAAATTCTATGCAAATATGAGAAGTGGAGTTTGTGTAAAGCACAGAGAGCGGCGGCAAATAAACGCTTACCGACCGTCGCTTGACTGTATTGCAATCGTTAAAATTGAGTTTCATTTCCAAATCGGTCTCGCCGTTGCCTTGCACTGCACAACCGGGTTCGTTCGCTTGTCCTTTGATGTACGAAGCACCTTCAAACGGATTTCGTGTTTGCGCTTTGATCACGAAGTGGTCGGTTTCGCATTCAATTAAAACCGGGACTTCGATGGTTTCGGCTGGAAATATTAAATCGTAACAAAATTATGCAAACATTGGCTTTTTTAATATTGCTCGACATTAAAAGTTAAGGCTTACACTTAGGCTTGGAAACATGTTTAGCCAAACGTTTAGGCATAACATTAGGATTACGTATGTCTTTTGTTAAAGTTGAGCTGATTCCTAAGCCTAAACTCTAACTCCAAATATGGCGTTATGTGTACAACAGCCTAAACATTTGCACGCATCGCCGACATCTTATAATACATGTACTACGTTTTCAATCGTTGCGTATTAGCTTGTTCTTTCATTTGTTTACCACAAATATAAAGTAAAAAATTTGATCCATTGGTTAGGGTTGTTTGCGTGACACGGCAATAATTTAGAAGGGGTTCACAAATTTGTATCTATGGAATCAAAACGATTTTTAAACCCCTTTCGTACATGTAACGTTTCGGATCTAAAATTTGCAGCTGCAACTTGCATGTGCAGGTTTTTTCAGTGAGAACTTGCAACTGCAACATGCAGCTGCTAATTGTGTCTGCTAGTTCTCTCTGAAACACTTGCAGGTGTGAATGGGGCGTTACACGCATACACTCGACTGATGCTGTGTCGATTCAAAACATTTTTCGATTTTGTATTTTCGTCAAAATGTTTTGCTTAATATCAAGGGGGTTTACTATCACGCTATGCTCACCCCAATGTATATGCCCATCTATGCTAGAACTCAATTTTAATGAGACTACTTACTTGCTGTTTCAACACACAACTGTTGTGACGCAATGGCTTCTGATAATTCATTGGTCAATTCGCTAAAGTCAGATACTTCAAAAATAGCGTCTTCACTTCCGGCAACAGACAGTAATTGATCACGATCGATGTTATCTGTCACACCGACAACAATCATTTTATTGCCCTAAAATTGTAGCAACATTCAGCTCAAATCAAGTGATTAAAAAGTTACTTTGAACAATATTTAAACTAAATCTGCACAAATTCTGTTATATCTATAAAAATTTAGAATTAATTAGCATACGTATACAAAATAAACTAGAGCAGTGCCCAGAATACGTATGCATGACGTTCCAGCTTTAATTATATAGATGAAAAATTGATGAAAATATGCTATTCAAGTCAAAGTAAACAAAAAGAATAATAAATTCTAAACTTTGAAATTCACAGAGTAATCGATACCGTATGTGTCCAATAAACCTTCAACTATTTTTTATTAAAACTGTGTAAGGTTAAGCCATATTGCAAAAATAGCATCGAAACGTATACGGAAAACTTGAACAAAGCAATTGTCCTGGCATTAGCCATATGTTTTCTACCATAAGAAGCAAATCTATTGAGAGTGTAAAAACGCAATTAAAACAAATTATAAAAATTTAAAGTTCATACCCCCACACCGAATTTAAAATTCACGGGTATGGTACCTTCTTGCGTAGGGAATCCGCTGCCGGTCCAGGATCGTCTTGACTGCGGCCGTCAGTAATCACAACCAATAAATTTGGTTTGTCCTTGCGATCCCCGTTCTTTTCAGTCAACTCTTTGTCTCGAGTGTGTTCCAACGCTGCGCCCAGTTTGGTCGTCCCTTGTAAATACGGCAAATTAACAATTGAGTCTAAAATAAAATTTGAAACAAATTTTCAACAACGTTGATAACCACTAACCTTTTAGACCATGTCAATTATGCGCGCCTGCCCACAAAACCCAAGCCTAAGCCTAAACATAAACCTACCTATAAATCTAAGCATAAGCCTAACTATAAGCCTAAGCCTAGTCGTAAACTTAAGCGTAAACTGAATCCTCACAGTATCCAAGTCCTCTATTTCCCTTTCTCTTTGTGAAAACGCTCCTACAATTAACAAAGGTTCGTCTAAATAACTAGAAGCGATAGGACAATAGATAGATTTTAGGTACTCAAGTAGAAGTCAGGTATAGCGAACCAGTAAATCTAACATAAATCTAACACTGCCTGTTTGCTCAGTCATATATTCCAACAATCACGGCAAATATAATGACATCAGCAAAAATTCAAGAGGCATAAATTTTAATTCAAATCGTAGATTTTGGCTAATCTTACAATTTGGATCACAACGGCGAAGTGAGGGGGCGAATTCGTTGAGGACAATGGGCGTTATGGTAAGGCAAACAGCAACTGACGCAAAACATCATATTTTGCGTGGCACAAAATGCCATAATGGCAAAAGCTGTCCCCTAGCAAACTTAATAAGGTTGTGAGAAAAATTGAATTTTAACAGAAGCAGTTTGGATTTATAAATTTGTTTAATTCTAAACTAGCACAGTCACTCATACCAATGAGTTTTTCTCGTTCTTGATGTGCATTCAACGACCATTCAGTTCGAACGACGCCCGAAAACTGAACCATACCAACGTGAGTATCGGTGTCATCAGTCGGCACTGATTTGTCAACTGAAAACCGAAATTTCGAAATATTTTTCTAAAAGATAAATTGTTGAAAATTTGAAAGTGTATTAAAATTTGAGTCCTAAATTATGAAAAATTTTCAAAAACTCAAACACAATATTTATCAATTCTATACTGTAATGTACAGTGTTTACATTTATCCATTTATAACTGAGTTGAATATTCCGATTTTGGTTACAAACATTCTGGAATAAAAGGCTACCAAAGAATTTGACTGTTTTTAGAGTTTTATAACGTCAGCGATTGCAGATGTCACAATGTGAACGGTAATTTGTAGTACAGCTAACAAACACATTAGAACTAGAGCAAGAGAGAAAACCGCAGATAAAATATATTAGGCAGCCGGCATTGCGCAATGCGCAAAAGTTAGCGAATTCATAACAATCGGCATGCAAATTTTCGGATCACACAAAAATCACATTTCTATTCTGAGCAAATATTGTGAACAAAGTGATGCTAGAGAAAATTTACCCCAAAATACGTATGTGGTGCATGCCAGCCTTAATTATATAGATTTATTTTTCTACACATTTCAGAATTATTTTTGATACGGCGCATTTAAAACAGTTTTTTGAATTTTATCTTGGCAATAATAATTCAAAAACATATAGAGTTTTTTGTGCGCGGAGTTTTAAGAAAAGACGAAAGAAATATGAACACATTTATGAAAATATTTTGTTTAAACGGAGATAAGCCTGGTGACAACTGTTGACAACCTTTTATCTACCATTATCGTTTGATTAAGTAAGTATATATTACAAAACTCAGGTTTGACTTATTACCAATGCTTTTGATAAACGCTTTGACCAGTTGAAAATTGTCAACTTTAATACTCGAAGATCCGTCAACAACAAACATTAAATCAACTTCCGCTCCTCGACATCGTAGTTCGGCTGAAAAAAAACAAAGAAACAATGACTAGATATTAAATATTAAATAAGAACAAGCAAAAAAATGTAAAAAAAACAAAGAAGACTTTGCTTACAGAAAAACGATTTCAATGATACAATTTGAAATGCGAAAAGTGATTAAAGTAACGTTTTATTTTTGACACAATTCCTAGCACAAATAAAAACTAACCGAATTACTACAATATGCGGAATACATATGTGGTTCTAGGAAAGCTGAATATTCCTCTAGAGAGTACAGGTGCAAAATAAATGGAACCTAATTCAAGAAAAAATATATTTCGGTTTTTAAAACACGAAAGTTGACTTTAAACAATAACAAATACACAAGCGTTGCTATTTATGTCAAAAATAAATATCAATTTTCAAACTATTGTTTATTCGAACTTACTGCCAGCGGCAATTTCTTTAGGTACAAGTCCATTGTCAACAGGAATCGAATGAACTTGTACAATAAATTCCTAAAATGCTATTTGAAATTGTTTTACTAACATTGTTGGCAATTTGTTTCTATCTAGGCAATAATCTATGTTACAGATCTGCTGATTTGTAAATATAATGCCCTGTTGTTTCCATTTCTACTGGCACCAAGTGTTATGTCTTAGACGTTCACCGCTGGTTCGATATTTCGGCTGCATTCCGAGGTGTAACCAGGATTTGGGTACGGAAGGATATAGAACTTTAGAAAAAACAGGTTTGATTTGTAGAAACCAAAAGGTTATTCTAAACGTTGTTAAAATTGCTTTTTGGTGTCTATTCCAAACATTTCGAGAAGGAGTATGCACCCTTTATTCCTCTTGTTTTATACGACCTTACTATTGTCAGTAGTTGTCGAAATCATTAACAAACGGAAGGTGAATCTTTAGACAATATATATTAATCTGTTGCACTGAAAAACACTTACCAGTTGCATAAACACCAGCAGTAGCAACAATTTACACAATATATAAGTCATTGTAAGCTAAAACTACTACTAAATTACGCAGTCTAAATCGCTAAATGGAAAAAATATTTCATAACATAATTTTATAATTTTAAAATATACTCCCAAACCAGTTGAGATTCAAAGCTGCTAAATTTTCAGCCAAAAGCCGCCGGTCTCAAGGGACCTCAGTCAAGAAGTAAAAAAAGTCTGAAAATAACAGAACAAACACTGTTACAGAAACAGACCGTACACTTAGTTAATTTCAGAATTTATTATACACCATTCAATGAAGAAATACCCTAGCTACGCTCAATTTGATTTTAAGTGTTGCGGACTAACTCTTGCTTTATAAATTTAATTCAGACCTTGAACTTATTCAAGAGCCTAAATTAATTCAAATATTTAACTTATTTGGTATTTCGCCATTTCTGAGCAATACTTAGAAATTGCAGTGCTTGAAAGCGTTTTCAAATAAACAAATTACGAGTAAAACTTTTCTTACACATGATTCTTTTTTCCACTTGAACTTGCAACTGCAAGTTAAAGATTCATTCAAAGAACTTGCAGCTGCAGTTTAATCATGATGAATATACACACACAATTAATTCATAGGTATAAAAAGAGTGGATAATCGCTAAATAACGAGAGTGTGCAACTGGGCACATTCTGTGTAGAAAATGTACCCGGCACGCGTTGCGTTTTTGTCCTAATACCCCCTTTGTTTAGAGGGGGTACAACCGGTGCGAACCACGGCACTTTATGTATGCGGCGTCAAACATGCTTTCGTTATAGTTTAATTTAGGAGTATTCATGTGATAGCAACCCCTCCACTAAACGAGGGGGTCGGCCAAAAACGCAACATTCGGTGGCACATTTTGTATCATGCGGAACCACAAGAGTTGCACTCTCTTGTATCATGCACTCTTGGTATGAATGAATAGCTTCGCAAGTCAAATTAATTCATCATCATTAGCTGAACTGATAATTTATAGCATATGCTAGATATTGATAGGAGTCAGTGCCCAAAGAACTTCCGTGTTTCTCGCAAAATTAACAGTTCACTTTAAAGTCACTTCGTGTATCTAACATTTTGAAACTTTCACCTTTGCTGAAGTTTCTATTTTAGACATGGTGTTGGTTCGGGGAACTCGGCCAATCTCGAATTCCTCCGAAAAATCCTAGATCCGCTTTTAAGTACGTCAGAGCCTCCTAACGTTTGAGGAAACTTCCGCTGCTGCTTGCTCCAGCACAAAATATGGTCCAAATAAATGCCTCCAGAAAATTTAGGTGCATATATATCTTGTACGCATCTGGTGCGACTTTGCTCGTATCAAACCATAAACATTTGCTTAAGCCAACAAGAAAACAATCTTCATTTTGAACCTGTTGTGAGCTGAGTATAGTAGTAACTAAATATCAGAACCAAGTGCGATTAGAAAAAAAATAAAAACCTTTATGAAATCTACGATTAACTGTTAGAAATTGACAGTGAAATAATTTTAAAAAAGGTGATCCTAAATTTTCCAAGCGGCCTTTGGGTTTGAATATGCATCCGTGTACTAAACGTGCAGCTGAGGTGCAGATGTCCTGTGCATAAATTTGGTCACTAGAAAATTCGTCTTCACGATAGTTTCATACCATCAAAGCCTATTAAATGTGAACGAGTAATCAATCAAACAATTTTAAAGTTTTGGGTCTCTAAGGCTCAAGTTTGCAAAAAAATCCAAATTCAAATTTAAAAATACTAAAATGTTACTCGTCACAAGATATTATCACCAAATTTGGTCGCTTACAATTTGTTCAACTCTTTCGATGCACATAACCTCATAATAGTTGAAGCATATCATAAAGAAACACTACCGTGTCTCATCCTCACGAAAAAACATTAATGTCAAACTTGTTAAATTGTTTCGTAACATATCTTAGGTTTAGATAATATTAGGTAACAGACACAGTGGCTTAGCCACGATATCAGTTCAGCATGGTATATGACCTAAAACAAAAGTTTTACACAAACGAGAATTTTTCACACCTACGCGAGTATATACCAGTTGTTCTAAATTCTATAAAAGTAGGATCTTTTTATTGTCATTGCGTTAATTTGCGATAGTACTTATTCCCAGCGTCCCACCAATGTATATACGCCTCGGTTAAAATTTGGCCAAGTAAAAACGAAATTATGAAAGCTTCAAATTTAACCTTTGTATACTTGTATGTAACAACATTTTAGTAATAAATTTAAATTTAATGCAAAAACAGTATTTATGCAAAAAATGGTTAATGATTATGCAAGTTTAATGAAAATTTTACACCTAACAAACCTTCATCGCGTACAAACGGTTGCGCAAATTTAGTGGCTGTTTGATTTTTTCAGCAATTTTTCTCACAAAAGTTTTTTGTAGCTCCTGTCTGGCTTAAACGTTATATGTTTGAAGCTAAAATTTCATATAACAATTTTTCGGACAATGATAGTACTATCATAACGTACAAAGCCACACAGCTACACAGCCCACTTGCTAATGTGCAGTTTTATTGTGTCAACATGCGTTATGTAACATGCATCACAATCGAGAACGGTGTGAAATTGCATATTGCATCATGCAGTTTAAAAGTTGCTAAACTACTATTTGTGCGTACATACAACTGTGCTGTACAAAATGCTAATTGAGGGCCGATGGCAATATTTGCACGCTGCAATTTCTTGCAATTCTAACAAAGTTTTGCTTTTTAATGCCAATTTCGAAAAAAAGATCTTTGCGATGTAAAATAATATAGTGTATGTTTAAAGTGATTAATGCTGTGTCAATGTAAATCAGATTTTGTAATTAAATTACAACTTATGGTACGTTTATTGGTATATATTTTTAATTGGTATTTGCTTTGATCCCTATTTTTGTGATGGGTTTTAAGCTGCTTTAACGAAAGGTGGATTTTGGGATACCAAAAATACTATCAATTCTGTTCATCATTTAAGGTATAAATTTGCACGAATGTTAACAACTTTAACAGAATATATTTACGTGCATATTCATACCTCACATTAACAGCCGATAATAGTTTGAGCAGATTCATTTTTATATATGGTGCCATTTAATATTTTGTTTCTTCTGATATATTAAAAATAAACGAATATTTAAATATATTATATTTCAGAAGGGTAATTGGTTATCCTGGCCCAGGGGGGCGCATTCTCAAAACTGTTTAAGGAACATCGCCGGTTAGCAACAGATTCTGAAATTCGCAAACTAAAAAAGCTACAAATACAAGTGCAAAGTGTACCTAATTTTGATGTTTTCAACTTGCAGCTAAAAGCATTTCGTACAAATTGCAGCTGCAAGTTCTCGCTGCAGAAACTTGCACGTGTGAGTGGGGCTTTTATTAGAATATATACGAAGCTACTTTTTTACGTACATAAAAATCAAAAAATTAGTGTTGAGTATAACACAACAATTTCTTGAAAGAAAGAAATTTATGTTTTATAACTTGGCAACAGTAATTTCTTGAGTATAAGGCATTCATGTTTCAACCGTTTCAGACACAAATTTCTGAAGCGTTTTGGCTGAGCATTAAACAGCTCAGGTATTTTTTCTTAAATGGTTAAAACATAAATGTCTTATATTCAAGAAATTGGTATTGCCAATTCATAAGACACAAGTTTCGTTGTTTCAAGATATAGTTGTCTTCTATATGTTCAAGAATTAATTTTCGGATTTTCATGTATGTAAAAAAGTTGCTCCGTTTATATTCTTAAACAGGTATATTAAATAATTGAATTTGAAAGATATTTCGGGTTGAGCTCAGGCTCTCCCCAACCTGAGTTAACGTCTCGGTCGTATCTTTAGGTTGTAAATGAGTTGAGCTTTAGCCCCCAATTTTGCAGTCGGTTTCCATTTATTTCAGAGCTATTTGTCTTATATTTCACAAATATTACTCTAACATTTCAGAAATATATTTCTTAATTGTTCATAAAACAAAGTCTTACATTTAGGACATTTTAGTGTAAAAAATTCTGGGCCAATATTTCTGAAAAGTTTAAGAACTAAAAGTCTTGAATTCAAGACATATATGTCTGGAGTCAGTATCAAGACATAATTGTCTTGAAATTAACGCAATATTTTTTGAGTACAAGACAATTTATTTTATGTGCAGCGATACCTTTCGAATCCTGAGCAGGTCTCGACCACCAAAAACTGACATTTTAAAATATTCAAATGCTAGCGTGAAATAAATTAGAGAAGCTATAAAAAGCCGAAATGTGCATAATCTTTTGAAATCGAACTATTTCTGCCAAATGGCGACCAAAACAACGAAGTTTAGCAGACGTAGCACGTGTATAATTACGATGTTTTGCTATCCCAATTTGCTAGGGTTGTTTTAAAAACGTGTCCTAGGGCCTAATTACAAGGGCGTCCGTAGGGGGGCACTGGGGGGCCGTGCCCCATCCAAATTTGGCTGGTTCCCTGCCAAATAGACTCAGTCTAAAAGTAAACAATCTTGAATTGCAATTGTAGTGGCCGCCCAAAATAATTCGGGCTCTCCCAAATATAATTTTCTGCGGGACCCCTTGCCTGGTTAGCTAATAAAATATTAGTGGTATGAGCAGCTCCCTCTATTTTGGCGCCTTTTAAATTTTTTAGTAGTTTTCTTTTGACGATTAATTTTTCAAAATCTGACACTGTCGCAACAAACTTCAAGGAATCCCATCACTGAACTAAATACCTTGTATTGTTTACGTGAAAAAACTTTAAAATAATTAATTTTTACCTCAATGTACCTTAAGCATCCAATTAAAATTAAATGTATCTAACATCTTATCGGAGCCATTTATATATGTTTCATTTTTAGAATTGAAGACAAATAAAAACGATTCAGGGGGTCGGCAGCCCCCTAATAACCCAATTAGAGTATTTTTTATGTAGAGGACGTTTTCCTTGTTGTTGGCTCAGCTGTCCCTCTATCCCAACTGTCCTGCTGTCCCAACCGTCCTTCTGTTCCAACTGTTCCGTTGTCCCAGTGTCCAGCTTTTCCAGTTGCCCCCAATATATCACTGTCTTAACTAGTGATGGGCATCAGATATTTTTCATATCCGGAATACTTGCCAGATATTTATCCGAATATATCCGGACATTCGAAATTAATATTTCTATTTCGGATATCCGAAACTCGCGTTTCCGTTTTTCTGGATTTCCGAACATCAATTTTTATTTCTTAAGCGCTTGTTTTAGCTGGTTGCTCTTATGGAAGTACCCTGACCCACATGGTGATTGTTGCGAGCGTAAAACACAATTCTAAAACAATTTTTATTCTGCAACTGCCTCAATAGTTCTGGCCTGCGTATTTGTTTTAGAAGAATGCTACTCACTAATAAATACTTGCGTTTGTCACTCCGTCTGGTTTAAACACTGCAACAGAGATTCTGTCGAAAATCAGTATCCCTGGAATTTATATATGTATAAGTAAAGGAGAAATACTGACATTAATTAAAATATACGTACGCAAAATCACACAAATATCAGCAGATGAAATTTTTAGGTGCACCCTGTTTTCAGCTGTGGATTCAAAAATTTCTGATTGGCGGCTGCTAAATGTTTTGAGGCGCAATTTTTCGCCAAAAAATTTCAGACGGAAAAATTGTAAGGTATGGACATTCATTGTTTGCAATAAATTTTCTGAAGGGAAAAGTCGTAAGATAGGTAGCTTACCATTTTGTCATAGAACAATTTCAGGAGACAAATTGTACCCAAATTACGAAACAAAAGAAAAATCTAAGTTCGATCACCTTAAAAATTCATTATCGCACGATTACAAGTCCGCCGTCAAAATCGGTAATCAAACTGTGTCAGAATTTAGTCGGACTCAGAATTCCGTTGCAAACCTGACAAACAGATGACCTATTAACGGATTTCTGTCTAGCGCTGCAACTTGCCAACTGTAATAATTGATACATATTCAATCTAATTGTACATAGTGATACTGACTGATAGAGTAAACCGTATAGGTCTACAAAGAGAAGTATTTTATGACTATCACGCTCAATCAATAGAAACAATCCACAAAGAATCTTTAATTTTAACAACTTCTAAAAAATCTAAAACAGAATACATTAGTAACTACGATTCCAGTATGCAAAATTTATTAAAAATAACTATGTTAAAGAATTTATGCTTCAAATCTCTTTCTTCATGTCTTGAACACCATCGTATAATCCAGCAATATTTAAATTTCCTGGTAAAACGCACCGAATTTTAGATAAAATCAATGTCCATAGTTTTTAGGGTAAATATACAAAATTTAGAAAAATGCTAAAAATCCCGCAAGTAATCTAATAGGTGCACAATATACCAGACATAATAATACAAAATGGAATGCAATCATGATGAATGTATCGCAGCGCAACAATACACAAACAATACTGTTCATCACTCTGACCAATATAGAGCTAGGTTACGCTTTAGACAATGTTTTGGTTTGGCTTAGGAATAGGTATTGGCTTATCATTACGCTTAGACTCAGCCTTTGGAATCTAATCATACTACTGCATGGCCCTGTCCCTTTCATTGATCATTATGTAAATTACGATAGTATATAATCAACCTATCAAGTGGCAGTACACAAACACTATAAATAACAGCAATAAATGGTGAGTCACCTTTTCCTGCGGGAATCCCATTTGATTCGCACCAGAATTCAATTTGAATCATAATTGAATTGAGACTAATGTGGGGTTCATGTTATATCTGAGGGAGGCTGGAACACATGTTGTCCCTAGCGGGTAGCATTTTGTTTACACTTTGACCCGCTATCAAACAAAAAAATTGAATTGTCGGCTATCCTGATGTGACGTCATGGTTTGTACTACAATATCAAATGATATTTCAATTTTCTCTCTCTGCAAAGTTATGGTCAACTAGCTTGATTTCCCTGGAGAATGTCATATGATGCTAAAGTTTGAAATTTGATAGGAATATTTTGAGAAAATTTTCAACGAAAGATAGAAGCTAGTTCGGCTTTAGAAATCATTCAATGCTATATCACCTAACTTATTTACCATTTTATTAGTGATCACAAATTACGCTGTCCGTATATCAAATATGTAGTACAATTTTAGAATATATGATGATATTCGCGTAAATGTCTAGCGGTATCATATGACACATAACTATTTGTACACGATGATCGCTTAAGAACATTGATTTGTAACCCAATATCATGTGCATGCATATTTTGTCGTCATGCCCGCTATTCAGATCACATTTTAAGTTGACGAGAAATCAACATGGACAAAACGTGTTCCACCCTGCATAAACCAGCAACCAGACTTGAGAATCACATGACCGAGTATTGATTTTGAAAATTCTCTCGACACTAAATTCCTGGCTCAGCAAATAACATTCGACCATCCGCATTGTGAACACCGAAACAAGATGTATTGTGAATTTTTCCAGAAATTAAAAATCTTCTCACTCAAGAAGGCCTGGCCATATTACATCATATGAGCTTTTCCTCAGCACACAAGCAATACATCGGCGACAAAAAAAATAAAATAAGTGGATCGACCGGCAATATGTTTTTGAATTAATAATAACTGTTCAAATGTTAGGTGCATTAAATATAAAGTGACTTTCTTGTGCCGTTACCAACAGCATAGTCTAACTGTGTTTCCGGAATCGTCATGAAAATTTGTCATTTTTCAACGAATTTTTGAATATTTTCTTTCAAAGTAATTTACTTGTTTCAAAAATTAAGTTCAGAAAATAACTGAACAACGCATAAATAAAAAGAACAACAAACTGTGCATAAATAGACTATTTACCATCGCTATAAACGGGAACAGGGTATTCAATATCCAGCAAGAGCAATAATTTAGTAAACTACACACAGGAATAAATTTTCACTTTACAACCAAAGACTGTGTAAAACAATTTTAATTACTATTATTTGCAAAATAGAATTGCTAAACCCAAACGCTAATCAAAGATCTTTCTGTACTTTCCTCGATTCTTCTTTCAATCGTAATGATTCTGGTTTTACAGGAGGTGGAGGTCGCGGTAAACGGAAAAACACCTGGAAAACACACGAAAAACATTACCGAAAAGCTGCAAAACAAGTTAAATTTATAACTAAAATTATAGTAATAATATCAATCAAATATAAATATAATACTATTTACAGAACACTACCAAGATTTGTGCCAAAAATAGCCAAAATATTATATGACAAAACCACTGCAAATACGTGTTAATCTGAGTCTAATTCCATGTAAATATTTAACAATTAAGTGCATACATTCCTAAACCTGTATTACTATAATATGTGTAACACCGAGCGTCATGTTGTAAGAGACGACGTAATTTTATAACTACTGAAATGCCGACATTTGAAATTAACCAATTTTTCGGTATTTAAAATGCTGTGATAGTGTTTAAACTTCAAGATGTTAAGCTCGACCTTACCATTTTATAAAAAATTCTGATGGGGGGCGTACGCCCCTCGCCTCCCCCCTCTTGATCCGCTAGTGTAGGAAGTGCTGCACATTGCTGAGAATAGTGCTCATTAAAAAACTTACCTTTACAGAGTCGTAAATAAACCACTGTAACGCTGTCAACGTTCCGATCATAATAATACGTGGTCCCAAACCTTTCCACAACGCTTAAAGTAAACAACATCTGTATAAGAATACGTATAATTCGCAATACTAATATTATGATTCAGAAAAATAATTCAACAATATCCATATTAATCAAGCAAAAATGCCCACCATAGGAAGAACTCGCTGGGCTCGATGAGCTGGACCGCTTCAATCGAGCAAAACCTTGAGGGTGGCAATTTTTACCAAGAAAACTACTGTGTTTACGGGAAAATCCAATTTAACTGACTGATGGCTAGTATTTAACATGTAAACACCTCTACAAGTTTAGCTATTGCATTATAAATGAAGTTATATAAAACAGCGCGTTTTACGTCCAATAACGTTAAATTTTTTAAGACTAAAAATACTTAACTGTGTGCAAATTTCGGGTAAAAGAGCTAGAACCACGGGACAAATCAAGTTTGCGGGCGTTGGCCCATTGCGGATCTCTGCAAGCTCACCCCAGCTATACGTATTATGCCATCGTTACAACGTAGACCAACCAACCATATGTAGGTTATCATCACCAATACAGAGAAAATTGTTGCAGCAGTGCCACATATGCTTTGAGATCATAGCATTGCAAACCATGCAACTACATTGCGCGCTAATTTAGAACTACTTGCCATAATGTGTCGTAGATGTTTTTACAAGACTCTTAATATTAAGGTTGAATACTTGGAGCGCTTAGTTAACAAGTTTTATATGGGGTGAACGATTAGAAAGGTGCAATTTGAGTGGCTAATGAAAACAGCAAAAAATCTTAGTATGCCTCTATAAATGAAAAACGTGATTTGGGATCTAAGGCCGAAAAGCCCATTAAATTATGGCTCTGAATAACTCGTTTTATAGTACGGTTGGGCTTTGGCTTTAATACGTATTACTTTGTTTGCTTTACCTGAATTGAAATAAAACAGCATTGCTCACATATTAATAATGTTATAATTAATTAATTATTACAGCGCACGCTCCCAGAGCTTCGTTTGTGTATATTACACATAACAGAGTTCCAACAGAAACTAAATTTTGCCACAATAGGAATTGAATGTCTTTGCGGCAACCGGAACAGGAGCCGAAATATGAAATAATGTTAATCACCAAATAACTGTCGTCGAGCGAATTTTTAGCTATTTCCCCAATAACTCTTTCGACAAAAAATTTAAAACAGTATATTAATAAAATTGAATTACATACAAAAACACTCATTTGGAAATAACAAATTTTCAAAGACAAAGTTTGCAATATTTAAATGATTATAAATAATTTACCACAAAACCGTCAAAATTTTAGTTCCTGCATCGACGGAGGGAGAAACAGGAACAGGAATTGAAATTTTACAGGAATTTCGGCCGGAACATGAATTCCGGCTGAACCATGAAATATTAACTTACGAAAGAACCATAAATCTCTGCCGACTTTCAACGCTGTGGATCCTTTGTCCATATTCAATTTTGAAACAATTGTATCCGCCGGATGTGACACAATAGCACAAAATACACCAGCTGAAATGATAAAACGGCATAAAAGTTCAACTCAAATAGTATTATCAATTATTAGAAATTCAGTCACCGTATAAAGAGAACCGAATGTGAAAATTATTGTCATACTTAACTTCACTGAAACTATAAACCAGTCGTAGTGGGACTACATTTATTGACCGAAGCTCGAACACACGTAAGCAATTAAGGTAATATGCAAATTAGTTATTAGCTAACTATTCATTTATCGGCTTTGGAGGTTTGTAAGCAATTTCCTCAGATTCCTCGCACCCAAAAACCCTTCAGCCACCGTATAATTTTTGGAATAATTTAAAAAGTCCTAATTTTGTTTTGTCAATTAAGCTAATATGCAAATTAGTTATTAGCTAACTATTGAATTATCGGTTTTGGATGTTTGTAGACTATTTATTCAAATTCCATGCACATAAAACCCTTTAGTGCTGAAATTATATTGCTTTTAACCTTAATAATTAGTGAAATATTGTAAAAAGTCCTGATTTAGGCTTATAACCTATGCTAATATGCAAATTATCTATTAGCTAACTGCTCAATCATCGGTTTTGGAGGTTTGTAAACAGTCTACGCAGATTCCTCGCACCCAAAAACCCTTTAACGCTATAATTAGATTGCTTCTAACTGTAATAATTAGTGAAATATTGTGGAAAGTAGTAATTTAGGCTTAATTAATTATGCAAATTAGCCTGTAGCTAATAAACGGCTCAAAATTTTAAAACCCCAATGCGAGATTAACACCCCAGGATAATTGGCTTTCAAACAAAAAAAGTTTATCAAAATCGGTTCAGCCGATCCTGAGATTCTTTTCGGACGGACAGACGGACGGACGGACATCCACCTTTCGACCCCAGAGTACAAAACATAAAACGCTTCGCGAAACTCCAAGATTCGATCGGAGTTTCGCTTCGCTCAACAATTTTATTCTTTTAAACAGGGGCATTCACGGAGCTTTTTATTAGTTACAAATGCCTTAACAATGAAATTTCGTTCATACCAATATATCCAGCAGCAAAGGTGACAACCAGTTGTTCGGGTTTAGAGCATTCATCACGCGCTTTGGGAACAACGTATTTGTACAACGCTTCGACTGTTCGCTCAAAACACGCAAACTTCATCATCGTGTACGGGATTTGTCGCGCCCACAACGGAGGTAAACCTTTGTAGAATCTAAATACGTATATACGTAATTATAGTAACAATATATCACAGCAAATTATTTGAAATCACAAAATATAGACTAACTAAATTGCAATGTGCTGTTAGATATCAAATTGTTTAATACTCTATGGTAACATTGTAATAAACTTGCATTCATACTTTAAAAAACTTTAACACGGTCGCTGGAGACTGAATTTCGTCCGAATATTACAAAAGAGGATTATTATCACTCAAACTTCAAAAACGGTTCTTCCATATTGCCAACTTTTGCAAACGTCCACTTACCGTACAATTTCAATGTCCGAATTCATTTTTTTCCGAAAATTCCAATATTAATTATCATTCAGTTAAATTTCCGACGTTATACGGAAATTACTGTTTCTGCCACAATTCCTACAAAAATCCAATTCTTAAAACAAAAATTCCGTGATGAAAATTATTTCAAACTCCAGTACTCAAATACAGGTTCTTGTTCCTGTTCCGGCAACTATTTCACTTTTTGTTTCTGTATCTGTTCTGGTGCCATTTAGTTCGTCTTAAAATTGTGCCCATTCCAAAAGAACACAACCCAAATATTTACGCTGCCAATCCTTCTTGTTTCATCATTTTCGGCAACGCTTCTCGTAGAGTATTTGCAAATCCAGCTTGCGTTTGAATGCGGACTTTTGCAGCTTCCATCGGTGCGAGTAGAATATCAGCGAAAAATTCAGCACTTGCCGACGCCGCAAGATACAAGCTCGTCCGATATGTGTAGGTTAACTCCTGAAAAACAGTACGAACATAAGTGTATAACTATGTTCACCTGTCTAAACAAAGTGCTTATTACAAAATGGAAGAGGGAGAATTTGTCTATGTTGGAATAGCTGATTTATTCTAAAAGTAAGACATACGACTCATGTGAGGCAGCACTGGAAAAAGAAAAATCAAATACGTGCGAATTATTGAGGTTTAGGCGTACGCTTGGTGGGCATACTTTTATAATAATATAACATGAACCATTGGTGTTCCTCAAATTACTGCATACAGCTTTACAGTATTTCGTTGATATTTTAGTCCCAAACTACGTTTTCGACCGACTGACATTTGAATATTAGAAAAGACGCTTCATAACTAGCCAACATTTTAACATTAGATATTATTAATGGCAAGATTTTTGGGTGTTTAGGGGCGGTAATTTTTACTAAAACGATTAAGCGCAACCCTAATACTGCAACGAAATGCAGAGATCCTAGCCGTTTTGAACCAACCTTACCCTAACGCGTGCCACACAGTAACAGTTTAAATTATTTTCGAATATTTGGGGTTTTTCGCCGCGCTATACGTACAATAAAGATATTCCGCTATATCGCCAACTACAAGCAGGTAAATACTTTTCCATAAAGATACTTTTGCAAACAAGCACACCGTGTTTCCGTAGGAATTGCTCCAACACAATAATTTCTGCCAAAACCCTATTACCGTTTTGAGCTCAAAACCTATAGCCACGGACAGAATTAAGTGCAACCGCGATCGCGACCCAAACACGGCTCGACCCGCGGTCGCTAGATACGCGATTACGATCGCTAGTTACGCGATCACAATCGCTCGCAATCGCAATTTACGTGGACGCAATAGCCGCGGTTGCGATCGGGTGCAAGCAGTTTCGCGGTTACAGACGCGGTTAAAAAATTGCGGTTATATATAGACGCTGTTAAAATTGCGGTTACAGTCGCGATTAAAATTGCGGTTAATACAGACGCTGTTTAAATCACGACCGTAACCGCGGTTCAAACCCCGACATCGAATGCAATTAAAATAGCGACCAGCTACAAAACCGCAACCGCAGTGGGTGCAATTCCGGTTTCTGCGCATTAAATTCCGATCGTGAATTTACCAAAATTTCAGTTCCACTGAAGTTCGGACATTGCAACATGAAGTGTGTTTAAAAAGTTTGCTTACTTCACCCAATAATCCGCTATAGAGGACTTTGAATGCTTCATAAAATCCAAATTTGCCCAATCCCTGCATTGAGTAACCAATCGCAGTCGGTGCCCAGCCTTTTGCCAAAGCTCTTGCTCCTTCTTCGCCAAACGTAACTCGAAATCCAGTAACTATATTTGGATATTTTGCAGCGTTTGTCTGTAATTACAAATACTGAAGTGTAATATTATGTACATAACCGTTTCCCCATGTATATAAATGTATATGAGCAATAGCACAATCTGTACACTCAAACATAAACTGTTCCACTTTTATCTTAAACTTTTTCTGCATTATTTAATATTTGCCCATTATTGCACGTATGCATAGTATGTATAAAATTTCCGTAAACACAGTCGAATGCTGACCCGTCCACGAGTTCCGAGTTCAAATCCCGGATTGAAATTGCATATTACTATCAAAAACTCGAAAATATTCATACGAAAAAGGGTGAAATTGTTGCAACTTGGATTCAACACACGATACTTGCTCACACTGAGATCACAAATTTGATCATGGTATAACTTTAGAATAACAATGACTATTGTACATACTGGTTGTTTTAGAAATGCAGTTAGACACTAGCAACTTTAAAGCAGACGTGATCCGTTTCCAACATTCCCGCGCATTTTATACTAGACATAACGTATATGTGTAATTAGCTGAGATCGAAATTAAATACTAGGAAATGACAGAAAGGTTATGCATCCGTTACCCATCACTGGAGCAAAGTTTGTTAATATTGCGGCACATTAAAATGTTACTTTGGGACTCTCTAAACAGCCCTCTGACAGAGAGTATTATAAACACACCTGAATTCGACATTTTACCAAGTCCAAAGGGACAACTGCGGTGTGTGTAATGCCACACGATAACACGCCTCCAAAAGCACTAAGTGCAAAAAATTTCGGCGATCCAATTTCACAGCTAACATCCTCTACAAACATTACGAAAACATCGCAACACACCAAATACATTTCAAATAAATACGTATTCATTTCATATGAATAACGGAACAATGTAAATTTCCATTTATACTTAGAATCAGGTCAAATGCAACTGGAATTAAAGAATCCTGGAAAGGGAACTGGATAGTGAAAAATAATTGTTGGAAACCCAACAAAACTCCGCGCCCGGATGCTAAAATAAATCGGAGTCGGATAATTAATTCATGTCTAATAACAAACTGAACGGCATTCAAATGTCGGATTTGTTTGGCCATGTTACTTTTGAGAGCATCCAGTTTTCAATAGGTACGTATATACTAAACAATAGATGTGGTTTAGAATTAAGGCAATAATAGCAGATTGCATCCTGACGAACTAAGTATATATAAATATGCACGAAGAGAACGAACACTACACAAAAACTACAACAACCAGGGACAAGGCAGTTAAGATCTTACAAATCCAAATAAATGTTTACCCACTTTCTGCGAATGTGCTACTGCGCATTTAGAACTAATCGGCCTACAAAGTAACCCAACATGGCTCATTCTTTCATTAGTCCTATGCTTTCTTTTCCTATTGCAGACATACGTACCTGTTGCGGATGCCGCTGATATCGATCGTTGGTTACCGGGTTGAGTATCACATAACACTTGGTTCATGTTAAGCAGATTGCCTCCCACTGCCGATATAATGTTGCTGTATATGGTCATCGTTAGCTAACTTACGTATGTTACCTAATCTGTTTTATCACCAACGTAAACAAACGGAACCTGGGGTAGCCAGGCCCCAAAAATTATTATTGATATTTTCAACTTGCGACATGCGGCTGTCTTTTGTGCATTTTTGGACCCAACGAGTTTAGAGCAGTTAGAGTTATTGTTTTACGGAGTTGTCTTGCATACGTGTACGGGTGAATTGGGCGGATAAGGAGTTAATCGGAACAGCGTCACGGTAGCTCAAATGTGAGCTTACGGTGAAATCCGCATTAAGAATTCAGCAAAGGAAGCGAATAGCGCGGAGCCTACGGGCAGTACCAAGGGAAAACCGGGGATATTGGGGAATGTGTTAAAGGGATTTCTTGGGATTTTATTCAGTGTTTTCTGGGGTTAGGCGTTTCTAGCGGGGCTAGTTTCGTCTGTTTTCTTGGGGGATTTCTTGGGGTTTGGTAAGGTTACTGGGGTTTACGGCATTTGGGAATTGTCACGTTAAAAGTTTGCATTTGTGTTGTATGGTGTGAGCTGGTGGATTAGTGGAATAACAGGGTTAAGGCATCGTAGTTGACGTGCGGAAAGCACCTAACAAAGGAACTTTCGCACCTTCGGTTGAAATAAGCTCGGCAAAGCGTATTACTTGTATTGTATCGGTACTCGTGCTTTAAGCTTTATAACGGTGTTGGGTGGAATAAACAGGAAAACGACTGCATTGCTGAACCAGAGCGATATAGCGTCATTGGAAAACGGACCTAAGCGCGGAATTGGCGGTTTCAAACCGTTACCGAAATCACGAACTATGCTACCGGGAATGGCCAAGAAAAGTATCGGTCTCGGTCAATTTTTGGTCACCAACGAATAAAAATTAAAATTTTCAAAATATACTATTTCTAATGCTTTTCCGTTGTGTTTTGTGTTTTTTGTAGTATTATAGTTTTCAACCCGCCTGTCGGAAGTAACTGTTACGGGCAAGCGAAAATAAATTAGCAACACTAGCTAAGTATATTGCCGAGTAGGTATTTGTTTTACGTCGGCAATAATTTAATGGCAGCCAATGTTTACTTTAAGGTGCGTAACATTACTATAAGCATATACTTAAACCTAAGTCATAACGTAAAAAGCCTCTAACTAACCTGACAGTAAGCGTAAGAGTAAACCTAAGCAAACATTGACCTAAAAGCTTAATTGAAACACTGATTGCGCTCCATGACAGTAAAAGTGCTTACCCATCAACTTTAATTAAAACACACAAACACATGTTTGCGAACCGTTGCCGGATTTGACTTGGTCTACAAATTATTATGTTAATACATGCACGCGATAAAGTGCTAATTGAACCCCATATCACGGGTTCCAAATAATATTTACTTTCGATGAGCCTGCAAGATTAACCTTAATACGGGGTTCACGTTATAACTGGGGCAGCTTGGAATATGTTTTGTCCAAGTTGATCGACGTCAACATAAAATGTTTGGAATATCATATGTTGCAGTACAAAGTGTAGTTGTCACATAAGGATAGCAGAAACTGCAATTTTTTAATACGTTAGCGGATAAACCTGCGGAGAAAACGTTACCAGCTATTGTCACGAAGACAAAACGTGTTCCGGCTGACTCAGTTATAACGTTAACCCCGCAATAGCATATTTTAGCAGAAAGTTCGAGATATATACAGCATATCTGTAGCCGCCAGTAGCCGTAGTGGCACATATGCGCCATTAAGCATTTGGATTTTAAACAAACGCTTTCACATCACGTATGCAAACTCAAACCATAAACACTTGGGACAGCGGGGGACAGTTAGACAGCGGGACACTTGGGTCATTTGGGACCGCCGGACAGTTGGGACAGCGGGACAGTTGCGACAGCGTGACAATTGGTACTGTTGGGACAGCGGAACAGTTGGTACAGTTGTACAGTTGGGACCGCGGGAAAGCTGGTACAGCGGGACAGTTGGGATAGTTGGACCGCGGGACAGGACAGCGGGACCATTGGGTCATTTGGGACTGCCGGACAGTTGGGACAGCAGGACATTTGGGACAGCAAGACAGTTTGGACAGCGGGACTGTTGGGACAGTGGTACACATTCGGTCATTTGGGACAGCAGGACAGTTTGGACAGCGGGACAGTTGGTACAGCGGGACAGTTGCAACGGCTAGAAATGCGGGAAAGTTGGGACGAAGGATCTTTTGGTTCAGTTGCACAGTTAGGACCGCGAGAAATCTGGTACAGCGGGACAGTTGGGATAGTTGGACCGCGGGACAGTTAGGACAAAGCAACATTTGGCGCAAGGCTTAGAGCACTATTTTGACGAGCATGTGTGAGATGCACTATCACATTCTATATGCAAATTATTTAATCGTGCAATAGAATATAGAGGTCTTTCGGTTACGGGCCCCCTCCGCCGGCATTTTTCCAAAAATGGTTTGATTTAAAAATTTTGCATATTCAGGCTTCCCATTTTTTATTAGGTCCAGAGGTCCGTAATTTGGGACATAAAACCTTTTTGTCAAAAAGCTAGACAAATTAGATATAATTCGACGTAGCATACAGAGCTGAGTCGAAAGGCGTTAAATTTTCCACAATCAGACGTCTGGCTTCCGACTTTTATGGTAAAATAAAGCGCGCAAAATCAAGAAGTCTGATTGTGAAAAATTCAACACCATTCGATTAGACTTTACACGTACGTCCACACTAGCGGATCCAGAGAGGGGGCGGGGGGCGTATGCCCCCTCATCAGAATTTTTTTGTGTTAAAACGGTGGGGTCCATGCCTTACAATTTTTCGCCCTCAGAAAATTTTTTTGGTGATAAAATCATAAGGTCCCCATACCTTACATTTTTGCGTTTCATAACATTTACCAGCCCGCCCCTCGTCAGAAATTTTTGGATCCGCCTCTGTACAATCCAATGTTATGTATCTTTTTGTCTAAATTTTTGACAAAATTGTTTTTGGGTCCCACGGGGGCCTTAGGACATTAAAAATCCAATTTTTCAAAAATACAAATTTGGGCATGAAAATGATCAGGGCACGCTGCGGGAAGCCCAAATATGCAAAAAAATTTTAATCCAACCATTTTTAGGGCAAACGCTGGCTGGAAGTGGATAACCGAAGGGACCGAATATAGTTGTATACGCCTCGTTTGTAAAAAATTTACATCAACATAAGGGGTGCAACGTGTGCTGCGTAATTTTTTACACATATATACACTATAACCAGTGTTGCATATTCTTGTCCAAAAACTATTATATTGTCAAGATAAAACGAGATGCTCAATTGAATCATATATTCTAACGGTCATCAAGGCAAAGAAGACAGAATTGCAAAAACGCTAGTCTGACAAGAGCCATATATACGCAGGGTGTAAACGGGTATTGAGAAAACTAGGAAACAGACATGGATACTGTGTTGAACCGAAAAAGAGGGGGAGGGATAATACGAGGGAGGTCTCCATTTTGAGCCCAAATCAATTGGAGTCCGTATCCCTAATATGATTCCGTAAGCGGATAGAGTCAATAAACCCTAATTTTAGACCATAAATGTCAATTAACCCTATAACTGTAGCGCATAAATGACTCCAGGACCCCAAATAATTTGAGTTCGAAACTTTAAAGCATACTTAAATTTTGAAAGTACATTCCTAAGTATAATCCTGTATTATCGCTGAAGCTATTGTGACACAAGACAAATAAACATTTAGTTCAACGGATAATTGCAGTACCGGATATATATCAGTAACGAAGGGCGGCGGAGCGTCGGTTGAAATAAATAACAGTCCGTAACCGAATAACAAGGGGGTATCCTCTAGAGAGGCCAAATAAATATCAGTCCCCCCTCTTATTCGGGTCACTACAGTAGTAAATAAAACATAACGAAAACGAAGAACGGTTTTGGTGTAAGTACTTATGAAAGTTTATAAGATGTTTTATTTTTCTGCCACTTCAAAGGCGTGTAAATATTGCCGGGCTTACTGAAAAACTGAAAGTAACGATTACTGTCATCTAAGAAAAAATAACGAATGAAACCACAATTTTTAAGACTACTCAGTTTTATAATTTTTTCTAATTTAACTATTACAGCATATCTTATAAGTGATTACCAACTATGAGCATAACAATAACAAAATTCCTCGTATTTCTATATAACGGAAACGAATACAGACACTAATTGTTAAAGTGTTATTAGAAACGAAACCGAAATCTGGTTTACATCTTGGATATGTAACTTACACAGATTGTTATTTAATAAATATGGAATGGATAACTGGTAAAAAATGGTAATGTATGAAATGTACTTACTTTCTATATTGAATAAAGCTTCTATCTGAGGCATATCGTTGTTTGTTTTGAAACTAACAGTTTTTTGTTTTTTTCACAGCGTTTCTGAGAAATACCAAGTTTGGAAAATTTTGACTTGAAACGAATTATACGTTATATGTCAAATAGTATATATTGAAAGCAATAAGTATATATAAACTGCTTACTTATGTACACTGCAAAAAATGGTGAGTCCAATGGCGGTGATGAATTTGACTCAGATTATGTAGTCCCGTTGAGCCTATTTCGGGGAGAGTCAGTTTGACTCAGCGTTTTCTGCAGTGTAGTTGAGTTGAAACTAAAAGTATTCGTAGGAATTTTTTTACTTAACTATGCGATGGATGTAACTGACTTCCGAGACACAACGACTGTGTGCGACCAGGCACAACCTCGGACCCGTAGCCAAGGGGAAACCAGGGGGCCCCGGCCCTGCTGGAAAATTTTTACTCCTCCTTAAAGTTTTCAACCATGCTTGTAACTCATTGAAAACCCTTGAATACCCCTCCTGCTGAAAAATATTCAGACCTCCTAGCAAGGCGAGCTGGCTACGGGCCGGCACAACCTAAACATGCAATGCCCTTCTTTTGCGCCTGAAAAGCAGGTTTCGCTTTTCGCCACGCTGAACCTGGTGTGGCTTGCAGATTTACTAATAACAATATCATGTCCTAGGACGCTTATTCAATAATAACGCTCAAATAATTTAAAAACAAGTTAAACATGACAAATAAAAGTGCAATTGCACGTTCTTTTTTCGACATTCATTTTGTTGAAGTTGGCTATTAACGCTAACCAAATATAATTGCTTTCGAAACGTGATGTATGTTTCGGATTTTAAAGGCTTTACATGTTCAGTTTATTGTCAAATTTGAATATATGGTTTAAAGTTTTATTTTTTGACGATTTTATTTAGTTTCTTGCCATTGCTGTGGCTATCGCCTTAACTTTCGATCGGTGTTGCAGGGTTTTCAAGAGGTCCTGTCTCAAACAACGTGTTATTTCTTTGCCATGTAAACTTGCCAAGTTGCGAAGTACTAAATATTTGAACGCTTCGCGCAAAAGTATATAATACTTTTTATTTTATTTTTGAGTTGCGCGTTTCTTAAATGTCATTTATATTCGATTTGCAAAATAAAATGATGTAATTTCTGGGAGCGTATCTGTACTTTTGAGCACGGTTTTTACAAAACCGTGTTCCAATTAGGTGTTTTAATTGTGTTTCGTAATCAGGCCTGCAGTTTAGCTCACCTTGCTAAAAATCTTCAGGAGCGGCATACAAGGGTTTTCGTTGACATTACAGCAAGGTTGAAAATTTTCTAGAGAGGAGGAAATTTTTCCAGGGGGAGGCCGAGGCGCCCTGGTCCTCTTGGCCACTGGCTCGTTCGTAATATATGTTAATGGAAATTTCTCTAAATTTATCTGTTTCGCGGTAGCGTTGATCCAGGGCGGTGTTTCGCAAGACGCGTAACCCACTCTGTGATGCGGACTTGTGCAAATTTTTTAACGCTACGCATACCTAAAATATATAATGTTCGTGGGGATTGGATCGCGGAACACAAATATAATAAACATCCATTCTTGCTTCACCCCTGAGGATCGCAGTATTCCGCCGCTGAGTTGTTTTGCCAACTTCGAACGACGATTTTCAATTTAAGTTTCAAGAATATATACTCTTATAAACGAGCAAATATGTCATGCTTGATCCTTACTTTCGCAACTTCTATGAATATAAGTTTCGACAAAAATGTCACCAGTTTCGCTGTATTTAATACTTTCGGTGCCGCGGTCCAAGTTATTTTTAGCGTTCTGTTGGTAAATTAACAATTCTCTCGAGGTTAACCCTGGACCCAGTAGCGGAGTAGTAACGAGCTAAAACTGCGCTAACTTTCTAATGGTCTACGTTCACTAATTATAACATTTATATTAAAACTATAGGTTGTGGGCGATTGGAGCAGGCCAAACGCAACAGAGCATTTTAGAACTGTACCAAAATTTAACTACTAGACGCATGTATCGGTCGTATAAAGTTAAGCATTTCGCGGTTAAGCCCTCCTCCAAACGGCGTTCGCCAATTAATGATCTGATTTTGAAAAGTCTTACATATTTGACCTTCTCATGACCTTCACTAATTATTTTCCACCAAACAAGAAAAAGTTTTTTGTTTTCTAATTATAATTTTAGATTTCAATTTGCAGCTGACCATGCCGACAACGCAAGTATTAACGTATGTATTTTTGATAATAGTACTGTTTAGTATATTTATGTACGCCAATCTTGATGCTATAGCCGCCCTTAAGGAAACTCCAAAATTGGCTAATCATATTTTGAAAGATATCGATTCAACTGTACTAAATTCGCGTTATAACTTTGCTCAACAATCAAACAACAATAACAACAACAACAACAACAACAACAACAACAACAACAGCAACACACAAACGCTACAAAATATGACATCACAAATGAATGAAAATACAACAGGACTACAAAAACAACCGTTTTCGAAAGCAGAGTGGATCTTAGTAAATAATTCGGCGAACAGCCAACAACTGAATAAAGGCCAAATTACTCTGAATGGGTCAACAGAAAAATTTCAAAAAATAAAAAATGACACCATAATCCCCACGTCGAAAGGGTCAATGGTGCACGCTCCGTATAGACCAAACGCAAATAATACTAAGATTGCCGATGGGACGACGAGAAGAAATGCTACATCTGTCAAAATCGTGCTGCCATCTAAAATGAATGCGACAAAATTAATGAGGAAATTAATTAAAAACGTTAATAAAACTTTTTCGAACAAAACTTACAAAGTTAATAAGAATATTCATACAAATTTTAATCATACAAATATCAAAGCTAAACATCATTCAAAGTTTGCTAAAAGTGAAAATGGTACAAGAAGTTTAAGTTCGAAAAACGCTACGGTGAACAAAAAGTTACATCCAGTGGCTCGAGTTGCGAGTAGAATGATCAATTTGAATGTAACAAACAGCTATAGCAAGAAGAGTCATTTAAACCACGTTAATTCTGATGGCAATTTAACTAACGAAACAATTCATAAATCAAGGCGCGTTCATCCAAGTATCATCAAAATCTCAAACAAAACTCTAGAACACCATGTACCACCAGAAACAATGACCAAGAAAGCGGCTCAGAATCATCACTGATATATAGACTAGCAAGCGCATGGTGTTGAGAGTAAACCTTGACTATAGCTGCTATTGATTAGTGTTGTGCAGTTACCACTTTTTCCACTGGCCTGCCGGCCCGCGGCCAACGAAACCTTTGACCGGCCAGCCGGTCATTGGCCGCCGGCCGGCCAATATACAAAATTTTAAAAATTAGCAAACATTTTTATGGTACACCTATATCGTTACGTTTCTAAAAGATTACCAAACATTTAGGCTCAGTAATTCAATAAGAAACGATCTCGTTGTGAAATATACATTAAACTAAGCACAAGTTCAGTAGTATTCCATATGTTTAACAGAAGACAGTTTACCGCATTGTTTCTAAATATTATATATATGTACCACAACATCTACGCAAAATATTACCGATCACTCTCCCATCATGCAATTATTACGACGAAACGTTCAATGATCAAAATATTTGCACGTGTAACGCTGAGAACTATAGGGCTGTCCCGGGACAAGGGCTGTCCCGGGACAAAACAAACAGAATAGCAGTGCAGACAACCAGACCTCAAAACACGCCTACGTTATGCATAAATTTTTATATACAATAAACAAGGGCGTAGCAATGTGGGTGTTATGTATATATTTCTGAAATTTTAAGGCAATGACTCCTTTACACATTTTGAAATTGTAGGCACAACTCGTAGCTATCACAAACAAAACTTAAACCTAAACTAATTTAATTTATGTTGAATCTGAACTCTAAACGTTTTACTTTTCAAAATCCTCCTTAATCGGTGAGAAAATCGAAATATACACAATACGCAGTATTTAACAAATTTTAAGCGCATATGTTATATATACAAAATGCCTGTGAGAAGTAAAGACCCCCTCGATTTCAAGCATACAAGCTCTTGTGGTTAAAGGGTCATGATAATAATTTCCCGGGAAACGTTCAGGTTAGAATTCTGGGTTGAACTCTCAGATCTCAGATGAAATAGAAAATGTTTATGTAAGACAAAGTTTAAAACATTTGATTAAAATTAGAAATCGGGTCAAAAGCAGGCCCGTAGCCAACTCACCTTGCTAGGAGGGCTAAAAAGTTTTTAGGAGGGGCATTCAAGGGTTTTCAATGAGTTACAAGCAAAGTTGAAAATTTTGTATGGGGCCAATATTTTTCCAGGGGGACGGAGCCCCTCCCCTGAAACCCTCTTGGCTACGGGTTCGGTCAAAAGTATAAAACACTTCACGTCAAAGTAGCGTTTTGTTGCTGCTAGCGATTCGTTTAAAGCTAAGAAGTGTCCATCTGCGCGTTTTGGTTTTACCTACAGTGGTATCTTCTTGCACTAGCAGTTTAACTAGAAAATTGTTTAAAATAATTCTTTTTTCATCACTTTATCATGATTATTTGTTCTGATTTGTCATAATTAAATTACAATATATTTTGTACTTATTTTATGTACCAGCTACTTTGACTTTAACTAATTATGGTTGACTGCTGAATAAGGCTCTTAAGGCATCGTTTAAACGGCAAAAGTCTACTTTATGCCGAATGCAGTTGAAACAACTTTACAGTACGTCACAGACGATATTTTATTTAGTTAATTTTGTCAATTACATTAACGTTATAAAACAATCACCGCAAGATTTCCTTTTTGCGTTGATTTTTATTTATTAACAACTTTAAAACGGTGTGAACATTTATCATTAACAAGTGATATGCGGCAGCAACTCAGTGCAGAATATAAGCCTTAACCTTTAAGTTGTAGTCTAACAACAGGACGTGTAACTAAAACTTTTGTATAAGTGGTTCATAGAAGTTGGATGACCGTAAACAACGCACACACACAAAATCAAAAATGTTTGAAAACAAAATAACAGCGTATTTCAATTTTAAAAATTTGCCATTTTCGCTGTAAAATCGAAAGTTATTTTATTTCCCATATCCACGACTGCTCTGCTTAAAGCGACGCTTGCCAAACAGCGGCCTTCCGTAAGAATGAAATTCTGGCGAAGAATATGCGTAATTAGTGTCTTGCCCACGATCATAATTGCGTTTTCCCATAAAATTTCTAAATTTCGACATCATTCCATACCGCGACGAATATTTGTCGTTGTCATTTATATCCACATTGTCTGTGTGATCTCCAGACGCCTGTTGAACTACTGCAAGCAATAGGCACGAAGCAACAAACACTGCAGCGATTATATTCATAATTTTAAGTGAATAATTAACGTTGTTTAGTCAATTGTGTAAGGTCTAAAATGGCGCAAATATGGTGCAATGATGATCAATGTTTAGTTTAAAATCTTCAAACACTTTTCCGATTTTTCCGCTTTTTTCGAATTCGTGGAACAAAGAAAAAAGCGGAAAAACCGGAAAAGTGTTCGAAGATTTTAAACTAAACATTGATCATCATTGCACCATATTTAAGCCATTTTAGACCTTAGGTTTTTACAAATAAATTCATTTTAGCAACTAAAATTTGCGTAACAGCGAATATATTTTAAATTTGTTGTTTTGCTTGAGTTAACATCCCCGGCTGTTTAACACATCAGTTTTTGAACCAACTTCTGATTAAATTTTTGTAACTGAAATTTACAAATTCTGTTGCCACTGTTAGACATCTCAAAATGGCTTAAATATAGTGCAATGATGATCAATGTTTAGTGTAAAATCTTCACAAAGCATGAGAGAGTCAGAACTGAACAACGGAAAGAAATATCAGAAAAACTCTTTTCGGATTTTCCCGCATTTTCCGAACTCGTGGAACAAAGAAAAAAGCGGAAAAACTTTTGATGTACAAATAAATTCGTTTTAGCAACTAAAATTTGCGTAACAGCGAATATATCTTAAATGTGTTGTTTTGCTTGAGTTAACTCCCCCAGCTGTTTATTAACACGTCAGTTTTTGAACCAACTTCTGAATAAATTTTTGTAACAGTGAAATTTAAATATTCTGTTGCCATTTTTAGACATCTCAAGAACTTGGTTGCTCACAGACAGCTGCCGAACATTTAAAGAATGGTGATAACAGGCAGGTATTTCTGCCCACATTATTTTATTGTTAGTACTTTTTGTGACAAATCCAAACTTTCATCAACTGCTAAAATAGTAAAGTTTTAAGGCGTAGGAAAAGATTTCTAGAAGCAGACATTAAACAGACTCCCAAGTGACAAAAATGATAATTTTATATGCAGTCTGCCTGAAAATGCTTAATATAAGAACCAAAGATCCAGAAACTTGGTTTGCTAACTGTAAAAAAGAAATATAAAAACTATAAGGTAGCAGTCATCAGAATGGTAAGTTTATAACTCTACCTTTACCACCGCGTTTTTATTTTTGCCCGCTGAACTTTTTCCAGTGTGTATATGTACTATTTCATCTTTCACCGATAAGATCCCGTTTCTATTAGGAATTTAGACTGCAAACTCATGGATGGAAGGCGTTAATAATTCGACCCTCGAACTCGATCTGGTTCTTCGGTCTTTTGAAGTTTGTGTACGAGCATACCTGTAACAAATTTTAAACACTGGCAGCAGAGGCAATAGCTCACGTGTCCACTTTTTGATAAAAAATTGCAACATGTCCCGCCTCCGCTTTTTACAATGTCAATTTTTCGAAATGAAAGCGGAATCCACTCAGGCGCGTATCTGCGAAAGCATTTTATACAATTTCTTTGAGCTTCGCTCACAAGACTTTTTTTCATAACTAGCGTTTATGTCCTGAGTTTAGTACTGCTTAGTTATCAATTTTAGTTTCAAGTTAAGCTAATCTGTTATCCTAGTTTCTAAATTCTGCGCTCGTTTTTAGCGGCGGAGCTATAGAAGCAAAGACGGAATTGTAATTCCACTTTTAGGCAAAAGAGGATTTTGTGTTGCCTAAAAATTTTGGCTAGCATTGCGCTCAACGCTCGTGAAGTATTTTCGCTGTTCTACTTGCGCTTTGACACTTGGCTTCTGTGAAATGTGCGTTAAACTTTTCGTGTGCCAACTTTGTAGGTCAGGTTACCTGTCTGAATCCGACGCGAAATCCGATAATTTTCCGTTTTCGGATTGGAATACTCATTATTATGCAAGAATTGTAGCACTATTATAGGGACTTGCTCTCAAATTGCTAATATGTGTATATTTTTTAGAAATTCCTTAAGCAAAGTTGTACCTCTGGGGCAGATTATTCATTTTGCTCACTCACTTCTATAATGCCACGGCCGCTGCAAACTTGCTCGCGCAATGTTACTTTCAGGGCCGTAACTCCAGGTTAATTATGTTCTTAAGCCTCACAGTCTAAGCATAAACAAAAAATAGTTTAAACGCTAATCCTACTCTAATGCAGTCGTGTGACAAACGGAAGGCCACTAAAAGTAGCATCGGATACTTGTTTCATAAACGAGCCATAAATCCAATGGGTTTTGCCAATTTACAAGAAACATTATTTCACTGAGATCAGTTTAACACGAATAACAGGAAAATAAGTTAAACGACCCGAGCCGTGGGCGTAATAACCCAGGGTGGTGCAACATCATATATCAAACTTTATTGTAAACGAGACCGTAGTTCGAATATCATTTCTAGAGGACATAGCTTCATGTAAAAACTTTTCTGCTATAAACGAGCTAATGAACAAGATAGAATTTTGACCTTCAAAATCAAGGTTATTCTTGTAAGCCGTGCTGTAAATGTTTTCTTTCTTGTCTATCCAAGCGTTTCTGAGTGAAATATATCTCCCTTTGAATTCGGGCGTGGTTGAACACCCGGAATCCCACACGATAAACTTCGTTAAAATGGTAAGGTCAAAACTATTTGAAAATATTAAATTAGACTTAAAAATGGTGATATTTTGAAACTTTTGCTTTATAACCTTTGCGAAAGATATACGCTAGCAAGCTGTTTCGCATAAAATGTCGGTGCTGCCGAACATCCCTAATTGTAATGTCTTTATAAGGCGACCAGCGCCTGCAGTTATCGATAGCGCTGTTGGTGAAAAGATTTTTCTTAGCTTTTAATGTGCGATCACAGATTAAAAAGTACAAAATCCAAAACAATTTCAAAATTCTGTTAAACTTCAAAATCGTATTATAAAGTCAATAGCTGGGCTTAAAATTGTTAGTGAGAGCCAAAATAATTCTTGAAAAACGCTATTTGTCAAACATCTTATTAATATGGCTACTTAGTTTTTGGTAAATAATAGAAATTCTATGGTTTAAGCGTTCAATACGGGCAAATCAAGACCGGCGTGCAAGTGCGTATTAGTAGTCACAGCGGGGTGGGAGGAAGGGTTCAGAGATCAAAACCCTTCTGAGACTTTTGCAAGGAGTTTTAATTACTTTTCTAGATGATAACACTAAAAAACATTACCCATTTAAATTTTGCATAGCACGTGATACTCGTTTCATAAATCTGAATATGGCCTTGTCGGAGTGCACAGTAACAAAACATTTCAGACGTTGAAATCTAAGGAAGGTAAATCAAAAGGCACCAGGATGTAAACAGATAGTAAATATAAAGAAAACGGAAAGGGAAGTGGTCGAGTGAAATGGAAAACAGATATTGAAATATCAAAGTTTCAAAAATGTTTTATTATTCTGCCAACACTATTGAGACGTGGGAATCGGGCTTTCTAAAATTTTAAGAAAAGGAGGATGCGCCGAAATTTTTAAGATTTTGGATGAATTTCGTAATTTTTATTTCATATCGAACACTCACAGCATATCTGTAATGAAATATTACGAGACATGTGGGACTTACCTACAAGTAATTTTGAGAATACAAATAACAGGATCTCCAATATTTCTATAACGGGATTGCAAACCGAGACTGATTTTCGTCCGAAAAGGAAACCGATATCTCGGTACATCTAATAGACACTAGGCGATAGAAAGGGGGGCTTGAATGGTGGTTCTGCCGCCGACAGAAAATGTCGTGACAAAATGGTAAGTTTTCTGTCAAATTTTGTCACGTATTGATGAGTTATAGAGCAGTTTTCAAGGGAGATTTTTGGTTAGGATTACGCTTGAGATTAGAAATATGCTTATACACTGCTACATCCCTTATCTGTACATTGCCCAATCTATATATTAGAGCTGTAACGCCCCACATACGAGTTTTGGGCAACTTTCCAGTATTACTTCGTTTACAACAATTTCATCGGAAATACATGTGATTGTTGAATGAAAAGAAAATTTGCATGGAAATTTTTGTGCATTCGCTAAGGTTTGCCCATTGCGCAAATCTGGCAGACTATTATTATTTATTTCACTTTCTTTAAAATTACAAACATCAATTTCGTGTACGATTTATATTTTATATTCAAAAACGATATGTTTGCGCAACAAACGAATCAGTGGCACATTCTGAACGCAATTATAGTAACGGAAAACTAAAACTTAGATTTGATCCATGTAGGTTTTAAGGGCCAATGTAAAGAACATGGGCGGAACAGTATTATAAGCACTTTCTTAAGCCTAAGCCTAAGTGAAACAATGAGCATATTCCTAAGCCTAAGCATAAGCCTAAGCCTAACCTAAGCCAAGCAAAAAATTAGACTAAAGCTTAAGCTTACTTCTACAGCAGTCCCACAGAAAAACGTTCCGGCCCTGATCTTTACATGGGCCGGTTTAAGCATGGTTTAGGTACCTAAGATTCTTGGATTCGCCAGGTGCCAGTTTTGAGATCTACAATTCCAAGAGTTCGCAAGTTTGAAAATGTATCGCTTACTGGTGATAGGTGTTGTACGCATTTGAGGACACGGGCACTGCACTAAGCTTAGCTTCACCCTCTCGTAAACTTATAAATGTTGTTCTCTTGTTCTATACAAGTGTCATCACTTTTTACTTTACAGATTTCACAAGTGGCTGAACGTACGGCTTTTAACGTCCTATCAACTTTTGCCCTCGAACATATTTTACTGAATATCTTATGTCACACAAAACTGAATATATACAACAAGCATCAAAGCAAAAACAATGCAATTCTTTACTAAAAATCTATTATTTGTTATCTACTGCTTACGACGCAGAAACGAGCCTGGATATACAGGAAGGGCAGGTAGGCTATCCACCTTTGAAAAATTGGTGCCTTCTTTAGTAAACTTGGAGCCGTCCTGTGTTGTAAAATGAACCGCATGTCTGTCCAAAAATAGTTTTCCTCATTCCTTCGCATGAGAGCTTGGCTACGGGCTTATGCAGCAATTTTTAAACTGCCACAGAGACTGGAAATCATACACTGCAAAAAATGGTGAGTCAAACTAGCGTTCTATAGAACTCTTCCTGCGAGGCAAATTAAATTTAAGTGTTTTACAAGGTCAAATTTAACTCAGTCAAGCGATTTAAGTTTGAAGTGCGAGTCAGCGTGACTCCGATAGATATATACGATCCGAAACTCAAATGGTCTTAGAAAGCATCGGTTATTTATTTGAGTATAAACGTGACTGCTCTATGAAAAAAAAAATCTGCATGAAAATTTTGAGCATTCGCTAACTTTTGTGCAATGCGCAAAACCGGCTGACCAGTAAATTTTTACTTCTGACAATAAAACTTTTTCATTTAGTTTTGAATCATATTTAATTCTGAAACGAGCCATATTTGACTCCCGCAAAACCAGCAAGTTCGTGTAGTCCCACAGAGCCTTAAAACATACCATACCTTGCACTGTATTCTTAAATGAATTTTTAGTAACTGCGTTAATTCTAGTATGATAGCGTCCGGATAAAAGCTGCGCTGTCATATTATGAATATTTCACAAAATCAATAGTGCATTAAAATCAAAACAAATATTAAGTCAAAACGAATACAATTGTTATAAGAGATCAAACCTGTCAATAACAGTCTGCTTAACTAACCGTTAAAACCCGTAAATTAATAGTAGATCTTTTGGCACTCGACAAAACAACTTAAGCCCTATTACGCACGTGCCAGTTTCTGCTGCGAGAACTTGTAGCTGCAAATAGCACGCAGAACTTGTACATTTTCATCAGCCAATGAGAAAGGGGCTGCAATAAATTCAGGGAACTTGCATGGTTGTTCACACATGTGAAATAAATTCCCAGATATGATTTTTAATGAATTATTTGCAGCTGTAAGTTTTTCGAACGGGATTTTGGACAACTTGCCAGTGTAATTTGCAGCTGCAAGTTTTCGCAGCAAAAGCGTGCACGTGTGAATAGGACTTTACGTACACTCGTTACAAAAGTGGTCAGGGAGCGTTTTACCCACCACTTTTTAAAGTTTACATCTTTTATTTAAATGGAAAATCTCCAAAAAACTTCAGTAACATATTTTTCTGAAAGTTTTATGGCAGCCGCTCCAGAGGAGTAGCCAAGGGTTAGGGGATATGGGGGACCATGGCCCCCAATGGTTTTGAAAAAATTTCATTTTTGAATAAATTGAAACTATTGTCTCCTGTGCGGTGCGTTTCATTCCCCCAGACACACCAGTTGTTGGTGCTCCAAAGTACAAAACCATGCAAGGTTTACTGAAGTGACCCGTATAAGAGAGCGTGAAATAACAGTCCGGTGTTCTTATTTTGGTCTGAATCTGCTGTAGTTCTGCTTCACAAATTAAAGTCCATGAATAGATAACATCCAAAATTCCTAACTAGTACGTAAACGTCATAATTAGATTGCGTAAATGACTCATACACCAAATTATGTTTACTACAGAATTCGATTTTTTACTCAATGTATACGTTACCTATCCTACATTAAAGCACCATGCTCAAGTACTAAAATTATACTGCCAAGTAATATAAATTTAAATCACAGAAAATTGCTCGCATTAATAGTTAAAGGTGCATGGTGCAAGTACCATCTCGAGAGGGGAAGTAAACTTGTATTCTTCTATCTTATTCGTTTCACTGCAGTATACAGATTTTTTGCTAAAAGTTAAAAGTAAAACTAAATAATTGGAAAAATTTCAACATTGTTCGCTTCAGGAACAGTTTAAGAACGTTATGCGAAAAGTGTTTAGCTTATGCGTAAGCTGCAACGTCAATAACGAGGTTTGGTTTCAAACTTAATTTGCACCGAAAGCGCTTTTTTAAACTTGCATAATAGATTTAGCGGGTTGGTATGCCAGCCATTTTCGAACCTTCCTGGGCCAGATTTTGGATTCTTCCCCCCACACACAGTTAAGTCAACAACTGCTTGCAGCACTGTATTGCACAGAATTATAAGCAACTGCAGTTTCGGTTCTTCGTCGTTCTCCAAGCGCAATCGCAGGTTGTGATAACCAACATCTTATTGGCCCTACAGAACATTTTTCACATAACCCAGGTACATGAGGGGGTCGCCGCAGTTGATTCACCACCATCGGATGGTAATATTTCACTGCTGAACGAGGTAAATACCCGTTTGTATTTTGAATTTCGCGATTAAGAAATGAAGTATTAATAGTTAAGGCAAGGTCCGGTATAGAAGTCGGGTGCCCTGATATAAGCTGACCCGCGTATGTACCAACCTGTTTGGAAGAAAATGTACGATCGTACCCCCGGGGTCCGTTGTTCGCATGCGCCACAGGTGTAGAACGGTTCAAAATTAATTGCTTACGTTGACGATGTGGATCAATTAATTCGAGATATCTGAAATAGAAAATTCAATTTTAGTAACTTTTGTTAGATTCAATATTAACATGAAACTATTTCGCCATAGGGGCTCGCTGATGCAGGATGGAGCTTATAGTCGTCTAAGCTGCCTTTAACTAAACACCCTTATCATGTATTAATTGTTTAAAGTTTTGGGCAATTGTAAATCCAGGCTTGTATCCAGAACAATATTTCAGAGAGCCCAAATATTGTAGAAGCTTATATTTTTATGAAAATTATACATTAACAGGTCCATACCTTTTCCACAAACACAAACGTGTTTTCACCATAAAAATTTTCAGAAGCAACAAAGTCTTACTTTTACCATAATGCCGGTTCACAAAACTACTAACCAGTCGTAGTGGGACTACATTTATTGAGCGAAGCTCGAACGCACGTACGCAATTAAGGTAATATACAAATTAGCTATTAGCTAACTATTCAATTATCTGTTGAAACCCAATCCCCCCCCCCAAAACACTTCAGCCACTGTAATAATTATTGAAATAATTTAAAAAGTCCTAGTTTTGTTTTGTCAATTAAGGTAATATGCAAATTAGCTATTAGCTAACTATTCAATTATCGGTTTTGGATGTTTGTAAACTATTTATTCAAATTCCTCGCATCAAAAACCCTTTAGTGCTGAAATTATATTGCTTTTAACCTTAATAATTAGTGAAATATTGTAAAAAGTCCTAATTTAGGCTTATAAACTATGCTAATATGCAAATTATCTAACTGCTCAATTATCGGTTTTGGAGGTTTGTAAACAGTCTACGCAGATTTCTCGCACCCAAAAACCCTTTAATGCTAAAATTAGATTGCTTCTAACTGTAATAATTAGTGAAATATTGTGGAAAGTCCTAATTTAGGCTTAATTAATTATGCAAATTAGCCTGTAGCTAATAAACGACTTAAAATTTTAAAACCCTAATGCGAGGTTAACACCCCAGGATAATTCACTTTCAAACAAAAAAAGTTTATCAAAATCGGTTCAGCCGTTCCTGAGATTCTTTTCGGACGGACAGACGGACAGATGGACGGACGGACAGACGGACATCCACTTTCGACCCCCAAGTAAACCAGTCGTAGTGGGACTACATTTATTGAGCGAAGCTCGAACACACGTAAGCAATTAAGGTAATATGCAAATTAGTTATTAGCTAACTATTCATTTATCGGTTTTGGAGGTTTGTAAGCAATTTCCTCAGATTCCTCGCACCCAAAAACCCTTCAGCCACTCTACAATGTTTGGAATAATTTAAAAAGTCCTAATTTTGTCTTGTCAATTAAGCTAATATGCAAATTAACTATTAGCTAACAAATCAATTATCGGTGTTGGAGGTTTGTAAACAATTTATTCAGATTCCTCGCACCCAAAAACCTTCAGTGAACCCTAAAAATTATTGAAATAATTTAAAAAGTCATAGTTTTGCATTGTTAATTAAGCTAATATGCAAATTAGTGATTAGCTAACTATTCAATTATCGGCTTTGGATGTTTGTAAACTATTTATTCAAATTCCATGCACCTAAAAACCCTTTAGTGCTGAAATTATATTGCTTTTAACCTTAATAATTAGTGAAATATTGTAAAAAGTCCTAATTTAGGCATATAACCTATACTAATATGCAAATTATCTATTAGCTAACTGCTCAATCATCGGTTTTGTAGGTTTGTAAACAGTCTACGCAGATTCCTCGCACCCAAAAACCCTTTAATGCTAAAATTAGATTGCTTCCAACTGTAATAATTAGTGAAATATTGTGGAAAGTCCTAATTTAGGCTTAATTAATTATGCAAATTAGCCTGTAGCTAATAAACGGCTTAAAATTTTTAAACCTCAATGCGCGGTTAACATCCCAAGATAATTGACTTTCAAACAAAAAAAAGCAGAAATATTTAGAACAAATTGAATTAAATAATTCAGCAAGGTTTTAGAAACTCCACTAGTAAACTTGCGCAAGCCGAATTAGTAAACAGTAATATATCCTTCCGGTATTGTAGATATGATGATGTCAGTCAAATTTGTCGCTCACAAAACTTTCTAGTGTTTCCGAGTGACACATGTTTCAGCATTGCTACTCTCATACCTATTTTTCGTTTTGAACAAACCAAATTTAGCGCAATTCGCAAACGCCGGCGTGCGTTTTTAAAATTAGATTGAAACAAACACTGAAACGTTGTTTGAAACTTTTCGCACTCGTAGTGCTTCCATCTTTCAAAGTTTTCGAGTTTATTTCAAAAGTTCACATGTTTTTTGCCTACATAACATTGAGCTTGCGTATTGTCAAATGGTCAGTTTTAGTACATTATAGTGTACTTTTAAAAACATTCTTCGAAGTTAAAATTCGGATCCAAATTTGACAAAATCCCAATAGGTTCGAATTCGGTAAAATTGTGTGTTCGATGCCACAATTCACCGTGAAAACCCATTATTTGCTTACTTATATATTGCATGATCAAGCATATCAAGTTGATCTGCGAATACAACCCCAGTAGATGTTACTGCATATATTCGAGGTGCATGTTGACGCCATTGTACTGTTTCGGTACTTTCGGAGCAATTCTGCGTATCAGGTTCCGCCAAAAACACAGGTTCCGGTCGAAATGGTTTCACAATGCCAACAGTCTCGTGGCCACACAGAGCACATTTTTGACGCCAGCGTTGGACCTAGAAAAGTTCACAATTTAATTGGATAACTTAAAAAGTTGCCTAAAAATAATAATACCAGATCTGTAACGGCGGTTAAGAAAATGTACCATAACGGAACCGAAGGTTAAACAAAATTTGGTTGTTTAAATGATAACGAAGTCGCAACTTCGAAATCCAAGATGTATTATCATAATTTTGTATTTGAAGTTGTTCTTGGCCTAGTTTTGGCAATTATGAATTCAAAGATGTCCTAGCAATACAAACAAAATCAATGAACAGAGCATCTTTTAAAAGGAATGAACAACTTCGCAACGTAAATTACCGTAACCCCCTGTTCAAATTCTGTTAAACGTGGAGGCCGACTTTCAGACGGAGCGTAAGACAGACTCTCGGATGCACCATGATGTTTATTATACTTTCCTTCAGAAAAAATTAAAAAGTCAGCAATTGATACAAAAAAAATTTAATTTAAAAAATTACCTTTTGCCTGGCTAAATCCACAGTCCACCAATTCCACGCAGATGACCACTGATTGCCGCAACATGCGTTTGTGCATCTGAATTGTCCAGAACCTTTAAAATAAAAAAATGCGTAAAACAATTAATGCACTGACGGCTACAATGGCAGATCCAGGATTTTCAGGCAAAGAAAGATACTTGTTGTGTTTTGAAATTCGACACTTTGATAATGAATAGAGAAAATATTTCAATATTTTATGCTTGTAAACACGGAAATTAGCTTGTTTGCGTCAAGAAATTTTTTATTTCCGATGGTACGGTAAACTAAGGGCGACTAATACAGAACTGCACCTACAACCTGCTTGCTGTTTCGTTCAACAACTATGGCGTGACGTGAACTGTGTTAGAAGACTGCAAGCAATTGTTGTCGGGGGAGGGATGATGGTAGTCATCAACTGAATCATGTGGTAATGATAAGCTTCAATAATCGGAGTGACTTTTGACAAAATTGGAAAAATAGTGCAACGTACCTCCTCCTATAAATGAGGAGAGTTGAACAAAAAGGCAACACATGTTGGGTACATTCCTTTCTATACAGAATTTACCCAGTTGCACACTTCTGTCAAAGAGTGGTTATTCATTCATGACTATAGCAAGCCATCTCATTTTCAGGTTAAATTTGTATTAGGCAAAACATTTTGAACAGAAGTTCTTTATTATGTATGCTGGCTACACTTCTGTCCTGGGGCGCAGCATATAACCACAAACAAAAGTTTGCGAGCGAAGCGAGCTAGAAGCCAAACGCAACGTTAGTGTTATATCATAAGAGAAATATTCGGTTGTTTTCTGTTGAAACGGCATGGACCCGGAGCACGCTTGAATACGCTAGTGTTGGATGGCAAATTGTGAAAAATAAAAGAATCAAATCCCTTTAGGCTGTTGTACACTTTGGCCTCTCGTTCAAGGTTATGGCACAGGTTTTGACTTCTAAACTTTAGGCGTACGCTTAGTTTAGTCTCTTACTAAACCTAAACCTAAGCGTAACCCTGAGCGTAAGCTAAAGCCTGAGGTAGTGACACGAACAGGTGCCACTTTGTACAACCAAAACCAAAAAATAAAACTCACTTCGTACATGAATCACTGAAAATCGTCTGGATTGTACAAGTCGTGGGTTCAAACCAACAAATGCCATTCGATCGGCCAAATACTGGTTCATATCATTATAAGGTACAGGCATTTTTACCCACTTCTAAGACGAACAATTGCTTTATATAGTCTTTCCAAATGTATTTTTCCGTACGCACCACGTTTACAGGATCAATATTACACTTTTTGCTTCCAAAAACATATTCTTATTCTTGTTACAAAATTGAAATTGATAAAAATAATTTCAGGCAAGTGTTAACAATGGTTAAACTAGCCATATTTAAGTGTTGAGATATAATAGTTAAACAGCTAATATTACTGTTAAAACAAAGTACCACACCTATCATCAGGCACTTGTTCCTATTGATTGAGTTCTATTTTTGGCATTGAATACTTGCTGCTGAAAGTTTTTTGACACGGTTTCCAAACGAACATCAGCTTACAATAATTCAGCTGTAAGTTCAAACCGCAAAAAGTTGTACGTGTGAATAATGATTTTTATAGCTACAATTCAGCAACATTTGCGGCAGGCGCACATGTCAAACTCCACATTGAAACTTGCTAAACATATAAATTGCAAAATTGTGTGAAATTTCAAATATTACCAACCACTGGTTGAAAAGGAATACCACGAACCAACTGAAGATGGAAGCCATAAACATTTTGAGAATTTGGGCATACGGCCGATCCAGGATTTTGAAACAACGGCAGATCAAATTGTTTATGAAAAATTCATCTCCGTTATGATAGTGCGATTGTGATCTTGCTTGGTTTAATATGGTTCGTATACGTTAAATAGTTGAATGGCTTGAAACTAGCATAAGAATGTGCGAAGTTGCAGCACGAACTCCCTGAGCCAGTACCGCAGCTACCGCCATACCAATCCCTTCTAGAGGGCTCGGGTCTGTGGGCGTTCTCGGCAAAACCTATCGGCCATAAAAACTTTTGCACTTTCGGCACAATTCTTGTTAAGGATCACGTATATTCACGCCTATTTCTTCGCTAACTTTGCTTTCGAGTTTTTTCAACATTGTATTGTGAGCTTGGCGTATAAGCCCCGTGGTTTTGAATAAGCTGCTGCGCCTTGATACCCTTTAAAAGGTGTCATTTAACATGCTCGGGGGATGCTAAGATATTCTAAACGCGGCCCTCCCTGGGACTTCCGTAAATTGATTTAGACGCAAAGTAGAAATATTGAAGATTCGGAGGCTTTTGCTTGTATTATGCAACGTGTGTAGACCATGGGTCAGATTTAGCTAAAATTTAAGGTTTGTCAAATTTACTCGAAACCAGACAAATCTACACTCGCAGGAGGCTTACAGCGAATACTTTTTTATATAATACTGAAATGTCAAAATTTGGATGCATAATCAAATAGTAAAACGCGTTTGAGTTAACCAAACAGGTATAATATCAAATATACGGTTGTAACCGATATCCAATACTACACGTACCTATTTTTTTCGCTGCTACTGACAACGAAATATAAGCGATGAAAGCTTAGTATAAAGCCATTATTACTTGTCAATAGAAGCTTAAAACTCTAGACTGATAGCGGTAGGCAACAGACAAAACTTGAAAAAATACAAAATTAAAACACATTTAAAAACAAAGATGGAACTTAGATTTCGTTGCGAAAGGGAATAACAGTCTGTGTTATAATTTGTGGTCTTTAGGAAGCAGAAAGTTAAGTGTAAAGCGTGTAAAACAGTCTATATTAAAACACCACTCCGGGCCGCAACGCATCGTATGCCCACTCTATGGTATACCCCTATTAAAAACTAAAACACAGTTTGCAGACAGGAGTGTAACAAGGATTCATTTCTGAATGGGCATAATATCGAGTAAAGTACTTTTGGTCTTTAGAAGGCAGTTCGCTGATTATGAAGCCTGTTTAAAAGTTTCTATCTTGAGCTTACTTGCAGGCATAAAGGAGGTTGTTGTGTATCCCTTGTACCTATATTCAAACTGTATATGTTCCAGTTAAATGTGACAGATCTGTTGGAGTTTATGGGTGTTGGTGAACCAGCACTACCAAAAAATTTGTCAAATAAAAAATTCTAAACCAGCTTCAAAGTCAGTAAGCAGCCGTTATTCGAGTGTCAAAGTATATTTTGTGTCATCGAGGTCTATTTTGAGGAACCAAAAAGCGATATGTTGTATAGTAGGACAATGGCGTGGAACTTGGTATTTATTCAGCGCTTATGTTCTCACATTTAATATTTCTCGCGTTTCAATTCAGTAGGTACCGTGAATGTTAACCTTTGAACCAAACGAAATTTTTTTCTGGATTCGTCCGCGTCTACAAATATTACTTCTCATATAGTCTGCCCCTAATTGAAGGACCGGTAGAGGAAAACTGGTTCAGAGCAGCAATTTGGTTTCTGGAATTGACTGAAGTGGATTCCACCGTCGTTTGTAGTAGAAGTGGAAGTGAATGAAAGCTTGTGACCAAGAGTACGAACAAATCAATATGCGTTGCGTTTTGACCGTTCAATTCAATCACGATCTTTAAGAGTAAGAATTGTTTGGGATTATTGTGCACTTCGCTTCGACGGATCTCGAAAATTTCAATTTTGGCACAGCAATAGTTTGATTAGGTCTAACCTTTGCGGAAATGCGGAGGCCCTCATTTCGTTTAGTGCAGACAACTTCATGTTTGCGGAAATTTTTATATGATAGTAATTAGCATGACTTGGAAATTCCAAAATATAATCTGACTGTAGTTTGAGAAATTGTTTTTCGAAATCTCACCCGTCGAGGAAGTCTTTTTGAGAAAAGTCGAAATCGAGTGAACTAGTCCAGCTTTTAACATGATTAGTTGTTGCAAGAGTGCATGATACAAGAGTGTGCAACTCTTGAGGTTTTGTATGGTACAAAATGTGCCCCCCGGGCGTTGCGTTTATAGCCGACCCCCCTTATTTGAAGGGGAGTAGTTAACGCTTGAAACACAGCATACGTATGGTTTTTAAAAGTGTAACGGGAGCAACGTTGGAATATTGGAATACTTTAGAAGGTGAAATTGAGAAAATCGGTAAACTTGACCCCCTAAATAAGAGGGGTAGGCCAAAAACGCAACTTGCGCTGGATACATTCTTTTGTACATCGAATAACCCAGCTGCATAATCTTGTAAAAAAAGTCGTTATCGACTCTTGGTTGCTGTGTGAGGGCCGTGCCAGCCATACAATATTGTGTTCAGGTGAGCGGGGTGAAACCCCCACATTAAAAACAAAACGGTTCTGCGTTGAAATAAATCTGTTCTGCTATAACTCATTTGGTAGTGTTCATACCTACCTGAACACTTCATTTTGAAACAATTAATAAAAGAGTTTTTCATGTTCTTCACATAAGATCCCTCCTCCTGTGAAAATTCGAAAAAAATAAATTCTTTTCGTTGCAATTCTGGAATTCCTAGGTCGAGCTGAACACGGAAAAATTGTAATTTTTGAAAAATTACGTTCCCTGACTTTCCGCCTAAACCAAAGAGAAGAAAGGGTGCAAAGGCTGTTACTTGCAAAATATTCAAAGCAATCTCAAATATCCTTTGCTCGGCGCGTCGTGCAATTTTCTCCCAACTCAGCCTAAAATATGACTCTTAATCCGACGAGATGAGATCCACGTGAAAGAGATGGGGTCCGTTAGCGGTGCGGAGACTGGCAATAAGTGGACACCCGAAAGATACACGTTGCAAAACTTTGAAAAGACAATATAAAACAAATATATTACAAAACAATATAAAATTGTATTTAAAGTAACATTTAAAGTTAACAATACAATAAAATTGGCAACTGGAATTATAATCTGGTACTGTCCTCACAACAGGTTTTCCAGGTATTATCGGGAATCAAAAAAGAATGATGTGGCAGGAATTTAAGAGAAAAAAGAGGGATGGGGGATGATACTTATTATCGGTAGGTGATAGAAGTTGTAACCTTCGAAGCCAGTGTGGTTTAATGCTTTGTAAGTGTTTTGAATTTGATTTGCCCATACCTATGGACAGTTTAAGATTTTCCGCTGTGACAATTCGCTTGACTGAAAATCTTTTGCTAACTGGTCACTAGTTTCTCATGTTACTTTTGCCGTAGGCTTTCTTAAATCGGATTCGGTTCTGCTTGACTTCTAAGAGCACTTTGCTCAGCCCGGTCCATGAACTTTTTTACATTTCTACAGATTCACCCGTTCTTCATAAAAATAATTTTAAAAATTTCGACCGGTTTACGAGGTTTTTGCACATTCTAGAACTATTGACTGCTTGCTTTTTCAAACTATACGCAGCATGAACGGCTCATGCTACTCTCAAGGCCGTCCCGTCATTGTGAGAGATAGGTAAAGGCATGTAGCGGAACGATAAACATCCCTGTAGCTATATTTCTACTCAAGTCACCGAGGCTACTTTAAATCTACCATGGCTTAAGCTTAGGAACAGGGTGACACTGGCTTAAACTTAGCTTAAATTAATAGACCTCGTCATAAACTTGGACGTAGTCTTGGGCTTAGGTTTGAGAGTAGACAACAGTTTAAGCTTAGGAGTAGGGTTAGACATAAAGTAAGGCCTAGGATTACTGCTTCGTCTTCCACCTAAGAACAATAGACTTACACTAACACGCAATCTTAGGAACACTTAGGCTAACCTTAGGCTCAGCCTTAGTGGCTTATGGTTCTGTTTAGGCGTAGGCTTCGGATTAAATTTAGGTTTAGTTCTTTCTAATACACTGGTTACGTCTCTGTTGTAGTCTCGGAGACAATCTTGGTCTGTTCTCCCTTATCGACTACGTCCTTATTGTCAGTCTGTTTATGAGACAATCTTGGCCCCTTTTCCTCCGCTGGCTGCGGCTCTATTTTTAGCCTGTTTCAGAAACAATCTTATTCGAAACCCCCCAAAACAAGTGCTTGTTATACCCAGAGCACACAAAAAATCAGCAAATATACCAGGTTTTAAGCAAACATCTGTGCGTTTTGCACGAATAAAAGCACCTAAACATAACAACTAACATTTTGAATTGAACATTTAATGTTGTTTAGCCAATTCTAAAGCTGGAAATTCTTGGGAATAAAAAAATGACTCAGATTATTTTTATGAAAGTTGACGGATGCATAGTTCGAAAAAAATTCGTGAAGTACATCGTACTACAAAATTTTAGTTTAATGAATAGTTATTTTGTCCGTGTTTTTGTGAGATTCGCGCATGATTTCAACACTGTTTGGCCCACTTTACCATGTTGAGTTGGCTACGTGTCGCGATGCTAAATTTTTCGCTATGCGACAGACACCGTGCGTATTAAGAACGAGCCGTAGCCAGTTCACCTTGCTAGTGGGGACTAAAAAATTTTCTGGCGGGGCATACAAGAATTCGTTGACTTTTACAAGCAAGTTTAAAACTTTTCTAGGAGGGCAAAAATTGTTCCAGAACGCCTGAATCCTCCTCGCCCACCCCCCTTTGCAACGGGCCCGATTTAGGAATACTTCATTAGCAATTATATAACACAACATAATTAAGTTCAACCAGTGCTATGTTCAGTTTTTACTGACGAATCCACTGACGTATACAAGGAAATATATGGGATATATGCAGCCGTTTATTTTTAAAATTCAAAAAATGTACTTTTATAGTCATTACAATTATTCGTAGATGTCTAAAAAAATTTCGCTCGCTACGTTCATTCGCGCAAAACTTTTACAAATGCTAGACGTGTCCCGAAATCAAACTTTAGATACGCTCATACCTGTACCTATCTGACGCAATGGACATGAAGCGTAAAATTCAATGAAATTTAAAAAAAAACGACAGCATACAAAGCTAAAGCTTATACAATGGATTGACTAAAATATGTTCACAGAATTTCTGCAGACATGAGAAATGGACGCTGTCAATGACGTTAGGATATAGCCTGCCGGACCTTGCAAGCGGGGCCGTTGCGGTCATCAAACCTAAGCCCACGTTTTGCATATTTCAGCTACTCATGACCTCAGCAGATCATTCCACGCTAAATTTTAATTTTTGAAAAATTCAATTTTTAAGCTCTCAACGTCCCCCTTAGGACGTAAAAAATTTTCATTTTTGGGCAAATGCGGACTGGGAGGATAATGAAAAGACCCAAAAATAGGACATGACCACCCGTTGGTTCTTCAAACGATACATAGCATTAATGTATATTTTTCACGCGTTATTATTAGCAGAGAGCGTGACGTGTAACTTGAGCCACGGTGCCGAACGTTTGCTTTTTCGGCCAATGTATAGAACAAGCACAAATATTAGGTGCAATTTTCACGTGTCGGCTCCCTTTGCAGAATTTTCTCAATTCAATTGCGTTATTGCAAATCAATTATACATATAATAAGGCTGTTAAACAAAACACTTGTTAACAGTCTGTAGATAGGTTGGTTGATAAATAATGTTATAATTGTTATTAAAACGTTTATTTTTCCGCTGGGCCGCTGGCATACCCGTAAACCGTTTCTTATACGGTTCGGGTTTACGAGCGCGTCCGAACGGACATATCTTGTCTAACCGAGTACTGTAGTGACCCGAGTAAGAACTGGACTGATATTTGTTCGGCCTTTTCAGAGGGTTCCCCTCATTGTGATTTCGTTTTGTACTGTTATCTATTTTGAACTCGCTCTCCACCGCCGTTCGTTACTGATGAATTTAACGTTTATTTGTCTTGTATCAAAACCTTGAGCGATAATGCAAGATTAGCGTTTACGGACACTATCCGCTAACGGACTCTAGGGATACGAACTCCTATTGATAGGGACTCAAAATGGCAACCCCTTTTAGTAACCTCCAGCTTATTCGAGTCACCACAGTAGATTTACCATGCGTAATATTATTGCAACGTAGGTTGTTTAGCTTTGGCACACTGATGCACATCCGTGGAAATTGTCCGTATTCAAGTCGACTTAATCCTGCAAGAATACTGAAGCGTTCACGAGCAAAAGTTTTGTCCGAAGCTTTAACATTTTGCATGCATTAATATTTAATTGTAGTGTATAGTGATTTTTTTTATTTTGATGAAAGAAAACAAAAATACTCTATTTGCTTAAAAATTACTACACTGCTAGTAATAAAATTGGCACTGAAATTTGTTTTCATACGTTAATTTTCACGAGTAAGCAGGCGGTGATCAGCAGGACAATTTTAAATGCTTACGTAAAATCACAAAATGGTACCCATCTGCAAGTAGTTTTAAATCTTTTAGGGCAAAATGAAATATAAACTGTTTTGTAGACTCTAGTAAATATTTCTCAAATTTGTGAATTGTTGTCATTTACTGTTTACAAGATATGATCTATTTGATTTGAGTTATATATTCTTGAGATGTAACTGAACATCAAAAACTACCAGTGCCAATGAACGATAGTTCAACGTACGGCTCAGGTTGGAAACGGGGACGAAGTCCAATATTTATGTGATAAACTTGACTAAAAAGTAAAACTTAAATAATAAAACGTTAATTTTAATTTTAATGTTAAGACTAAGCTCGGTTCGACACCAAAATTTATAATAATATTAATGACTAAGTATTTGTTATTGAATGCAACAATATTTATCATTAAGGAAATAGTGTAAATATTAAGGTTGTTCTTTAAGCGAAAAATTTTCAGTTTACTATCTATAACCCCTTCTCACATTGAGTTGCCTGTAGGCAACTAAGCGCAGTGTATATACGTTAAATAGTATATATTAGTATATATCGCACCGTGTTTAACAATAGCAACACGTATACATAGTACTAAATCACCACAAGACGTGAGAGCCCCCTCGGGCTCGAGCGTCAAGCTCCTATAGCTCAGTGGTGATGGTATACGCCTCCCACTCCAGTCACCGGAGTTCGAATCCTAGCATAAAAGTAGGTGTCAGGGGAAATAGAAAATATTCACGTGAGAAAGGGTTAAGCGAAAAATTTTCAGTTTACTATCTATAACATTAAACACAATTTTTTCGTGGCAAGATATTAAGAAAAAGGTTTCCTTAAAGCCGCTATGTTTAACCATTGGAAGGCTGTCTATCTACAAACGTCCCATGCGCTCGCCTTTGCTACAAATGTAAGTTAAACCATTGCTTTTAATTTATCACCCACATTTAGAGAGCGCCTCCTTATACTAAATAGAAAGGTTCTTTCGTACTTAAAATTGCGCTCAACTTGTTTGATTCATATCGCAATGAAATATTCTCATAACTTCAATTCTAAGAGCGTTTGGAATGCAATACACAGACCCGGTTTTTACGAAATTTGTTTGCAGAAATTGTTTTGTTTGCTTAGAACTTATATACTCTATCACAGCAAACAAACATCGTACAGGAACTATTAAAAGCGCAGTATATACGATCATTGTATTTCATAAGCGCCACGGGTTCAGTGAAAATTTTATTTCGGGACGCGATAACCAATAATTTGAAATTTCTTCAAAACGAACCTTATAATGCTAAAATTGTTTTGAGCTAAGCGCCACGTTTTCTTGTCTTTTCAGACGTTTTAAAAAAGGGTTCCGGTCACCCTTATATTTCTGTAGCTACAGGTAAGCATATATTTTATGAGGTACTAGAATAGTTTTTATGCGATTATTATGCACTTAAATTGCTAAGTTTCTTATATTTGATTTATGAAAAGCTTAAATTTAGCTGCTTTAGATGCCGCTGGAAACGTTTGATTATAATTGGCGAATTTTCTCAGCTTAACTTCGAAACGTCGCCTAGAGGCTCAACATGATCAGGGGTAGTTATGAGAAGCGCAAATGTGACGAAATTTTTATAAAATTCCATCACTTTAGGCAGACGCCAACTGGCCGATACTTAACTTTAGATGATCCAACATTCGTGCGTCAATCGCAGTGAGGCCGGCGAGGGCCATGAACGGGGTAGGTGCGTTTTTAACTCGGCACTGCAACTGCATAAAAGCGAGTACGGGTCTGCCAAATTATTTCGCTTTATCTGAAAATACTTTGAATGATTAGACAGAAAAATTAGCAGAAACAAGGCATAAGTTATTTTTGTAGACTTATTAGTATTTAATCAAGAGTACATGACTGATAAAACTACTTATGCAAATTACTGTTTTTGGAGGTTCCAAATGTAGCAGGGCACATTGTGTTTTGGCACCGCCCCACACTCCAGATTCTTAAAGGAGTTTGATCCCTGTCATACATATAGCGCACTCCAACCTTTTTGGAATAGGTTGTAAAAATTGTGAGTCAAATCTTACTCCCGTAAAGTCGAGTTTGACTTAGCTGTGGTAGTGCGGATAATTTCACCTGTGGGGCCTGTGAAATGAAAGCTATGTTTCAAAGGTATGAGTTTAGCTACAAAGCGATATATAATCTTACCTTGAATACATTATCGCCGTACCAGCCATATTTGCTCAGAGGATCGACAAAATTCAAAACAAATGTGCCAGTTGTCCTGAATTGATATAATAAGAAGCAACTAAACTTATTATGCAACAAATTTCTCTACAATAAAATCGTTGTAACCAACGTTAGATCCATTAGCCATGCCAGTCTTGTTGTAGATATATATTGAGTATAGGTTTGCTTATGCATTAGTGACGTTTCACACTATTTACTAAAATTATGAGGCTTTCGATAAAAATTTGAAGAAAATTTTCTGAAGTGGCCATGAACAACTGTGAATGGAACATCCCGACAAGTGCTAAAGCTGCATAGTATATTGTAGGAGCAACAGTGTTATATTCAGTTTTAATTATATCTGTTGCCGGAGTGCATACTTGGAAAGGTATCACCTGTAGATCCGGAATTGCTAGACATAAATATGCCATATTTTTATTACTATATGTACCTTTGGGCAACAAATAATTGGCTGTATAGAACATCGTTACCGGATGTCGATTTTTTTTCCACGTATCATATCCGACTGTACCTCAGTAGGCCGAAATGAAAACGTAACGGGACCGCACAGTAGACAAGGCCTTTGGCACAAAAACGGGATATCGAAACCTCGAATCCCTTTGTTTTCTGTACAGTTCTGTGGTGCTGACACTCTCATTGGGGATGCTGTGTAAATTGCACTATAAACAAATGAATTATGCATAATTGAATATAACAAAAATTTTGGTTTCGATACCTTTTCTGGGTGGGCTATAGGCCGGGGTGGCTCCGTCCTCGTATATATATGCCAGTGGCAAAATGTAAGCATGTCGCAAATAGAAGATTTTAAAAAACATTGAAGTTACACTGTAAATTCCAGTGAGTTGATTTTAACTCAAAATGAGGTGAATCCACTCAGAATCTCAGCTCTGAATTAGGTCTTTCAGAACTAAAACTTCTGAATCGTTTGAACTAATTCTGAGTTAATTAATCAAGTAGCTCAGAATTAAATCAACTTAGACTGAGTTAATATTTACTGTTATTAACACAGAAATAAACCAGAAATAACTAATTTTCTTTTCTCTCTAAGTTGATTAGTCAAGGAATTAGCAGTGTATCAACTGCTGCAAATAGGATTCAAAGAAAAACAAATTGCAATGATTCGGGGCTTATAGCCAGACGAGGCCAGGCAGCCTACCACCTAGGACGTTGCCCCCTATTAAATTTGAACCTTGCTTGTATGTCAACCTTGTTCCTATGCTCCTTCTGAAAAATGATTAGCCCCATGTACTGCGAAGCCTCATTCTACGTCTAAACCTTAGCGTAAAGATATGTTTACAGGAATACTCTACTGCCTGCAGCCTTGTATGAAAACGAGATGCCATTGAAAGTAGCGTAGAAATGGTAAACGTATGACGGATAGCGACCTTTACTATTTTGATTGTTCTAAAAAACTCGAGTAATTTTCTATTAAATGCACTGAAGTTTACATCGTTCGTTCAGTTTGTTTTTTTCAAAAAATTTTCTGCAATACTTCATAATTTCTGTTTCTCCACAGGGCTGTAGCCATGGTTGTATTTGGTAAGAGTATAATTTCGTGTAGCTGATTTGTTTCGGCAGCGAGCGTAGCGGACAAAAAATAGTTTTGGGTATCCGGTACAACAGGTTATTGCAAAGTTTGCAAAAGTGTTTTTTTCGTCTACTCAATTTTAACACTCCTGTTTATCCTAGTTTTTAACATTAACTGTTTCGAAAGACGGAACGCCATTGTCTGTGATGACGTTGTTTTTGTTTCGGATGGTCAAGTTGTTATTTGTTTGCTGAATGATGATATGTCAATAGTTCGACTGCTCCGCACTTGTTTCTTTTTTCTTTTTCAACTTCCTCTTATCCGCTGTTTTCGTATTGCGTTGCTTTTTTCTTGTATCTTTTTTATCTGAATTTGTCTGTTCAAAATATCGTTTCGTGCCTTTCTTTATTCTTTGTGTCGTTTTATTTATAGTTTCGTGTTTTAGTTCTTATTCTGATTTCTTTTTTCACTCTCTTTTCTATCTTACGTTACCACTCAATCTATCTCCAGCGTGTCAATGTGTATATCTCTTTTTCGTATGTCTTTTTCTATCTTTACTCTGAATGTGTATCTTTCAATCCTGCCCTTATCTGCTTTTTCGTTTATGTTTACAAGTGGAAGATGTGTGAAGTTTTTGTTTTGGTTAGACAAAGTATTTTTACTTGTCATTGGACAGCGGTGTAACCGAAATTACATTTCGAGAGTGTAAACATCATGAAAAATGTTTTTACCAGCAAACTCAACGAGTGAGCAACATTTTTAGATTTTAGAATCCAAATCAATATTCAAACCTACTCAAGTTCCTCTTTTGAAATTTTTGAAAATAATTCACACTGTTCAGACAACGTAGTTATTTATCAAAAACTATCTTTTGATTACAATCGAGTAATTTTGGTATTTTCTTTGCAACCACAATGTGAGTTGTAAAATTTTTAAAACATATGTTTGTTTAAAAACAGCGAAACTTGGCTTTTTGTACGACTTTTATGTATTGTCAAACATCACGTATTTAAGCATCACATTAGCCTAAACGTAGCTATTCCTAGCAAGCCTAAATCCAAACCTAAACTTAAAGCAAAGCCGAAGCGTAGGTAATGATTAGTTCAAAATCTAACGGTCGTGCTATACTTTTAGATGACATTAATGTAGTCGGGCAAAAGATGAAAGCTGCTGTACGGCACCGCGCAGGTTCTCAAATAAAATTGGGAATATTTTTTGATCTGTTGTTGGGCATGAGTCGTGGAGCCACTCCATAAATTTGTTATGTTAATGCCAAGTAGGAAAACTAGACGCCCATCAAAGCAATATGGACGGCACAAGGGGATAAAACTAAAACAGTTGTCTCCTCCATTCTCCTGCATTGTATTATACATGATATGCGGTGAGTTTAGTTATTATCTTAAAGCAAATCAAATAAAAAAATTCAAAAATTGTCTTTTTATTGCTAAATTTGAGTGTAAAATTTAGTAAAAATATTATTAGAGTTGTTGAAAAGTAAAATTAGTTTTTTAAGCGGTGAAGTTAAAGTTTGGGCTTGGATGTACTCTCAAGCTAAATTTATATAAGGTTAGCCAATGACTTACACTTAGGCTTAGGAACGTCTGTTCAGAAACGTAAGCCTAAAGCATAAAGCTTGAGCTGAAGCATGTGGGGGAACGTATACATGAGCATGCCTTTATTTGATGTTATAATCTTCCGAAATGCTATTCTGACCACAGGTCCCGGTATTGTTCGCAGAGTAAACACTCTATGCATCCATTAGAATATTATCAAACCGATATCAGCTCACCATTATTCTGATGCATTTGGTACTGACACCACTCACCCGTGAATAGATAATGTAAATTTTAAATTTTAATGTTTCAAAACTCTTGTCACCCCGCCTTTATGAAATAAACAAAATTGTTTAAAGAAATGGACACTATATCACTGCGATTACAAGGTCCAATGAAAATGTACCATTTTTTATCAGTTAATGTCTTTTTTATAAACTTAGATATTTTCATGAGAAAATTTGTGCCAATTTCTCACCGCTGGCGGATCTACATGAACCTAGGGGTCAGTACCCGTAGTGGAACCACGCAAAATGAAACTTTCCCATGTGTTTCAAAGTGCTTGCCATTTCTAATGCAGACATACATTTGATAAGGTATAAAGATAACTTTTAATTTCAATCAATATTGGTAAGTAACAACTATGACCAGTCCATGATAGGTCTTGCAACATTCGAACAAGTGAATCAAAGCGTACTAAATTCTACACAATTTTTTATGGCTGAGGTATTTTACAGTTGCTGCGAATTTTTCTTAAGATCTACTACTGGCGAGAAGTGCTATACACAGTTGAGAATAATATATGGTTTCTGTGTTTATGGTTAGTTCAAGATCAGGCTGTGCCCTACTTTTATAGGCAAGGAATTTTCTAAGCACAAACATTGAATGGATCGGTATTCGAAAAAATTTAAAAATTTCAAATTCAATATTTTTCAAGTATGAAATATAGAGCTACTAATCGCATGTTAGGGTCGTTTCTGTTGCGTTTTTAAAACAAACATCATTAATTGCTCGTTTGAAATGCTATAATTCCGATATCAAGAAAATATAACTTTGAAATTAATACAACTGAAAGACATCTATTAAACATTTTCAGAAGTTAAATGTTCAATAAAGTATTGTACGGCTTACCAATGGTATATCTGTATTTGATACCAATACGGGTCTTAAAAATTATGAATCTCAGTTGTTTATACTTTGAATTGTGTTGCAGAGCTAAATTTCTCAAATTAAATTATGATTATTTTTTGACCTGTGGCTCTGCAAGAAAAGCATAGAGGCTCCCTAAAAACCTTTCCTGGTAATGTACCTCGGAAAAACCAGACACCCTTAAAGGCAATATGATCCGCACAGCAGGACAAAACTGAAAAGTTAGACATATGAGAGACATTCTGTTCTGGTGCATATGCAATATATGCAAATACAATTCATATTGTGTGTTACGTATGGTAACCGGCAGCATACGTGTCAAAAAATATAGTCTATTATGAAAGAAGTTCACTGTATGCCTGGCTTTGCCCCCCCGCTTAATTAAAGACTTTGAGTCCCGGTTCGTACATCGACTGTCACTGTTACTACATACTAACAAATATCATGAACGGTTTTGAATTTTGTGAATAATTCCCGTTCGTCAATATTTCTTATTTATATTTAACATGATGAACTTCAGATGATCACTACACAAAATTTCCAGCGTGGCGGAGTTTGCCACAGAGATACAAGCCCCATTTCCTATGGTCCCGCCATTGCGTGTATTTCCGCAGTGTCACGGAATGGGCCAGGCGGCCTCAATCCAAAAATGCTTAGTATGCAGCTGAACTTGAAGTAGAAAAATTTGCCTATGTTCACTTGAAAACATATTATTAATGATTCGCGTCCGCCGAAAAAATCCTATTAGCGCCAGTACCCTTTGTATACTTGAATACTGCTGTTTTTATACCAAGATTGTGTTTTTCCATTTTGTTTCGAATGTTATTACTGATATAACGAAAGTTAACATATTTAGCAATTTATTATTTATTTTATTTATGTTTTTATAATAAAAAATGCAACAAAAATGACCTCAAACGTTGTTGTAAAACGTTGAAAATTCAGTGACGCGATTCCGATATAAAATAAACAGCGGTGGCTGTTTTTGACATTTGAACGACAAAAATTTTAGAATCAAGGACTTTAGTTTATATTTACTTGTTGAGCGTTGAGTTGTGTTTCAAATGACGATGGGCCAATGTATAGAACAGGGTGATAACTTTAGTATAAGTATACTCCTAAGCCAAAGATTAAGACTAAGCGTAAGAGTGAGCTGATACCTAAACCTGAGCCTACGCAACCACTTGGACTGGAAGCATTTGAGAACACGCATAATCCCAAGCGAATTAAAAACATTATCAAAGACACTAGTTTTTTAATCGTTTTTGTTCCATGCTAGATTTAGAAGCTTCCGTAAAGCAGGCTTAGGGCTTCGAGTAATCTTTACAATTTATACTTAGGTGTTGAAATAATTTTTATTTGTAGGCTTCAGTTTTAGGCCTAGTCTTATTGTTATTTTTGTGCTGAAGGTTTATATACACTTATGTCTAGGCCTGTATTCGCAACAGTGGGTGGCACCTAAAGAAACATTAGATTGCTTGTTTGAAAACAAAGTACTAAATGATGGCAGGCATGCGGCCGGGATTTTCTATTGCGAGGGGTCTAGACAACCAGGAGTTACCGTATCAGGTGAAGATGCAAGAATTCGCTAGCGATTGCTAAAATCATCATATTTCCCGTTATCGTAGGCGTACAACTATAAACAAAGCTTCTTGAGCAAATCGAGTTAGAAGTTGGACGAATATTTTAAAATCTCATTACAACCGTTTCAAAACGTTTTTTAGTTCATAAATCGGGGGCCTATACCCCCACACCTCCTGCATACGCGCCTGACTGGAAGCAAGTGCTAAATCCATTTCAGAATACGGTTCTTACGCATAGGCTTATAAATAGGCGTAAGGTAACATAGGACAAACTTGTGATATACTGGTTATCGTTGTCTCTGTCGTACCTTGCCGAACGGGTTTTTCAGGAAACTTGAACAATATCATTCCTATATGTTTTATATAGTTTGTAGTATTTTAAGAAAAAGTCAGGTACTTTACAAATATTCTACAGTAAAACTTGTCTTTCTATTTATAAAAATTTGTTGTACAAATTCAATATTTGAGTATTACTTTAGAAACGCACGTAAACCATAGTTTAGTTTACGTCACATTAATTGTATTTCGCTAAGGCACATTAGGAAATTGTACTCGAAAAACAGCATTTGTTAACAAAGTATAATACGATTAGGATTTTGTCAGTAGTGGATTCAGAAATTTCAAACGGGTGGTTTTGCGCGTTATATAATAGTGTAAAACACTTGGTCGTAAAGCGAGCGAGAAGCCAAACGCAATTTTAGCATGGAATCTTTTGTACAATGTTTTATTCTTGATCGTTGTTGGAGCCTTAACTTGGGTGGCACCCTTAGATCCGATATGTCAAAGTTTACTGTCGTTCTTGATGTGCAATTTGCGAACTTTTTCCGATGCAAAACGCTAAAACTTTGTTGACCGACACAATGACTAGATCATTATTTACGTTGTAACTTTGTGCAATTTTCGTTATGTTTTGGTTGAAACATCTAAACAGTTTCAAATACCGTTCGTTAATGCCTTTAGGCAAACATGATTGCATCAATCAATAACTTACACTATTGCAAAATGTTGTTCTATGTTGACGATGAATTTTTCAATAGTGTTCGCAAATTAAATTACAGTGCGCAGTTTTACTATCTTGGGTTTTTGGCATAATATGTTGAATTTATTTTATAAAACATTAATAACTTAAGTTTTTACGCAAAATCAAAAGATTTTGTAAAAATAAAAAGTGAAAGAAACAATAAACACCGTTTTATGACAACTCACTCGTATAAGTAGACATTCTAGTCCATAATAGAAAAAACAGTGGCATATTATTTGATGTTACAATTAGGTTTGTTTGTTCATTTGTAGTACTTATCATACCTATTCCCAGACATAAAACTTTGAATTTTAAACCCGCCGTTCAATTTAAAAATAACAACGTGAGGGTCTTAACTTCGGTATGACCATGGTAAGTAGTAAAGTTTCGGCAAAACTATAAGAATCATATCAGCAGTGTAGTTCCAACGCTTAATATTATTTGCTTAATTCATTTGGGTGAAAATTCTATTATGACGCGAAATTCCAAAAAAGAGGCAATCGACGGTGGACTTTTCATCTCTATCTCCTATAAGCATTATACCTTAAATGTTTTCTACTCAAGCTTCACATGTTACTTTAAATTTGTGGAAAAGTAAATCATATCATAGTGTTTATTTGTAGTTAGGTTCGAGATTTAAGCATAGGCAGAAAATAAAAAATTTATTAATTGGCAGCATTTGTTTTTAGTGCCGTTTAACCATACTACAGCATAGTACAAAATTGAAAGATTTACAAGGGTACATATGAAACATGTCACAGATTCTGTTTCAAGAATAACTTTATATGCATCTTTTGGTAGGAACTTTTCGAAAGTATATATATTTTAGATTTTTTAACTAAAATTTAAAATGGCACTAATCAGTGCTGTGTTTATTGTGACTGTATGCGCCGTAGTGGTGTACCGGTACTTGAAGCGATACTGGAAACTGATTCAGCAACTCAAGTCAGTGCCAGGATTTCGAATGTTACCAATTCTTGGTAATGCTCATTTGTTGCGATATGAACCGCATGGTACGTCGAAAAGTTTATGTTTCGAAATTTTACATTTTCATACTTACAAAAAATAGCAGATGCTTCGATGGTTTGCGGCTGCAAACTGCGTCGAGTGCGCAAACTTTTTTTTAAATTTTGCTGAATATTCACAATATTTATGTGCTACTTTAAGGATAGAAAACTCATATGAGCTTGAGATGAACAATTGATATTGAAACGTTTTCAGTTTAAGAAATCAATTCCAAACCTTGTATCCTTGAGTTGTATAGTTACGAAACAGGGTATTCAGTGTGAAATTTTGTACTTTCAATCAAAGTTCAATTATAGGTTGGTTCCCTTTTCAATAATATTTGGTTCTAAGTAATATAGAAGTTTCGCTAATAAACTATTAATGAAAACTTGTACTCCTATCTCGCTTAAATGTTTTTTCTACTGTGTTTGAGAATAAATTTCAAACTAGAATTCAAACTTAGCTTTCGAATATTTCGTTAAGTTATATCGCTCTAAGAATAAATTAGTTTGGGGAATAATTAACCACTTTAGCTCTCTAAATAAAGAAAACTTGAAATCAAAGACTTTGTGTAATATAAAGGCGTGCATAGGGAAAACTTTCATGCTTATTTAATGCTAAATACTCAATTTTACCACAGACATATGATGAAATTTAGGGGCTGTAGTTTCGATGGGGTATAGCGTCTTTTACTGCGGATTTTAAAATGAGTACACAATTTGGTTAAATGAAAAGAAAAATGTGCCAAATCACATAAGCCATCAATACGACTGGTCTTTTTGCTCCATTCAGACACATTTGACCAAGTGTTTGGCGCAACGACATTTTCAGCAAAGGTGAATCCAAGTCAACCGAAAATTATTCGCTATTGGCTTGGAACGTATCCGGTTATAGTTGTTTTCGGTGCAGCTGAGGTTGAACCTATTTTGGCGAGTTCAAAACATATCAACAAATCTGACGATTACGCGTTTTTTCACCCGTGGCTTGGGCTAGGATTGCTCACCAAGTAAATTCGAAAGCTATATATTTTCATGAGCAAGTTTTTGCAGAGAGCACTTTGCACGCATTATCAAACATTGCCGGTTTCAGCATCCCACAAACACATCAATTGGCGGAGGTTTTGGGGGCCCCGTAAACTGAAAGTTTACCATGTGATTTAACCCAAAAGAACGTGTAGTAGATTCATACTGTTTTTGTTTGCAACTTATCATCAATTAAGTGACACCTAATTAGAGCCTTCAAAATTAAAAGTTTACTATGTGAATCAAGATGATAAGCTAAAGTTGAAAGTTCCATGTGATTTAACGCAAATATACTAGTACACGTAGTTTCTCGCTTGCTTCGCTCGCTATAGGCAAATAAATTAAGAGATAAATGTCAGCGAGCCCTCAAAATTAAAGGTGCGTGGTTGATTGCTTGCTTCGCTCACAAATTTATTCAACTCTGCAACTAACAGAGTATCGTTCTGTATCTTTTGGGGCCTGATGATCGCGCACAAAGGTGGAAATCGAACTTGTTTAAAATTTTTAACGTCATCTATTGAGCCCCACAATTATCGTTTTGGAATGTTTACAATTGCTAAGACTGGCTCAGGCTTTTAGTTTTGTAATATGGTTTTTGAAGAAAGCTCGGTTGTGCTAATTGCAGTTGCAAAGTCCCGCTGTAAAAACTTGCAAGTGGGAATAAAGCTTTTTTTAATGATGTTTTTGTTTTTTTACAGTTAGTGCGGTTCCCAGCGCGAAACAGAGTGAATTTTCTCGATATCAACAATGGTTTGCGTTCATCCGTTTGCACTAAACAAACCTGTTTTGTGTCTTTTGACTTTTAAATTTGTTAGTCATAGCGGTTGCAATATTTGCAACATTTTAATAGTGTTTCTTAAAACGTATTTAATTTGCATACGTTTGTTCTTTTTTAATGGCGTAATGTTAACGTCAAAGTTTTGGATGAAATTATGTTCAAATTGCGTACTATCTGTTCAGCGTTTTATAGCTTTAATAATACAAAACGCAAATTTGATTTTGTTGCGTTTTAATATTTTAGTCACGATTGGTCATGGAAAACTCGTCGTAAATTATTGACACCAACGTTTCATTTTGAAATTCTAAAAGATTTCATACCAATCTTCAATGAACAAGCCCGAATACTAGTCACACAGTTGTTTGCCAATACAAGAAGAACAATAACAACAACAATAACAACAACAACAACACCTGGTCAATGCTTCTTTGACATTTATCCGTTTTTAACATATTGTGCATTGGATATTATTTGTGGTCAGTTTTGACACCGAATCTTATGAAATATAATGCGTTTACTATACGCCTTTAACTTAACCCTGCTTAATTTTTTTATGCTGCAGCACGATTCTTTTATCAGGGATTGTCGGTTTTAATGCGGAGTAAAAGTCATCTTCAATAATGCACATGGACAAGGCTTTACGAGCTTTAGGATTGCGCTTATACTTTTGTTGACGTGCGGCGCCCTCCGTCATCCGTACTGTACCGCCCGACGGTGACGGACGGCGGCGTATGGATAACGCGCAGTGACGGATGGCCTCGGACGTCAAGTATAGCGCAACCCTAACCCAGTCAAGGCGACTTTAGCATTTAATAGTTTACTCGTGAACCGGTACTTATTTAGTTTTCTCCGCACTAGTGATAAATTCTCAAATGGAAAAAATTTCCCTACCTATAGAGTAGTGTGGTATGGGTTGGTTTTACTGTTGAATCAGGGCGGCATTCGAAATGTCAGCAGTTTAGCTTGTTTGAAAACCGATTATATACAACGTGGTACAAAAGCTGCTTTGCTGGTATCGAAATTTGTTGAATATGAAGTAAAATATGGTATAAAAGTTACTCATATAACAAGTACACGAACGGCAGTGTGCAGCCCAAGGTCTACCTCCGGCTCCGGCAGGAATTCGACTTCCGAATCCGGCCCCGTCTTCGGTAGAATATTTACCGGATGTTTCGGTTATTTCAGTCTTTTTGACCTATGGTTCTGGAATTTGTCACCTCCGGTTGCACTATGCATGAAAGGAATGCTTTTAATTTTAGTGACGTAATTTTCGTGTTGATTTTTGTTTCAGAATCGGCAATGGGCCGACAAGTACAAGCGCAAGTCAAAGGCTCGTCGTATACAAAAGCTGTTTACAAGTAAGCATTGTCAAAAATATTTGCTTTACTGATTAGCATTAGAATTGTAGCTAAGCTGCGGCTTAGGTTTAAACTCATGCTTCGGCGTCTACTTAAGTTTACGCTCGGCACTGCAAGTTTTATAAAAATTATTTGTTAAATGGTACGGCACGGCTTCATGCTTAGCCATAATTTGCTAGATTTCGTTCAGGACGCGTTGGATATATACGAACCAGATAATTAACTGAAAGTTCAAACGGTTTTTAAAGTTCAAAAATGTGTTTTAGTTGAAAGTTAACTTCCGATGATGTGCTGTATATCTCCATACACGAACCGAGGTTTGAGAGTATTGAAACGTTCAGAAGTATAAAGTGAAACAATATTTGTAGTTTTTAGAATGATAAATTTTATGATTAATCGAATGAAAAAACCATGGCTTTGGCCGAATATTGGACACAATTTGATCGGTGATGGATTTGAACAAAAACGATGCTTGCAAATTATGCATGGATTTACTCGAAAAGTATTACTTAGCGTGGGTTTGCAGCCAAGCGATATAGCGTCATTGGAAAACGGAGCTCGGAGTTGGTGGTTTCATTGCGTCTCCGAAACCACGAACTATTCACAGGCTCCAGTCGAGCCAGGGTTGGCTCAGCCGCAGCACCCCTAAAAATGTTACTCTCCCTCGGAAAATTTCTAGCGCGTCTGTAAGTCACGTGAATTCTCCGCATGACCCACTTGAAATTGCTCCGGCCTCCGTAGAATGTTGAGCTGGTTACAAATCTGTACCGCTATATCGATATATAGCCTTGTTTCATCGAAACACTGTATTATTAACACTGTTAAAAATTTGCTTACTTTACTTTAACCGTTGCTTACATGAACACTTTCTGTTTTATCTAAGATCTACTTTTGTGTTAGGATTGTAACAGAAAGAGCGGCACAGTCGAGCCCAACACCATCTCACGTTTCGTCGTGATTCAGTACTATGTATAACGTGTTACGAATGTTAAGCACTGTGCGAAGGATATGCATTGATAGAATCATGAATTTTGCGTAATAATACATATTTAGATGAAACGTTATACCAAAATCTCGAACTTTGGAAATGTAAGGTATATCAGAAACCAATTAAATGTAAAGTATTAACCATTATTTCAAGAACAACAAATTTTAGACAAACTATATTTTTCCAGGTTATTAAAACGCAACTGGAAAAGCGAAAGACTATGAATTCAACGACAAATCATGTAAAGAACATACAAGAATCAGAAGAGAAACACAAATTGAACGGACATTTTCCTGAGTCACTGGATGCCAAACGACACTCAAATGAACACTGTCCTGTGAGCCATAATGACGACGACATTACGCTGTCGAAAAACTTTATTCAACACAAAAATAACAATTCGAAACCACAACGAAAAGCATTTTTAGATTTACTGCTCGATATGTATGAACAAGGACAGTTGAGTCTACACGAAATTCAGCAAGAAGTCGATACGTTTATGTTTGAAGTATGCATTTGACGTATGAGATTTGGTGTGCAGAAACATGACTTATAAATGGACCAAATTATATTAATTTGTACTATGGTATTACGCGAAAGGGTAACCAGTACCAAACAATTATATATGTTAAATATCACAACCATTGGACCTATAACTTCGCCCTCCGGGGACCGCCGCATGTTGTGCCTTTGACAGAATATACACGTTAAAAATGCAATCATATGCAATGCGGTGACGCGCCCACGTCCCTACCTCTGGAGGGCTCCGAGCATCCGAAAATTCTGGAAAAAACGTTACGCACATGACGTTATTCTCGGATAATATAAGATTGGCCCCGAAACTTCTGTTAGATAGTAAAATACAAAAGCTAGTCACCCTAGCTGCTTGTTCTACATAGGACTTGTTAAAACTCAGATTTTATTTTGAAATCTTCAGGGTCATGATACAACTACGGCAGGGATGTGTTGGTTCTTACATTTGATCGGAAATCATCCAAAAATACAACAGAAAATTCATGAAGAACTTGATTCTGTTTTTGATGACGGGCATGAAGATGTAAACAGAGTGTAACGCATTTGGGATTGCAGTTTTTCTAAACTTTTTTATAAAATTAATTTAGGTTTTCAAATATTTATTTTGCAAAATCTTATGTTAACCCGGACCCACTGTAGTTGCCTTCAAAGTAAAGGCCGAAGCTCGCACGCTTCCCTAGTCGGTCACACAATACGACGCTGTTTGCTTTTGCAGAACCCTTATGGTTGGTTCACCGAGCCCCGGAGTCATTTACCTAGGTCCTGGTTACAATATAAAAAGTCCAATAGTTAATTTAGTTTAAAATAGCTTACGCATTGGTTCAGATTTCAATCTGAAATGACTAGAATTTGGTCAAATTTCATTTGCCTTCTGTCTCAAAAGTTTATAGTGGTTGCTGTGCTAGCCCGCCAATGCTAAAATAGGACTCCGAATGATTACTTTGCTTGTTTCAGGTCACCGCAGATGATTTGAACCGACTGGTTTATCTTGAGCGTTGCATCAAAGAAGCTTTGCGTTTATATCCAAGTGTGCCAATGTTTGGCAGAAAACTAGAGCAAGCGCTAACCATTCGTAAGCACAGGCGTAGCCAGGTTTCTGGCTTCGAAACAGCTACGTCAATTACCTATATGGTGTGGTTTTCAAGCTTATATTTGTCTTTAACTAGCATGTAACCCTCTCACTCAAAGAGTAAACCATGAACAACTAATAAAATACAATAATAGACGAATAACACTGACACTGTGAGCAGTGTTTAACTGTTCTAACATATATGCGCAGTACAAAGTCTCCACATGACGTGACTGCCCCCTCGGGCTCGAGCGTCAAGCTCCTATAGCTCAGTGGTCATCGTAAACGCCTCCCATCCATGAGACTGGGGTTCGAATTTTACCTTGAAATTACGTCTCATTTCAAATTGAAAATATCCATGTGTGAGAAAGGGTTAATGGAAAAATTTTCAGTTAGTATCTTAACAGAAATAAATTTGTCAAAGTCATTCGAGAGATCAATGGGAAGGAGCCGTTGACGTTCAATCCAATAAAACTGACATTAGCCTCGCTTTTCATTATTTTTTACTAATTTCAGAAAACTCAACCCTTCCCGCGGGCACAACATGTCTCATATTTCCGTACAGCATTCATCGCGATCAAAAGTACTGGCCAGACCCTGAATGTTTTGATCCGGACCGCTTTCTACCCCAAAACGCTGAAGGCCGACACCCGTTTGCGTATGTGCCATTTTCGGCTGGCTCTCGGAATTGTATTGGTAAGGTGGAGATGGAATTTAAACGCAAACCAGGAAGAATATATAAATTCGAATTTTTTACAGATTATCCAAATCAAATACGAAAAAATCAAAAAACGGGAAAACGAAATTAAGGAAAACAGTTTGAAGAAAGAAAAATTGATATTGGCGGTTATAGGTTGATTTTTTAAGTAAATTTGGGCCATAAATTAAGATAAATGAGAATCGATCTAAAGTTGACAGGTTGAATTGTTCACTAAATTTGGATTTGTGACTTTTCGTTTATCTTTAATTCACATGATGCCGTGTAACACATGCAAATGGTGGCGTGAATAGGATCGGAGTAGGCCCATAGATTTACCGAGGGTCATACACGCGAAGGCTTAAACATATACGTGCTAATAATGTAAGAAATTTTACAAGTGAAGCTATTAGGAAGCCAAATGCAATCTTAGTAATTTATAAGGTATATATCGGAAGAGATTTTACGATTCTTTTGTTGAGTTTTCTGTTTTCTCGTATCCACTATTTTCTGACGTAGGGTCTCCCGGCTGTTCCATTGGACATGATGTGTACAAGTTGTTACTTGCGCTACGGGCATTCCGCTTTCCAAATGAGCCAACACTTGAGCATATAGGATTTCACGTTAAACTAATCATTGTAGTTAGGCTTTAGTTTTAACTTGATTGTTGTTGCATTCATAAAACATCGATCCCAGCTGTGGTTTATAGGATACTTTGACATTTTAATTTTGAATTATAAATTGATTTCAGGTCAGCGATTCGCTCTGATGGAAGAAAAATCAATCATGAGCTGGCTATTGCGGTACTTTTTGGTAACAAGTCGTGAAAAGTGTGGCCAGTTGAGACTGAGAGCTGAAATGGTACTGCGACCTAAAGGTGGGCTTTTTGTTCAGTTGACACCACGAAAACCACTTCCAAAACATTGGCATCCGGCAGAGAAAGAAAGCTGAGAAATACACATTTGTGATAAACACCGGAATTTGACTGCAAAAAAGTCAACTTTTACACCAATTAAGTACAAAAATAAACGACGAATAATATTCTGAAATTCACAAACTACAACTGGATATTTGTAAATTTGTTACTGGGTTCATGTTACTTTAAGGGGCGTCCCGTTTTCCCGCGGGACAGCAATATTGCCGGAGAGAAGCACTTGCTAATCCTGTTTGTGCATACGCGAAGATTATTAAACTTTGTTCCCTATTTTGCTTAGGGTTCTTCCAAGTGAGAGGGGGGCATTGGTGCCAATCTGTTGTCAAAAGAGGGGTGGTCAATTTTGTAATTTAGACATTATCAAACTTTCCACGACAAGTATAGTGTCACAATTATCAATTAAAATATTTATGTGCTCACTGTTGACATGCATGTTAGTTTATAGTGTTCCGTTTGCACAATAACAACTTCATTTCTTTGATGGGAAAAAGCTTAATAGTCTTGTTTTTATTTTTGATCAAAAGTAATTAAAAAATTAAGAGTAAATTAGGTCCGATAAACCAGTCATCCAATGCAAAAAATGACGCAATGCAACGCAGACAAAACATATTCCTAAGTTTAAGCCTCCACAGCGTAACAAACACAAGTCTAAAACAAAGTTTACGTCTAAGCCTAAACAAAAATAGTATGAAAATTAAGCCAACTCTATTGCGGTATAGTGTCGAGAAAGCAGGGGCACCACTAAGACTAACATGGGCTGATGTTTTTCAATTAAGCGTAAGTATATTTCAATGTGGTTCTTTCTTCTTGGAACATAACGACTACATGTATATAATAGTTCGAGGGTAGGGTGACATTCGATAGAATCTCTGTTACAGTGATTTAAACCAGACGAAGATAAGCCAAATCAGCTCAATTTCAAGTGGCCAACGCAATTATTAATTAGTAGCAGTCTTCTAAACCAAATACCAAGAACTATTGAGGCAGTTGCATAATAAATAACGATTTTTAGAATTGTATGCTTTACGCTCATAAAATCACATTGTGGGTCAGGGCATTTCCTTTCGAGCAACAAGTTAGTGTGGGGGTCAGTGACCCTTCTGTGGATTGGCGCCCATAAGTTGGGGTGAAGGGACAACCCCTCTGATAAAACAAATTCTAACAAAAAATATTGCTGTCCTTTGTTCCTTGCGAAAATATGTAGCTCCCCATTTTTTCGTTTTCCCAAAGAAACCATATTGCAAGGGCGTCCCCACGGGGGCATTGGAGGATCGCTGTCTACAAATTTGGCTGGTACCTCACTCCCAAATACACTAAGGCCAGACATTGTGACCAAAATGGATTTTTCCATCAATTTTGCATCATCTCGTTTAGAAAATTTCAAATTTAGTCATGTTTTGAACGAAAAAATTTCCAGCTGTCCCATTGTCCCGTTTCCCCAGCGAAAATTTGCAGCTGTCCCATTTGCCGAAACAAGCCTGTCCCCTTTTCTCAGTGAAAATATATCCCCGCTTGATTTTCCCGTTTTTGCTGCGAAAATTTACAGCTGTCCCATTTTTCCATTTCTCTGAAACAAGCCTGTCCCATTTCCCCTGTCTTCCCAGCGAAAATATACCGATGTCCCGTTTTCCCAGCGAGAATTTGCAGCTGTCCCATTTTCCTATTTGCCCGAAACAAGCCTGTCCCGTTTTCCAGTGAAAATTCGCCACTATCCTATTTGCCCAAAAAAGCCTGTCCTAATTTCCCTGTGAAAATATATCGCTTTCCATTTACCATGTGAAAATATATCGCGGTCCCATTTTCCCGTTTTCATAGCGAAACTTTGCAACTGTAGCATTTTCTCCTTTCCCATCGAAAATATGCAGCTGTCCCATTTTCCCAGCAAAACTTTGAAGCTGTTCCATTTTTCCATTTGCCAAAAACAAGCCTGTCCCGTTTTCCCAGTTAAAATATATCGTTGTCCCGCTTACCCTTTTGCCCGATAAGTATGTCCCATTTCCAAGTTTTCCAGTGAAAATAAATCGCTGTCCCATTTTCCCAGCGAAAATTCGCAGCTGTCCCATTTCTCCTTTGTACGAAACAAGTGTATCCCATTTTCCCGTTTTCTGCGCGAAAATATATCGGGTTTCGTTTTCCCAGCGAAAATTTGCAGCTGTAGTATTTTCCCATACAAGCCTGTCCCGTTCTCCAAGTGCAAATACATCGCTGTCCCGTTTTCCCAACGAAAATTTGCAGCTGTCCAATTTTCACGTTTGTCCAGAATAAGCGTGTTCCATTTTCCAACAGAAAATATTGCGCTTAAAACATGCCAAAAATAAAAAAAATCAGTTAACTTGACATTTATCGGAATAATGACTTCGTATTTTTAATAATAAAAATTTACACAGTGAAAAATTTACATGGAATACGCACCGTCAAGTACCGTTTAATACCTTTGTAAAAACAAAATCAACTTATACACATATACCAAAATGATTCGCGAGATTTACGTACCGGGCGTCATTTTAAATTCTGATCTCACTTCATTTGATACAAGACGCCTAGCCTGAGTATGATGCCAATAGTAAAAAGCTAGCTTGCAAATCAGGAAATCTGTAAAGGGCACATTTGAATTTCCCGTGAAACAGAACTCATTGGCTCATTATTGTTGAATTCAAACCCCCACGCTAAAGCTACTTTCTTCTCATACATCAAAACAGTCTAAAAGTACTTTATCAGCGATTCCAACTGACTGAACAATGAACAGCTTAATGTGGTGTTTGGGAGCGACAACCTCGTCATGCTTAGTGTAATTTCACAACGCGGAAAGCTCAAGTAAGACACAGCCTCCTTCTCTGTGAGATAAAAAGCACAAAATTGATTAAAAAAGTTTGGTTGTTTATAGAAAAAGTTTCCTCCTACATTTGTGTCCTGAAATTAATAGTAAATCAAACGCAAAAAAATGACGCAATTTAACTCTGCACGTCGCTTTTAGACAGTAAAAATATACATGAAAAATATAGATTTCTGAATTGTTGAACATACATTTTTAGTCCCGTTGTAGTCCAGATATCACAAACAGTAAGAATATATATTTATATTTAGTAGTGATGGGCATCGGATATTTTTTCATACCCGGTTATCCGGAACTTAATTTTATATTTCGGATATCCGAAACAAGATTTTGCGTTTTTGGGCTTCCGAACAACAATTTTCGTTTCTTAAGCGCTTGTTTGAACTGGTTGCTCTAAAGGAAGTACCCTGACCCACAAGGTGATTGATAAGGGGAGCTTAAAACATTCAATTCTAAATAAATTCTTGCGTTGGCCACCTGAAATCAGTTGATTTGGTTTATTTTCGTCTGGTTTAAATCACTGTAAAACAGAGATTCTATCGAATGCCACCCTACCAGGGTGCAACCGCAGGTGAAAAATACCAGGGACGGAGCCGGAGGTCAATGAAACTTGCCAAAGGTGAGGTGACATTAGGTAGTTAAAATGTGGTTAATTTGGTTAATTAGTGAATTTTAACCAATATCTGGAATATGTTGTTAAGTTGTTTGGTTCTACGCTAATTTTCTACGAAATTTCGAAAATTCTTTCCTAAAAATTGTGACAAAAGTAAAACGAAACGCGCTAAACAAATAAATTTTGCAAAATTATACAAAATTTGGACAATGTTACTTTTAAACCTACTCTTTTATAGACGCACCAGAAACGTGGACGCCCCTTAAAGTAACATGGGCCCAAAATTTTACTGCCGAAATTGCAGGAACGTCCGGCAAAAATTCTACACGAGCCGGAGCCCGATTTGTAGGCTTATTCCAAATTACCTTTGTTCATGCTAGGATTAATCTATGTTTAGACTTGTGTTTTTGCGCCCAGGAGACTTAAGCTTAGAAATACGTTTTGCACTGCGTAAACAAGACGATTAATCTTTCTCATGAAAGAAATGAAGCCGTTTGTGTAAACGGAACACTATAAGCTAAAATATACATGTCATCAGTTAGCTCCTCGTTAATTTTTTAATTGCTATTGATTAAAAATAGAACCTTAGACTATTAAAAAGTTCTTATTCCACCAAACGAATGATGCTGTTTATTGTCTAAACGCAAAACTATACGCCATAAATTTAGTATACTTGACGGCCAAGCAAATTTTTCACAAGGCAACTTCTGAGAATTTAAAAATACGAAGTTATTCTACCGATAAATATCAGACTAAACTGAAAATTTCGTATCAATTCCAGCTATTTTAATGGTGAAATATGTGTATTATTTCAAAATTTTGACCCATTCGATGCCCATCTATAATATTCAAGTCTACGGGAGGTTATGAGAAGCCAAATCGGCATTATGTTCCGATATATTAAGACTGGAGCGTGACCTGAGTTTTTGGACCAATACTTTATATGTAACAACCAAAACATATTCCTAAAGCGTCCTCAGCGTAATAAACATAAGTCTAAAACAAAGCTTAGCCTAAAGCCCAAGCAAAAAATTAGTGTAAAATTTCAGCCTTGTCGATTTCGGTCTGTGAGAAAGCGGGAACCAGCGAATCCAGAGGGAGACGGATGGGCGTACGCCCCCAAACAGAAATTTTTCTGTAATAAAATGGTAAAGTCCCTCCTTACGTTGCAATTTTTATTGTGATAAAATGATAAAGCTCCTCCTATCTTATAATTTTCCCTTGAGAAAGTTTTTCTATAAAAAATTATATGGTCCCTTTTTGGTGAAATATTGCGTTTCAAAACCTTTACGAATGTGTCACCCGTGATAAATTTCTGGAGCCAATGTAAAGAACAGGGGCGGAACACTATTACGTTAAGTAATATATATCGCACCATGTTTAACAATTGCAACACGTATACATAGTACTAAATCACCACAAGACGAGACCCTCGGGCTCGAGCGTCAAGCTCCTATAGCTGAGTGGTGATGGTATACGCCTCCCACTCCAGTCACTGGAGTTCGAATCCTAACATAAAAGTAGGTCTCAGGGGAAATAGAAAATATTCATGTGAGAAAGGGTTAAGCGAAAAAATTTCAGTTTACTATCTATAACCCCTTCTCACATTGAATTGCCTATAGGCAACTCAGCGCAGTGTATCTACGTTAAGTAATATATCGCACCGTGTTTAACAATTGCAACACGTATACATAGTACTAAATCACCACAAGACGTGAAAGCCCCCTCGGGCTCGAGCGTCAAGTTCCTATAGCTCAGTGGTGATGGTTTACGCCCCCCCTCCAGTCACTGGAGTTCGAATCCTAGCATAAAAGTAGGACTCAGGGGAAATAGAAAATATTCATGTGAGAAAGGGTTAAGCCTAAGTGTAAGAATGAGCATATTCCTAAACCTACGCCTAGCAAAAAAATCAGACTAAAGCTCAAGCTTATTCTATTGCAGTCCCACAGAAAAACGTTCCGCCCCTAATCTTTACATGGGCCATTTCTGGATTCACCGCTAAAAGCGAGACACCACTGAAAGTAACATGGGCTAATGTTGATACGATTTAGCGTAAGTATATTATGATGTGGTTCTTTCTGCTTCGAACGCGAGGGAAGGGTAATATTCGATAAAATAGGAGACGAACCAAATCAACTCAATTTCCGGTGGCCAATACAACCATTTATTACTCAGCACCAATATTCTAAACCGAATACACAACATTATTGAAGCAGTTGCGTAATAAAAAAACTATTCTTAAAATTGTATGTTTTACGCTCATAACAATCAGCTTGTGAGCCGGGGTACTTCCCTTAGAGCAATAAGTTAAAACAAGTGATTGAGAAACAAAAATTAAAGTTCGGAAAGCAACATTTTATTACAATCTTATACAAAAGTAACAAAAATAAATTATACATTCTGTAAAAACGCGCTCATGTATAGAACAGGCTGCAAACCAAGTGTTGTAGGCCTAGGTTTTTTGGTTAGGCTCAGATTCATGTTTAAAGCAACTATCGTTCTGTAGTTATTCTATACAATGAGCCAATATTTAAATAATATAATTACCACATACTGTCGATCACATTCCAAACTGAGGACTGGTATTCCAAATCACGTTGTAATTGATAAAATTTAAAATACAAAGGACATTCGATTGAACTGCACGGGAACAAACTCGCATCATTCAGGGATCGATCATGACTGCTAATATGCATACACGACGCACAAATCTAAAATACCGAAAACGAAAAACACAAAACTTACTGATAAACCAAAAAAGTCAAAAACTGCTATAAAATTTCTTCCTAAAACATTATATACGGTACAACACAAATGCGGATATAAACAATTTTAGCAATCTATTTCACCATAATTTTTGAATCGACAGCCCCTGATTTGTTCAAGTGTCGGGGCCAATGAGTGTATGTGCAATATTGAAATAAAACTCGTTAACCCCATCTTATCACTATTTTCTTTATTAAGCTCACCTAGTATATTGTTTTATACGTGTCAATGAGAGGTTGCAAAAAATTGCTGTATGGTGGGGTTAACGAGCGCACAATAATTTCAAGATTTTCCACATATTGACCGAACACTCATTCAAAATATTTGTAGAAACACTTCAGTGCTAATTTACCGAATCCGATCTTGCATATTGTAGATTTCAGTTATATCTATAATTTGCTTCAGAATATCAAACCAATGCCAGCCGCATAAGTTTTAAACGTTAATATATTTCGTGTTCCATCTCAGTTTTGAGATTTGCGACTTAAACAAAAATTGTTTATTAATATAGCAGGTTATTTAAATTTTTTTACTGTTTAAAACTAAAAAACACATTGCCGAACATTGTTACTCGGATTCGATTTTTTCACAACCGAATCCGAACCACAAATTGTTTGCCCAATCCGAATCAGAATCTTTGTTTCCACCCCAATCGTCACATTCGTTTTAAACGTTAAATTCTTATTTTGCATATCACACCATGTCAGGAGTCCGATATACACATGTCACAGAAATTTTTAGAGGCCACAGTTTTAAGCAGTAAAACGATGTTGTGTCTACCATTATTGCCCAAATAGCTATTGCACTGATACAGTAATAGTCCGAAAACAGCACTTTTTCGCTCAGATTATAGTAGAAAACCCAGTATATTATTTGTAATACTGGTTTCGTTTCAACTTAAATACAGCTCCACACTACACACAATGGCTCACTTGCTTAGCACATTGAATCTTTTTCTCCGTTGATTTCAAATTTTGAGTCAAATTCACCACAGCATGTGTATTATACGGTGGAATTGTAGAACACTGAGAGCACAGACCACCTGCACGTGTTGTCAATGCACTGCATGCAATACATTGTGCAGTGTAGAAAAATTGCGACAACGTTCTTTGATTACGCCGACCAGACAATTTGTGTAACGTTGACGTAGGAAATGCTTGTAGAGATTCCACATTATTTGACTTTTGACCATTTCTGGCGTTGGGCACACGCTTAACTACGGAAGCAACTAATTTCATACGTCGATACCTTGAAAATAAAAAATACATTACCAAATTTATAATACGTGGAATTGGTGTGTAGCACATCAACAGTTGGTAATAGGTCTTGTAATTTCGAATTAGTGAACGGGTCCCTTTGGAATTGAGCACACTTTACAGACTTATCTGCCCTACTTCTGTGGGAATTTTGAGATCCGTAGCTGCAGGAGTTCGCGATTTTAAAAACCTATCGCTAACATTTGTGATACACATGGTTTTTTGGGTTAAACAGTGGCACGCCAGAAAGGCATTAGCGTTGTAGCTGCGCAATTTCGGAAAGCCTATACCGGTAGAACCAACAAAACTGTGGCCGAGAAACGGGTGCAGTTAATTGAATGCAAGTGCCAAAAGAACTGCAATGACGTAACTGATGACAAATGCAAAGCAATATTTGATGCTTTCTGGGCACTAGGTGACTATCAGCTGCAGCAAAACGTTATTGTTTACCATAGTGAACGCAAACATGTGCGGCGCGCTCGTTAAACAAATCAACGAAAGCAGGAACGAAGAAATACATACGAGCACTTTTTAACCGTTGATGGCAAAAAAATCCAAGTATGTCAGGCTGTATTTTCTCAAACCCTTGGAATTTCTTGGAAACGTGTAACTATTTTAATAATTCACAAAGATGTACAGGAAGGACCGTCGCCTGTCGATTTTCGAGGAAAAAAGCATGTTCGTTCAAGATACAAGAAGCAACTCTAAAAAACTACGCGAATACTTCACAGGACTGAAATCCAGGCAATCGCATTACCGCAGAACTGATACAATACGGCGTTACCTCCAGCCTAGTTTGAACACTAAAATCCTGCACGATGATTACGTGAAAAATACTGAAAAGCCGGTAAAATATGGGAAATTTTATCAAATTTGGCAAAATGAGTCAAAGTATTCTTTTGAGCCGCCGCGAAACGATGTTTGCAACAACTGTCATGAATTTGAACTTTAACACCTGAGTTTAAGTTAACGAAAACTGCTGAACATGCTGCACACCTGAAAAGAATGAACCAAGCGTTCGATGCAAAACGTGCCGACGGGAAATTGAGTATTGCGGACAGCAACATAGTGTGCGCCACATTTCACATGGAAAAGGTGCTGGTACACCAGTATCTGTTCTTCACTATAAACGGAAACTCTCCACGTATAACTTTACAATATGGGAGAAACGCCTCCATGCATGTACGTATGTCGTGTGGAACGAAACACGCGGTCGTAAGGGTTCAGCAGAGGTTGCAACTGCCTTGCGACTATGGTTAAATTCGTTATCAAATAACGTGCGTCAAGTAGTGGTATACAGCGATACGTGTTCCGGACAGAACAGAAACAGAGCCGTTGCGAGCATGTTTCTTAATTTCTTGGCGACGGCTATTCCGGATCGAAAAATTGAGCTGATCGAACACAAAGTTAGTTATCTTTCTGGAGGACAATGCATTGTTTAATTAGTAAAAGTATTAACATGACTTATACCTATGATGCGAGAAGCAAAAGCACTATAAATTAACATACAAATACAGCTGACAAAGCATTTGTAGTCATTCAGTCTGAATTGTTTAAGCATATCAAGCATTGTTGCATATCATTGTATGTTGTAAATCACCGCCAAATGTGTGCTTTTTTCATAACTGCTTTTTAGTTAAAAATTTGGTTCTATTATTTTCAGTTCATGGAGTGTGGCCATAGCCACATAGATGTTGATAACGTCCATTCCCAGGTCGAAAGGCAAGCGAAGCATCAGAACATTTACATACCTGCTGAATGGGTGAAAATTATGACAAAAATAAACTATACCGTTATTGAGCCGGCAATTGGAGACTGGCTTAATTTTCCAGCGCTTGCAGAAAATATTAGCAGAAGAGACAACGATACCTTTCTGACAATGGCGAAAAACTGTCATGGCTCCAAATCAAAGCAATGAAATATTGCAGAACAGATCTCGAAGCGTTTTTGTAAAGTACGAAATTGACGATGACATACCTTGAATGAGAACCCTATTGGCGAAGAAAACCCGTCAGTCAGATGGGTACAATGATATATTTAGCAGCAACATTCAAGCAATGTAACCTCATATGGAGCAACTTCCCATTACAAAAGACAAGATGAAGGTATAAAGAGTATGCTGAAGGATATTCCTGTGGATCAAGTAGTGACGACGAGGCTATATTATGACTATTACTAGTGAGTTCACTTTGTCATTTAACATGGCAATAATTGTGTAAGCGCTACGTAATAACATGTTTTGTTTTTATAACAAGGTCGTAACTCTACACCGACAAGTAAAGTACGCTAAGTAAACAAGGGCGTAACCGCCAAAAATTAACAAACCTAAATTTAACCTATACGTGGTATTTTAGAGAACTAATGTAAACATATAGTGTTTTGATAATATGCCTTTTGTTTTCGAATTATTACCGTGAATAATTTAATAAATAGTTTTTACCTCTTATCTACCAATATTCAATAAAATTTACAATTATATCCGTGACAAATCTGTCTAACAAGTGTTAATATCAAAACACCTTAAAAATATAAAAAACACCGCATAGTTTCGGAATTGGGCAGTGCAAAATACCACACTTTTGTACTGAAACCTACTTCCAATCGCATTCTCCTTAACAATAAAAGCATGAAAGCTTTGACAGCATACCAATTAAAAACATTTTCATCCATCAACGAAAACACACGATCCAAAGCTGGTAAAACATGATTGCTAATGTAAAACTGAATGTTGAGTCGCGTAGCAGAAGACACAGACGCAACAAATTCCGTTGGTTCTTGAACGCAACTCAAAATAGTGGCACCTGGCAGTCCACAAGCGACAACATACGGTACGCGCTCACCAACACGAGGCTCAGCGCGTCGATCGACAAGCTGCCGGCGTCTGAAAATAGGAACAAAGGTGCACGACAATACAGAATCCTAACATTGACTGATTCTTAAACACTGGGTGCATGTACAGTTACAGACAGAATCAACCGTGGCTCTGATCACAATTGCTCGTTTATCGAACGGAATTGCTCGCATATCCGATTTGAATTGCTCGCAGTAACTGGGACCATAACAGCGACTGCAGCCACGATTGCCTAGTATTAAATATTTCAATCACTTAGTGAAATTGAGCAAAGATCATTTAATAAAAGGTGAACACAGAAAACTCAGTAAATAATATTATAAAGCCACAATCACACATTTCATAGACACAATCGCAATTACGGTGTGTTTCATTTTGTCCACAACTGTACCTACAGTCACAGACAGAATTATTATGGGCACAGAAACCGCGACTGCGTATACTGTGCTTGCACAGCGGTGGCGTTTACCTGCTATTCTAACATTAACCAAGTATTAAGGAATTTGTTTTGACCCTATTAGTGCCATTTGTGCATAAGCGTAGCCAGGATTTCGTAAACGGTGTTACATCCTATAAAAATTTCAAAGAGGGGGAAGGGTTCTTGTGTTAACAACTAAAAATGCGAAAACTCTAGACAAAAATCCTAAAACAGGAGTTGATCCAGGGAAGTTCACTGGCTACGCCCTTGTAAGTGTGTGTTGTTTTAGACGCGCTGTATATGCCTATTCTATCCGTGACTGTATGTTCAAACGGGTGTACAACCCATCATCTGTTGGTAATATGTTGGTATTAGCAGGGATGGATGGCCTCGGTTAAAAACGGAAACCGAGACCTGACCACCAAGACCGACCATGAAAAGTCTCGTCTCGGTCACTTTTTGGTCATCACCGATAAAATTAAAATTTTAAATTTTTTGCTCAAATTATTGCGTAACTATGAAAATTCATTGATCCACAGTGAAATTTAATTCATCAGGCATCACTTACTTCAACAATGCAGCGATACATTTGCTGAATCATCAATTATTTCTGGTCTCGGTTCCTAACTACCGAGACTGAAAAAACACCAGACCGAGTCCGAGACCTGCCAAATACCCCGAGTCCGAGACCTGCTAAATACCGAGACTCGCCGAGACCGAGACTCTTATCCCTAGATATTAGTACATTTCAATTTGTAAATATTGAGTTTTGATTGAAGCACATTTTGCATTAAATTTACCCAATATCAAATCAGATCTTGCGCTTAGTAGTTATTGCTATTTGCTTGATTGAACGCGTATTCCTTGCTAGCATTAAAACTAAGCTCTTGTTTATATCCACAATTTTAGTGTCTGAAATTTTTTATAGTTCTATTCTATGACTGTATCCGACAACTAGACTCACCTTGCAATAGCTAACGCAGGCACACAAGCGCCAGGTTTATACCCACGGCGCCCACGATATTCTTTGGCAAACACATACTCTCTTGTATTAACACGGCCAAGTCGGATTCGATTCAACTGGTGTTCGACGTAACTTCGACATTTGTGAACGCTGTGTGTCTCGAACAGTATTCGCAACGTGCGTTCAACAATCAAAAAATAAACAAAGTCATTATACAAAAGAATAAACAAAATCATTAACAAACATAAGCATACACAGACTCACACAGGTACAAAAAAGTAAACCCGTTAATTCCAAGATTCACCTTAATTATTGGTGATTATGTGTTTTCCTTGAATTTCCTTTTTTCCAATTTATTGAGCGAAGTGAAACACGAACCGTTTTATGTTTTGTACTCTAGGGTTGAAAGGTGGATGTCCCTCCGACGAGAATCTCTAGAACCGCTGAACGGATGCTTACTATCTGGGGTGTTATTCTCGCATCGGGGTTTTAAATTTTAAACCGTATAGTAGCGACAGGTTAATTTGATTTGTTTCATTAATTATTAAGGTTACAACAAGCAATAAAAATCAGTACTGAAGGGTTTTTGGGTGAAAGTAATCTAATGTTTGCAAACCTCCAAACCGAGAAATGAATAGTTAGCTATTAACGAATTTGCATATTAGCTTAACTAGTTAAAGCCTAGTTATGAGATTTTAAATATATTTCATTGATTAACACTGATTATTAAAGTTACGACCAATCTAATTTCGCTACTAAAGGGTTTTTGAATGCGAGGAATCTGAATAAATAGCTTATATACCTCAAAAACCGACCAATGATTAGTTAACTAAAATTTCGCTGCTTTTTGGGTTGCAAGCAATTTAATTTCAGTACTAAAACGTTTTGAAGCGAGGAATCTCCAGATGCACACCTTTGATACCAAAGGACACGTATCGCGGCGGACAGTTTCAATTCCTTTAGCATCAAATTTTGGTTCTGTTTGATTCAGATTTTCATATGAATACCCAACATAACGTTTTTTCGTCAGCAACACACACGGATAATACACCTAAAAAGTACGTAGCAATCATCACAAATTGTGTGTATCACCTATCACCAACACGTTAGGCCCTGTGATTGATGAGTTTGGGGTTTGGCTCTTTTTCTGCACTTGACTGATCCTACTCCTATGCACACAGCTTAAGGTCGCTTGTTCTAAGATCTATTACTAACTGGCTAGTGGCTATAGGTGCAACACACAGTTGAGAATAATACGGCTTTTAAAATTAGTAATATTCATTTCACATCGATTGAGATCCAAACCAGATTTTTTCTAAATTTCTTAAAAAGCATAAAAATTACGTTTAAAACTTGGATGTTTGAACTTTAACAACTCTTCAATAAAATCACAGTGGCACACAATTCAAACCAAAACCCCTCATCTTGATTAGAAGTCAAGTACCTTTTCAAATTTCAATTTCACAGGCTTTAGGCCCTGTGATTGATGAGTTTGGTGTTTGGCTCTTTTTCTGCACTTGACTGATCCTACTCCTATGCAGACAGCTTAAGGTCGCTTGTTCTAAGATCTATTACTAACTGGCTAGTGGCTATAGGTGCAACACACAGTTGAGAATAATACGGCTTGTAAAATTAGTAATATTCATTTCACATCGATTGAGACCCAAACCAGATTTTTTCTAAATTTCTTAAAAAGCATAAAAATTACGTTTGAAACTTGGATGTTTGAACTTTAACAACTCTTCAATAAAATCACAGTGGCACACAATTCAAACCAAAACCCCTCATCTTGATTAGAAGTCAAGTACCTTTTCAAATTTCAATTTCACAGGCTTGGGATTCGTTTGCGTCACACAGTCAGCAATTTCGGCGCCGATTGTAAACGCTTCAGATTTGCTTCGTCCCGGTAGCAACACAAACAAACTAAAATAAAATTTAAGTAAAAATTGCAGCCACCTTAAATGAAAATTGCAATATACTATGTTGGACATTTGCTGGTTCCCGGTGAATCAAAATATCATAGACAACTAAAACGAGATAATCTTTCACAAAACTACCTGTCTGTGTCACCATAAACAACTCGCGCATTCCACTTTGCCGTACAATTTACCAGTTCAATAGCTTTTTCTAGTGTGTCTCTTCCCTGATGAACAATACTATCTGCAACCTAAAAAAATAAAAATAGGCATTTCAATTATTGCCCATTCATGTATTTATCTATATTGACTAGCCGAAAATAAAACATAGCACGCACCACCACTCAAAGACATAATATGAAGAAGCTCAAACAGCACTTACCGTTGACTAGCTTTTGTAAAGCCCGTCAGATAGTAAAAAATTCAATAAAACATTTTAATGCCAACTAAGGTTAGGGTTGCGTGATATTCAGCGCGCCCCTCCGGACGCCGCCGCGCGTCGTGGTTAAAGTAATTTTCAGGTAGAATAGCAACATTTTAAAACATACCCGGCAAGGATCCAGAATTTCTCACAGTCAAAACCCGGATAAGGAATGGTTTGTGAAAACAAGGACCCGAAAATATTCGGCGCAAGTATCCGGAATAACCCAAATATCCGCATCTGGATATAACTATATTTTACAGCATCTGCGCACCGGTTTACAATATAATCTTATTTATGATTCGCGACGGTGTGCGGCTCAGTTAAGTATAGTGTAGCCCTAAAATCATGTCGTACCACAAAATTGATTTCCACAGTCCACACTTAAAATGAAACCAAAGGGTTAAAAATCAACTCTACCTCAACACACGGCATGCGTCCAGAAAAATTTGCTGAAGTATATCCGTAAGTAAAGTTAGCGATATACTTCAATCCCAACTGCCTCGCATCCAGTAATCGATGCAAAGATCTATCGTCCGTGGAGCATTGTTTTAGAGCACGTTTCACTAACAAACGTGTGTTCAATATTTCGTCAAGCATTCTATAATTATAGCAGAATTCGACCAGAACCTACAGCAAACCAGACCGACACGTGATCTTGTAAATATCGAACCAACAAATGTTGATGTTTGACAATAATTTAGCACATTCTTCGCATCTGATATGTCCTGGTGATAGGCATTTAATTTAACTCGTTGATTGTTAAGACTTTGCGACAACTACCCGACAATTCCTCTAGAGAACAACACGTTGTTGCTATTTTAGTACTTGTATAAGTTCCTTATACTACTGTTAATTTAATAGAAAGAGAAAGCCTACCCACAGTGTTTTATTACATTATAGCAAGCTGAGGCTTCGGTTCAGGCTTAGACTTAGGCTCAAGTTGTTTTTTGTGGATGTAACTTTATGTGGGTGGAAGTAAACAGTTATCGCTATTTTGATAAGTTTCAAACATCACCTTATTCAAGAAGCTGACCATATTTTCCCAATTCCCTTATCCACTTACCGAGGCAAAATCCCATGTCTTACATGTCGTTTCACAAACGCGATACCAGCTGCAGACACATGAATATCTTTAATCATTGCCTGCAATTCAAATTAAACACTTACCAACAGCAGCCATGGATATTCACGAAACAAAATATTAAACAAACTAATTCTTTATCAATTTCATCGATATCTTAACTTGATTATACACAAGATGTTATCTCACCTTTACTTTTGCCAAATCCAAATTTAATCTGTGGCACCCAAACTGGATTGTCTGTTGGCTATAACTCGTACAAAAACAGTTTTTATTCTGCAACAATACCATTCTCCATTAAAATATTTTACTCAACATTTCGTGATACCTACAGTTTAATTTAAAACGAAGAACATTAAAGAAACCGTGTTCTAAACTATGCGCAACACCTATTGCAGTGAAAGTTCCGTCACTAATGGCTTTCCACAATTACAGGTAGTTAATTCGGAAAAACTAAATAACATTAGTGTTGCCAACAACGCACCCCCCTGTTCAAAAGACGGGCTAGAATAAAACATTTCGTAAAACACTACTTGCAAACACGTTTAGTTCGGTAACTTTATCACTCTTATTCTGCGAACTCTATATGTTTTTCGTCACATGAACTTGTTACTAAAATAAACGATGTATTTGTACGTGGTTGAGACAGAATAGCGGAATAGCTGAAAACAAATAGCGTGCTGGGCAAATTCTATCCACTATAGGTTACGCTGTTACACCCTCTGATATGCTAGTATCATCCTTTCACAAGGTTTCATAAACGAACTACATTTCACCGAATGCAGTAAAAGAAGCAAAGATACTGATGGAACAATGCAACTCTCCCAGAACAGGAAGTCTTAATGAAACTGTTCACATTGAAACAAAGCTTAGACTCAGACCCGTACTAACCTGCCTATTCTGGTAACTTTTCCAATACAAGTTGAATAACAATAGTTATACGCGATGATAATGGACGGATAAAGCGATTGAAAATCTAATACAACCACCGGATCAGTGTAGAACTTTGACTCCGGTTCCATAGTTAGCGGAATGCATTCAGGTGCGTTCATGCTGAAATTGATAAATTCCTCGCTGTTAAATAAGATAGAAATCATTTTCCCCACATCAATTAATGGCCTGAGTAACCGTTTGGCATACGACACGTACATACGTGTTAGCTATCAAAAGTTAGATTTGAACATATATATAGTAAAAAAATGCATTTTAAACCAAACCAGCTGTAAGAAACATATATGAAGTAACTTACGCTGAACGTTGTTTGACAGTCGGCGAAATAGCAACGAATCCGTTCATTTTGGTCATTCGAAACAGCATCGATTCAACTCGAAACTATAAGTGAATTATGATCACAAGACTGGGAATATTGGCTAGGTTGCAGGACATAGCTTAAGTTGACCTATGACATACCTCAATTTCAATCGTAAGATAACAATATCGTGTTCATTCATCAATAACTTCAAGGATTTACACAGATTAACACGCATTACAACTGGGTGTCCTCGGTTAAGAATCGAAACTAAATACAAATAGTGAGTCTTTAGTTTGCCAACAACACTAAGGTTTTTAACACTTTACTGAATTTCCAAACCGGTTTATCGGGTTTACTCTGCTGTAAGAAGTTTTTGTAACTAAAGTTAGATTGCTTACGGCTTGAAAACTAATTTATGCTCAATTTTCAGTTAAAAATGTAATAAGCGTAACGCAATTTATTTAACAAATGAGCTTGCATCTTGATTTCAGTGTTTTGGTATTGCTATCATTGTTCTACAGTTGAACCAACCTGAGATCCACGAGTGAGAACATCATAAAATTGAATTCCAAATAATTTGGCAAGCTCCGCCGTTCGGCCCAGAATGTCACATTGTAGAATCAGTTCAATGTTCAGCTTTGCTCGAGTCGTAACGTAGTCGAGGACACGATGCCTAAAATCAATACGCACTATGTTTACACACCTGGACTTAGCCACGGCCGGGTTACGGTTTGTCAAATAATTCGAAGGGGAGCTTGTTACTACAACAAACTGGAAAGGTTCCTAAACCCCTGAGCAATTTTTCATAACATCGTACTGCAGAGCGTAACAACTTGTAAAAGAAAATGTATAATAAATAATATGCGGCGGCACACGACAGACAATTACAGCGTAACAGTAGCACTTTATTAAACTTTTTCAAAAATTTTCAATATTGTAAAGTAATGTTGCTCAACAATATTATCAAAAAATTCCGTAAATCGCACGGTTTTTTCAAATCATCTATTAATATCCTGAATAAACACGTTACCGACGGATGGCTTAAATCTACTTGAGTGTACGACGTTAGTGAGTTGCCATTTATAACAATCGTAGGAAGTATAATTAAGTTAAAAGCAGACAAGTAAACATTTAAAGTGGTTCTGAACTAGAGGACAGGCTAATTGCATTTTCTTTAAAAACTTCAAAATTATGAAAAAGGCACAAACCTGCCAAAACAATGCTTCTGAATGCACAAACGACTCAATTGGGCATCAGAATAATGTGGCATTCGCCGTCTCATTATGTTAAATGCAACAGTTTCTGCAGTGTAGCTATTCAATGCAGCCTGCAAGTGCAACTACAGTAAAATAGAGCAACATTTACGTACCCTGATTGTGCAAAATGGGGTTATTCGAAGGCAGTCGCTGCCTCAACTAATCCGAACGCCTCGATCTATTACTGCTATACGTAAGCCAAGAAAATATATTATAGATATGTGTAAGCAGCAAATTGTCAAGACAATAACACTCATACTCATGAGATGTGGCGATACAAAAAAATATTGCGACCACTGCATTACTATTTAACTATATTCAGCTTGTTTTCAGATAACTCCAAGTTTCGTGTACGAAAATTGTGTGACGAAATGTCTGTACCCTGCCATACCTCATGCTTCATGACTCTCCACAAGTTAAGCACAATCCGACCAGCAATGGTGATATCTGACATTGCCCACCAGTCATCATCAGTTGTATATCGGCTTACTCTCGTGTTACCTAAACCAACATGTCTTAGAATTCAAACCTGATATAAACTTCCGGCCAAAAATTTTCACAATAGATTCAAAATCCAATCATGACAATACAATCTTCTCAGTCAAAATTTTAATCGTGTTATGCAGAACAAAAAAATAATTTTCTAGTTATAGTGCATTCTAAATGTATTAATGGTGTTTACATGCGAAATGTGAAGGAGTTTGGTTTTTCAAGCCCAATTCCAATTTAAAACCTTACAAGTCCTCGCCACGAAACAAAATCCAAAAACCTGGCAGTCTTGACAACAGCGATACAAGATTAATATTCAATGCAGATGCTCGTTCTAGCAAATATCCCCACGAGGCACGTTGAATTTCGTAACCGACTAAAATATCCGGGTTGTGTCTAAAATTGTATAACAAAAATACAACCAGTAACGTTTATATCAGGGTGCAACCAGATTCAAAAAAATACCGAAAACAACAGTGGAAAGTGACACTAACAAAATCTACCTTAACCGGAGCTGCGTTTGCATTCAATATTTCTTAACACACACTGCTTACGAAACAAAAAACAAACTGCTCAAAAATTTAAATGTGAAAGCGTTTTCGAACAAAACCTGTAAGCGTTAGTAGCGGTTAACTTGTATATCTTGAATTTGAAACTCATTTAAACATACTTTTCAACTGTTTCGACCACTTTCTGGATCAACTCTGTTTCCGTTGAGCACAACACACACGTGCGACATGTACCCAAACGACTAGTATTTCTGTTCTAAATACATCAAACACGTTAAGAGTCCTTTGCGTTAGCTTTGTTTGAAATAAAAACCTCGTCAAGATTTCTGAAAACTTACTTGATTATAATTAAGACAATTAAAGTATTTAGTAAGCAATAACTTAAACAAATTTCTTTTTTAAATATGGTTAGCATCTAAATAGCACGATTACAAAAGCCCAGCCATTGACAACACGAAGCATTTTTCCGTGAGACTGCAGTACAGCAAGCTTAAGCTTTAGACTATTCTTAGGCTTAAGCTTAGAAATATGGTTATCCCACTTTTACGGTACTGATCTATACATTGGTCAAACATGAATATCTTTTGGAGAAATATTACATAAGGGTTTCGCGAAAAATGTATCTAATGACAGTTTCGGATTTTCGAGACAAGAGCAATAATTTGTGCGGTTGGCTACTTGTTAGTGACTATACTAAATAAGTTGTCATATTTTAGCGGAATATACTACTAATAGGTACTTTTTAATAAGAAAATGAACTCGATTGCGATGTCTTTGCATAGCTGGCAGCCACTAATTTGAAAAAAAGCAGCTATTAAACATTTTTAACAGTTAAATTAATTTCGAAAGTTCTATTGGCCCCTTTACGTTTAATTAGTAATTGTCAATCAGACTCGGAATCACACGCTGAACACAGCCACCAATGATTAATAAATTCCAGACTTTGTCTTTGTCGAACCTGCACTAACATTTGTCCAAAGTCTCTATCGCTGTCTAAGCGAGTGTCCGACTACTGGGAATTTATTACGAATTTGGCCAAACCTCCCACTTTTAATCAGGTGCTACCATGGATGGGCAGTCTCGATCTCGGACGCCGTCTCGGCATTTCGCTGGTCTCGGTTTCTCCTTTCTTGGGTCTCGGCGGTTTGCAAATCGACACAAAAAGGTGAAAAAGCGATAACCAATTGCTGTTAGCTGAGCTAGCTTGAGTTGAAGAAAACACGGCAATGTTCTCGTATTTTAGGCTAAATGTACGGGAACTTGTTTTCTTCATTCAACTCTATGACTGTAATAATAAAGTCTCAAGTTTCCTCAAAGTGATTATCTTACTACATTATGACGCCGATGGCTTAGGTTTAGGTTTACACTTCAGCTTGATACGGGGGTGTGGAAGTAAACAAGTAAATAAAATTGCACAACGCAAACAAAGAGGATGAGCTTTTTGCAGCGTTGATTACCAAGCAATGTTTTCATTATGTGCGCAACGTCTGTTATAATTGGAGTTGGAGATAATGCGTCGTTCACAATAAAAATTTAATTTTGCCACCGAAAACATTATAACGCAGGGATGAGCACAGAAAAATATTCAAAATTTTGTTAGAAAAATCTTTTCGGTGACGGTTATAAATTAATCGAGATCGAGAGCAAAAGTCTCGCTCTCGGTAGGTTGGGTCTCGGTCTCGCTTTTTTGACCGATACCGCCCATCTTTGGGTACTGACAGAGCACCAGTTTAATCAGGCACTGCCAGAACGCTATTAACGGAAAACATAGGACCCCAAATATCTGCGAATTGTGTCTCCTGTTCAAGAACAATGTCTCTGCTCAGTACGAAAACTTGCTAGATATATGCGCAACAACTTCTTGCCGTTTGTCATCTGCAACTTAATGAGGCCGATCGTGGTGCTTACCGCCATTACTGTGAACAAGACCCATACTGCCGGGTTTGATGATTGCAGATTGTAGTTTTTGTTAATATGTGGGACATTGACGGAAAGTAGAAAAGCTAACTCGATTTGACAAACCTGGTTATCAGCGTCACCAATAGGAACCACTGTATTACATTGTTGTTACCGATGCCTTCCAATCGATCCGTACTTCCATTTGGTTTGCGCGATCCACAACTTCAAGAAAGTCAAGCATAGCGGTTGTTACAGCTTCATTGCAGTCCTCTGAGTCAGTACTTTATTCTAACACAAGTCCTGCGGCATTTATTTGATCTACTACTGTTGTACAATCTATCTTGTGCGACTACTGGGAATATAATACCAATTTGGCCAAACCCGAAAGCATTGGACTCAAATATCTGCGGAATAGGACTGATGCTGCCAGCTTTGATGGTTGCAGAACGTAATTTTTGTTAATATGTGCGACATTGACGCAAAGTCGACAAACTAACTTGGTTTGACAAATTTGGTATTGAGCGTCACCGATAGGAGCCACTGTATTACATGGTTGTTGCCGATGCCTTCCAATCCGTCCGTACTTTTGTTTAGGTTGTGCGGTCCACAATTTCGAGAAAGTCAAGCATAGCGGTTGCTGCAGCTTAATTGCAGTTCTCTGCGTCAGTATCATTACTTGATTCCAACACAAGTCCTGTGGTGCCATTTATGATCTGCTGTTTTTCTGACTACTCTCATGCTTAAGATGTTGTTTGCAATAAGCATTTAACATTTAATGAAGCGCTGAGTATGTTTTACCCGACTTATTACAGATTTGCTACATTGTTTGTCATGAAACGGTATAACGTCTTTTGAAGCTGCTTTAACGGCTAACCCATGAGTATCACATTTTAAGCATTGTCTGAGAATATTAAATGTATTTTGTTTGTGATGCGAATCAAGTACTCACTATGAGTGCCATCATTTGTTGCGGAAACATGTAATACACAAAATCATGTATTAATGCTAAAAGCGTCTAACTGATAATAAACATGAATTTTGGAACGAAAAAAGCGGTCAAACAGCAATTTCTCACTTCGCTACATTTTTCTTCCTATATATAAAAACAGTAACACCTAAGTTACATTTTATTTTACTACCCTGTCATCAATTAGTCACCTTTTCCAATTTAGCCAATTTGAAAGAGCGTAAAAAAATTACATGTACTACTTGTCTCGGGCCTTTATATGTCAAAAATGTCAATTAGCTAATTTTTCACGGATCCCTTCGGTTACACAGATTTGCAACGTACCAATCCTATTACCAATGATGACAATGATTTTGCTGTTGACTGTATTTTTTACTGTGCCAGATATATGATGAAGATGCCGAAAACGAAGGCCCTTTTAGATTTGACCAAGAAACAACCTTATTGTACGATTTTTAAAAATAGTTATTCATCAAACACAAAACAATATTTTATTTTAATCACTGGCGAAAAAAGAAACGGATACACCTAATCCTCTGACCAACTTGAGAGTAATCTTTATCACAGTTAATAGCGAACGTGATAATTTCTTCTGGCTTATTGTCGTCATAAACAGCACAACACACAGCACAAATCATATCACGTGTCGGATCTGGAAGCATGATTCCACTACAGTGAGCGTGAAGCTCTACACTGAACACGGTCAAATTCAATTTCTGAAATATTGTGTATTTAATGTTGAAAGAATGTCTAGAAATAAAAGCACTAATTTTCTAACTAAAATGTTTAACAATATGTATTGTAGAACAATCTTGCCAAATTTGTATTTTTGCAGTTTCTCAATAAAGGCAGAAAAAATTCCACAAAAAATCATTTCGGAAATTTTACACAGTACAAACAAATAGCAAATATAAATATACAACACGAACCTCCTTGGTCATGTGAACATTTTGCATATCAAAATATGTCAAATTGAATCCAAAACTGTTTTGAAGCGACGGACCTTCTATTTGTGTTTCGTTTCCAGTTAATCTTCCTTGGGTTCTCTGAAAACATAGACAATCGGTCTGGTATTCTTCGCATTAAGGAATGTTACGTTTCAAAATTTAGCACACTTTTCAAAATACTATTGCTCTACTTTTTTAAGTAAGGTTTGGTATCATCAGCTTTAAGAGTTCGCTAGTCTAAAACCAATCGCTAAATGGTCATAGTTGACATGCTCATTCACCTATATACGAATATTGCTAGTACTTCGTATACGACACCGCATGCTGGCGGGCGATGGATGATGTGAGAATTATCAAAAAGTATAGCGCTACCCTTATTTTTCTACTACGTATTTACAATGAGCAGTTTAATGAACTATAAAGCACAGACTACAAAACCCAAACACAAAATTCCAACCTGACACGCACTGAAGTTATGATCAGTTTTCTCGGCAGCGCTTAAAGTTTTATCGTAACCAAAATCTAAAATTTCCGAAACATAATATAAAACATCAAGCTTTACCGTGATTCCAGTCTATAGAATTACAATTAGAATAAACACAACCACACTTCACGCTAAAACGACACAATCAATCAAAAACAGCTATAATTTGAATATACTTCGCCAACCAAACGACTCATGTTCTCCAATGTATGCAGCACCTATCGCCAGTTTAATAGGTCTTGTAAGTTTTCGAACCAATGAACGGTGGAGTTAGAAATTCAGCACACTCTTCACATTTGATTTGTCCTAGTTCTGTGCTACTTTTGAGATCAGTAATTGTAGAAGTTCATCCGTTTGAAACCCTATCACTACTGGTCACAGATGCTATACGCATTTCAGAAACGGTCATAGATCAGAACCAATTATGCAAAAAACACACAGAATTCAATCTTAACCTTTAAATTTACTAAACTCAACCCCAATGTTATTCTATTTCTATGTAACAGCCTTGATCGTAATATCAAAATTTAATGGCCAACCATTAATTAATTTAAATCAAAACATACATTCACCTACGTAGCTTCCACATTTTCAACAGGTATCCGCCGCTTAGCTCTGTTTAAATTTAGAAGTTTTCAAAAAATAATTTAGGGGCTCAGATGGGCGGTCTCGGTCAAAAAAACGAGAACGAGACCCAACTTACCGAAACCGAGACTTTGTCTCGGTCTCGGTCAAATTTTAATTTTTACCGAAAATAAAAATCATTTTTTAACAAAAGATTTGAATATTTTTATCAGCTTTGAATTGCTGTTTCATACAATTAAACTAATAAATCACCGCCAAACTTTATTTTTACTTTGTTCTTCACTTGCTACTGTCACCCTATTCTTTGAACACGCTAGGAACAAATCAGACTGTCTCAAAACACCGTCGGTACAATCCGTAATTCAAAGCTAGTGTTGTTTTTGATCCCGGACAAACCGAATAGGCTGGAGAATTTTTAAACTGGGCCTCCTATTAAAACAGTCTTAGTGTGCACTGAACTATACAAGCACCCACTCCTTTTACCTATTTGGTAGCGATTTGCAAACCACCGAGACTGAAGAAAAGCGAGACCGAGACAAGCCAAATCCCAAGACCAAGACCCCCCATCCATATTGAGGGAGGGCAAACCACATCTCCAAGTTTCTTACCTGTCTGTCGAACGATTTGAATCCATCTGGTAACGTCAGCAGCAGTAGGCAGGCCATGCTTTTCCTTTGGAAACTGCAGCTCATACACTCCAATCACAGATTGTTGATTCAACGCCCCAAAATCCCGAGCTGTTGCAAATAGTCGCCAAACGTCATTATTTACACTCCCACACCTATCTTTGAACAAAAATTCAATTTCAGTTTGTTCGTTTTCGAATTCTATTCGCTTTGAAAACTGCGGGTCAGTCCTTGAGTCTTCTGCTTCTTCTTCAAAAGTTGTAGCAGCTCCAGATGCTAACCCACTTTTATTTACGCCCAACACGGCAGTTTCCAGCTGCAATTCCAAATTCAATTTTTCAATATTCCGAGTACTCTCTGACAAATTAAAACCACCTGCGCTAACTTTTCTGTTCTCTTCTGAGTAATTCGGTTGTCTTTTGGTATCCACCCATTTTTCTATTTCATTTCTATCCGGCATTCGAAACATTTCCGCTACTAAACCAAATATTCTTGTCCTATGCTTTTCCAACTTCCCATCCATGTAACCTCTATTACCGGCTCCGCCGTTGTCACAAAATTTTATTTGTACAGCTCCGAGTCCACAATTTTTTGAACTACCCCTAATGTTCCCTTTACTCCTAGACAAACCATCTTTAACGTTATTCCAATTCCGTTTTCCCGTCCGCTCAATTCTGCTCTGAAAACCATCCCAATTCCCAGCATTTTCAATACTGCCCCAACAATTTTCAGTCGTTTTTCCTTTTGCAACATTCCTGCTTGCGGCGTTAGCCATGGCTCTTCTTCTCTGAAACTCACCAAAATTTGCACTGTTTTCTACAATTATGACGTCACTATTATTAATGTTCTTTTCTTTTCTATAACTCCATTTTTCATCACTGGCGTTTGAACAAACCTGAGGCACTAGGCTCCTCTCCGATATACTCGTATGAACAGGCAAAGTGAGCTGAATAAACGGGTCACTAGCTACGGAAGACTGACTACAGCTCTGTCTTTTGCCCCTTGTTCTTTTACTGCCGTTAGACTGAGTAGCAGGTTTACGTTTTCTCCCTGAAAAAGCTTTAGAAGGGCCATCAAGCTGCTGCTTAATCATCGCTTCATAATCGTCGTCACTATCGCTACCTTTGATCATATCACGACTGAAATAAAATCATTTTTAATTTTTAGCCTTGCGCTGAAAACTTATCTGCATGATATCCTAATTTTATCATTTTTAACCCGATACACTTATTTTCAATAAAACTAACTAAAGCAGAATACACAATAAGTTGCGAATACCAGGTAACAGTTTTTAACTTATGGCGAATTTGCAACTTCGTCTTGGTCAACAATAGTTAGTATAACTCTGTCTTGGTTATGTTCGAGAGGTGATCGAAGGGCAAATCTTCGAATTTTCGATACGTAGATTTGATGTTTTTAACAATTTTAGTGAGCCTTACTGCTTAGCTAATACGATGCCTTTTGTTCTGCTATATAACAAAATAACAAGCTTTTCTGACAAACGTTAGATTAGATTCCGCATGAAGTAGTATTTTTCCATCGTTTTTCGTTTTTTAATTAAACTTATACATACTTTTGGTTTTGGAGTTTTGGTATCGGTTTGAAAGCCAATCGAGATTTCAAACCGAGACCGAGTGCCATGCCAAGCCAGCTCAAAACCGAGACTAACCGATACCGATATTCTGATCGCGATACCAGTATTCTCAAATGTGTGCAGCACCTACAACCAGATGATGATGGGTCTTGTAACTTTCAAATCAGTGAATGACTAGCCTCAAAGCCCACTGTCCAGCACATTTTCACTTTTGTTGCCGTACTTCTGCACTATTTCTGAGACCCGCAGTTGTTGGAATTCGGGAATTTCATAGTTTATCAGTAACTGGTAATAATGATGCACACATTTGAGAATATAGATCCTAGAATTCAAAATTCCACCTAAATAAGCATTAAAATTTTTCAATCTCACCTGTCCGATTTTTCATTTTCTAACAATTCATTGTCCTCCGGCTCAGGAACTACCTGTGACATTTCAAGCGTTTCACGTTCTTCATCAGACATTCCGGAGAACTCATCTTTTTCACGTTGATCACAAACTAATTCATAATCTAAAAAATTTCACGTCATTTCGGCACAAAAATGTCAAAGTTAAACACAAATCAACGCAATTGCTTACAGAACTAATGAAGGTTGAGCTATACTTTGCGGTGTTTAGATCTGTCCGTTGCGCGCTACAATCGCAGCAAGCGAGCAGTAACCCGTGTTGCCTCAATCCAAACAATAAACCCAGGAACAGCTAGAAACGAATAAATTAGACTTTTAACAGCCACTTTACTCAGAACAGCTACTACTTCAAAACTGGCCCTAAAATAAACACACTCAATTTGAGTAAATAAACTACCAGATGTTAATTTCCGCATAAAACTATCCAAACGGAGAATATCTCACCAAGACTGTCGCGATAAGATTGAGGAAAAACTCTTTCCGCTTCTCGCTCTGTATCCAACGTCCCTGGCTCATTATTCATCAAAGGCTCAGCTTTTTCGCATTCCTCCAACGACTGTGAAACGTCGTTATTCATATCTTCCAATAAATCAAGGAACGTTCCATCACCGTTATCTGCAGAGATGTATAAATACTCAATCATAATACAACCGAAATATCGATTTAGTGAAAAGATTCGGTATTTCTCAACTTTTCCATTGTCTAAAAGACTAAAACCATATGCACTCTAATACCGATTCCGGTTACATACTTTGCATTTTCTTGCACTTCTGGGCACGACCAGAGTCTTTAATTGTTCTCTAACACAGAATTAATGTTTTGCACATCCAAGGTGCGACCGGATATGTGATTCCGGTTTAATATCCGGCAAAATCCGATATCCGTATCCGGTTCCTGTATAAACCATCCGGATACCGGTTATTTACGGTTGTGGTCGCGAATACCCCGACACTGCTTTCAACAAGTGGGCATATTTAAGATCTTGCGGGGATTACCTTCCTTTCTGAGTAAGTAAAGCTGTTAAGCTTTTCAGTTACTGAAATAGAATGAAACAATTTTTATTCATTAAACATATAATTTTGCGCGACTCAATCACTGCATACACTGCTCATATCTACATGCTATATCCGGTAATGTCCAGTTCCGTTTCGAGTAAAAAATTTAACAACCGGCTCCGGTTCAGGTGAATTAATGTCCAGTAGCACCCTGTGCACAAACGCAGACTTCGAAACAATGCTGCAATTTATCGTTTAACGCAGACTTCGAAACAATGCTGCAATTTATCGTTTACTAAAAGGCAAATGATTTTGTTAGGAGCTTTTGTGCCGAGTGGTATCACTTCCTAGTATCGAACTACAAATTCTCACCTGCTTGATTTCTATTGTCTTTCTGCGCCTTTTCACTTTCGCTCATTAATCGTAGAATCACAGTTGTGTCAACTATGGTTTCATTTCCACTCATATTCACTAAAGAGTTATTTGTCGACGGAGATGAAAATAAACTTAAAGTCGTCTCCGATTGATGGTCCTGTTCAAGAGATTGTTTGTCAACAGTCTCTGCTGCAAGGTTGGATTCTTGCGACCCGTACAAATTAAACTTTTGTCGCAACATTTGTAGAAAATTTTGTTCTCGTTCTCGCGGTTGGACGTTAGTGCGTTCTAAAATATATGCAGGTAGTTGCATATTCACATGTAAAAACTGGCAGATCATAAACAAGATGCGATCTTGTTGCACAACTTTCACAATATGTATACTGAAAAATATGCACCCATCAGAAAGAGCATTTTTGATAATTTTAATTTTTTCGATCAACAAAAATCGTGATGAAATTGACTATATCCAACGCTTCATTGTGATACGTAATCCTTAGAGGTTTACCTTGAGATTCTTGTGGCACCAGCGTAGCCAACGTACTGTCTAGAGCTGCACTTTGATCATAATCCACTTCTTGTCTTCGCCGCCGTTCTCTTGCGCGTTCTTCATCCCAAATAAACTTTAGACCGGGATTGCTCAAGCGAGCAAAGTCAACTTGGCCGCCCTGACTTAATTCCTCTTTGCACCGTTTTGGATTCACAATATCACCAGCTGTACAATCGACTTCAAGTTCGCAGTTGCTCAGTTTCTTCACGCTATCAGGCAAAAACATTTCCCTGAAAACAATAACAATTATTACTTTAAATACGCATGTTTCTTAGCATGCACAAATGCTCCGGTTGGCAATGAATTGGTTACAATACCCCTTACCCGAGCACGGTTTTTCCCTTACAGGTATTTTAGTTAAGCATCGTTAAATGTGGAATAAACAAATTTCGATCATCATTACTTCTAAACACGCCATTGAACATTGCTTTTAAAAATGTCACAGCCGCTGTCCAAATTTGTGCAAGAATTTTTGTGCCAGAGCGTAATTTTTGATTAGAGCCAGAGACGGACCTTTCGTAACACTTTGCCGCCGCCATGGACTATAACGTTTTAAAATTGCTAAATTCAAGACAGGTACTGCGCACTAACGTAAATACTACCATTATAACAACAATATTGTCAGCCGTAAACATGCAACAAACTAAATTTTAAAAATCCTATAGTGGAATGACGTGTCTTACTCATTCAATTTGCTTAAGTCCCATTTGCCAGAAACAGAAACTTTGCTAGTGTCTTCGTCAACATCGCAAATTTCCAATTGGGCTGAAATCACCTCAGCACTTCACATTGATGTACACAAACCGTTCAGGAAAACCAATCGAAAATAAAAAATGTTAATGCGTATTTAATAAAAATTTCAGATAGAGATGTACCAATACCAAAATTTTTAAGTGATTTTATTGAGCGAAGCGAAACTCCGAGCGAAGCTTGGAGTTTCGCGAATCGTTGTATGTTTTGTACTTGAGGGTCGAAAGGTGGATGTCCGTCCGTCCGTCTGTCCGTCCGAAAAGAATCTCAGGAACGGCTGAACGGATTTTGATAAAGTTTTTTGTTTGAAAGCCAATTATTCTGGGGTGTTAACCTCGCATTGGGGTTTTAAAATTTCAAGCCGTTTATTAGCTACAGGCTAATTTGCATAATTAATTATTAAGCCTAAATTAGGACTTTCCACAATATTTCACTAATTATTACAGTTAGAAGCAATCTAATTTTAGCATTAATAAAGGGGTTTTGGGTGCGAGGAATCGGCGTAGACTGTTTACAAACCTCCAAAACGAATAACTGAGCAGTTAGCTAATAGATAATTTGCATATTAGTATAGTTTATAAGGCGAAATAAGGACTTTTATTACAATATTTCACTAATTATTAAGGTTAAAAGCAATATAATTTCAGCACTAAAGGGTTTTTAGGTGCGAGGAATTTGAATAAATTGTTTACAAACATCCAAAACCGATAATTGAATAGTGAGCTAATAGCTAATTTGCATATTATCTTAATTGACACGACAAAACTAGGACTTTTTAAATTATTTCAATAATTATTGGGGTTTACTGAAGGTTTTTGGGTGCAAAGAATCTGAATAAATTGTTTACAAACCTCCAAAACAGATAATTGAATAGTTAGCTAATAGCTAATTTGCTTATTAGCTTAATGACTTGACAAAATTTGGACTTTTTAAATTATTTCAATAATTATTAAGGTTTACTGAAGGTTTTTTGTTGCGAGGAATCTGAATAAATTGTTTACAAACGTCTAAAACCGATAATTGAGTAGTTAGCTCATAGATAATTTGCATATAAGCATAATTGATAAGCCTAAATTAGGCGTTTTTACAATGTTTCACTAATTATTAGGGTTACAAGCAATCTAGTTTCAGCAAAATGGGTTTTCGGGTGCGAGGAACCTGAATAAATTGTCTACAAACCTTTAAAAGCGATTATCGAATAGTTAGCTAATAGATAATTTGCATATTTCCTTAACTGACGACACAAAATTAGGACTATTTAAATTATTCCAATAATTATTAGGGTGGCTGAAGGGTTCTTGGGTGCGAGGAATCTGAGGAAATTGCTTACAAACCTCCAAAACCGATAAATGAATAGTTAGCTAATAACTAATTTGCATATTACCTTAATTGCTTACGTGTGTTCGGGCTTCGCTCAATAAATTAATGTAGTCACACTTCGACTGGTTCAAATGATTATGCTGATGCCGATTCCAATGTAAATACATGATGCTTACCACCCGTTAACATTACTATATTACATCATTCCAAACGCGAAGACATAATCCTAGCAACCATAAACGGTATTAATTTTATTACAACGGTTCATTTCAATTAGTGTTTTAAAATACGGACGCAAGAGGCATCGTAGTTTCGTATTCAGAGGTACTGATATACGCCTGAAATTGAAACTGGTAGCATCATTCCAAGTCACTGCTAAGTACAAAGAGAATCGGAAAAGAGTCGGTAACTATTTGCAGTGCAGATGCCGATACTCACGGAAAGTACCAATATTACAGATGACGATACGGCACATCACAAAAAGGGAGTGCGGTTGAACAGCCGCCGCACCCCAAAATCTTTTGTAGAATACAAAATTTTTACTGAGAAAAACTGAACGCTACCCACTTGAAACGCCCCATGGGCTCCCGCCTCCTCAAAATAATTCTGGCGCCGCCTATTATCACAATCAACTGCTACCCACATTTCAAAACTGTGAAGTACGCACAAAACAATTGAAAGATTCAAAAACAATTGAGTATTTAACCAAATTAAAAAAACTCGTTCATAATACCTTTCAAATGTAATTAGTACAAATAAATTTTGAGAAAACATAATAGCAGCGTTTACGCGTCAAAATCACAAGAAATTATAGTACAAGGAATTTATTTTCCCTGAGTCTGCTATTCACAGTACACAATTTATAGATCGTTTATTTTCCCACAGTTAACCACCATATACGTATTGTGTATGGCGTAGCTCATATCTATGGTTATTGAGCGAAGCGTTTTATGTTTTGTACTTGGGGGTCGAAAGGTGGATGTCCGTCCGTCCGTCTGTCCGTCCGAAAAGAATCTCAGGAACGGCTGAACCGATTTTGATAAACTTTTTTTGTTTGAAAGCCAATTATTCTGGGGTGTTAACCTCGCATTAGGGTTTTAAAATTTTAAGCCGTTTATTAGCTACAGGCTAATTTGCATAATTATTTAAGCCTAAATTAGGACTTTCCACAATATTTCACTAATTATTACAGTTAGAAGCAATCTAATTTTAGCATTAAAGGGTTTTTGGGTGCGAGGAATCTGCGTAGACTGTTTACAAACCTCCAAAACCGATAATTGAGCAGTTAGCTAATAGATAATTTGCATATTAGCATAGTTCATAAGCCTAAATTAAGACTTTTTACAATATTTCGCTAATTATTATGGTTAAAAGCAATATAATTTCAGCACTAAAGGGTTTTTTGGTGCGAGGAACTTGAATAAATAGTTTAAAAACAACCAAAACGAATAATTGAATAGTTAGCTAATAGCTAATTTGCATATTATCTTAATTGACAGACAAAACTAGGACTTTTTAAATTATTTCCATAATTATTAGGGTTTACTGAAGGTTTTTGGGTGCGAAGAATCTGAATAAATTGTTTACAAACATCCACAACCGATAATTTAATAGTTAGCTAATAACTAATTTGCATATTAGCTTAATTGATAGAACAAAATTAGGACTTTTTAAATTATTCCAAAAATTATTAGAGTGGCTGAAGAGTTTTTGGGTGCGAGGAATTTGAATAAACAGTTTACAAACATTCGAAACCGATAACTGAATAGTTAGCTAATAGCTAATTTGCATATTACCTTAATTGCTTACGTGCGTTCGAGCTTCGCTCAATAAATGTAGTCCCACTACGACTGGTCTTTAAGTGTTCTAACTTGGTCCCAGTTGGTACCGGCTCTATCCTTTAGGCAACACTCTAGCTAAGACCAAAAAAGGTACAGCTTCAGAACTGGCGGTCCTACGACTGTTCCAGCGCGAGCCGGCCAGATTAGTTGTTTGATCTATAAGGGCTGCGAGGCAAAAATTTTTGTTTACAACTAAATTGTTATTCGGTGCCATGCAACATTTTACGCGCGTGGCCGTGCTATGCCGGATGTCATCAAAATAGTCAAAAAGTGCAGAACCGCCGTTGGTTTTCAAGTGAACATCACTTAATTTTTCTGCTAAAAATCCGTCTCTCATTAAGCATCTCTGCACTAAAATACACTAGCTGACAAAAAATTTTGAATCAAAAGAACATATTCGTACCTGGTGTTTTGCAGTCAAACGGTCGTCGGAACTTAAACTTGTCAATTTCAACAAAATCCATACCGTAGATATGGCAGTCGATAAAGAACTGAAATACAATGCCATATGACATCAAAACTAAGCAGACCTAAACTGAGACAACCACACAAATATAACCACTTTACCACATTGAGTGCAATTACAGCCATGTTTTAAAATAAACACAAGAAATTCCGATCGTACAGGGATACTGTACTGTTGCTAAAAGTTAGCTTACTCGCAAAATATAAGGCAAATGTACTTCGAACGATTGTAACCTGCATCCAAACGCAGCGCCATTATGCAGTAAATCTGAAGCTCTGAAACAACGTATCATTTTCTAAACAACTATTTGTCAAAGCTGGCGAGATGGTCCTGAACAACCATTGGTATTTGAACTTTGAAAACAAACTGTTCAGTTGCCAACAAGATTTCTCAGTTATCCAATCAATTTACCGGAACCGGAATTTGAAAGAATTACCGGAACCGGAAATTTAAAAATACATGCCAAATTCGCTATCATTCTGCTTTGTGCAGTATTATTACTGGTGAAAAAACCTTAGTTAAAGATATGCGTTTACTTAATCTGCTATATTTTAGATTTTCATTATCGAATCCACGGATGCGAAATTTTCCTTCGATGGTGTTTATAATGAAATCTATTTCATTTTTTCGTCATTTTTAGTAAAATGCTTGTGTTCCAAGGACCAAAATTTAACACATCGAATTTTCAGATATCTACTATATACTCAGTGAATTAGATATAAACTTTAGTATCAGAATTAAAAATATAGTAGAATTGTTCACATCTAAAAGTTTCAACTCTATGTAAACAAGCGACACTTACCGCTTTAGTACCATTGGATTATAGAACGATATTTTCAGAAATGTTTGTTGGTTATTATGGAAGCCATAAAACGGTCTAAAACAGCATATACGACAGGAAAAAATGAGTGGAAATAGGCGTTCATTTTATCACTAAAACTGAAATGTAAGTTTTTGCTTTTAGAATCATTCATAACGTTAAACAGATAGCAGCCACTGCTCACGTACGAATATGCGGTTTCAATAGCCGGTATTAATCTACCGGGTATTTGATATTTGTAATTTTTACATGTTGAACCACTAGGCATTTTGCTCCAACTGAATTCCACGGCAACGAAAAGCTTCAATTTTTACAAAGAAGCGAAATGAAAACTACAAGCTAACAATTCAAGTCAGTAAACATATTATACTTTCACACGGTTCAAAACACTAAAAACAGGCACTGATTTACACGCTATGCCCGTATCAGAAAAAATTAATATCCCGCCGATTGATCTCAGTCAGGGTGCAACCGGAATAGCAATTTACAGACACTGGAATTTGAAAAATTACCGGAAATGCAACAGGAAAATGAAGAATACATGCCACCGAAAAAGTCATTTTAATTTTATATTTTGCAATATTATTGGTGAAATAAATTTACTTGAATAAAAATTTTACACAATACGTATCAAAACTCGAAGTCCTAGCAATATTGATCGAAAGCTAAGAACCTGAAAGGTTGAAGCATTGCAGGAAAATTGGTGGTCTGATCCAACCAAATTTCAAACATGTTGTCATGTGTTGCCGAACCTTGCTGGATATGAGGCGCGCAACTAGAATTGTTACTAGGAGGGCAAGGTTTGCGATGGGAGAAAATTTTTTCCTACTTTAGATTTGTAATGTGAAACACATTTTTCAGCGGGGGCGCGTAAGGAAGGCGCCCCGCTCACCCTCCTGCCGAAAGTTGCAGTCTTAAAGCGAATGTGATGTTAGCAGGAAGGTAGGGAGAATTTGAGGGGTAAAAAATACTTGCCTAGCATAGAATTCATTTAACGCAGCCAGGGTGAAACCAGAATTTGAAAAAATTATGCGGAAACGGAAAATGAAAAATACGTGCCACCAAAAAACTAATATTAATGTTTTTACAATATTTGGTGAAATAAATTAACAAGTATAATATCGATTTAGGGCGTCTGTTGGCTGGCAACAATTCTATGAAAACTTCGCATGAACAAATTGGCAATCTTTTTGGTTCTGTAAAGCTAAATTACAATCAATTATTGATAAGTTAACTCCTCGAAGTCAATTCAATAGATGCTGCAGTGACCAGGATGCAATCGGAATTACAGTTTACCGGAACTGGAATTTAAAAATGTGATGATTGAATCTATTCCCAACATCAGGGTGCAACCGGAATTCCGGTTCCGGCATTTTTTCACCTTCTGGTTCCGGTAAATTTTTACCGGATTTATAAATTCCGGTGTTATAATTTGGCCGTTCTCTTAACTTTGCTAATTTTTAAGAATCTCTTTTGAAAGCCACTTGTACTCGGAATATAAGCCATTGAAGGTGGATTTCACTTCAGTCGACGACGAAAATCTAAAATACAACAAATAAAATAAATACCTATGTTCGACTAAGGTTGTTTCACAAATAATAGAGCAAAAAATACGATTAAAATGAAATTTTTGGTGAAATGCATTTTTCACTTTCCGGTTCCGGTAAAATTTTCATATTCCGGTTCCGGTAAATTGTAATTCCGGTTGCACCCTGCCTAACATGTAATATTCAACATGCAGCCTAAATTTCAGAAAACTAAAATGGTAACTCACGTACATCAAGTGAACAACAGTAATGTCGCGAACAAAGCGTTCTGCTCTGGAAGTTGCCTGTCCTGACTGCGGTGCTGGTCGATTAAATGAAATTGCCAACGCTGCATTTAAACTGTTCGCGAATGCGTTCAACTGTTCGCCAGTTGGTGTGTCGTCAAATGAATTCACATAGAAGTACGGATAAAACCCGTGCACGTGTAGGCAAGCCTTTTGGCCTGAAGCACAATGATATTGTATGTCTAACCAGATAAAAAATATGTAATTTTAAACACTGTGTGTAGTTTTATTAATCGTAATCATCCAAACTGCCTTTAATCTCTATTATAAATTACAATGATCAATTGAATACTATGTAAAAACAATATAATCTTCCCATTTCGTAGAATTTTTAGATAATATTCTCGGGAGGGAAAAAGTCCTCTATTTAAAGAAAAACCTGGGATGTGCCGATTAATCGCCATCGGTATCGGAAATATCGGCAGTTTTCGTGAGTATCGGCATCGGCACTATAAAAAATTGCCGATTCTTTGCCGGTACTTTTTGCATATAACAACCAGTTGGAATGTTATCAACTTCTAACGTTATCTCTCTTGAGTTTGTGTTTGAAAAAATTATGAACCTTTGTTATAAAATTATAATCGTTTATGGATGGTTATTAGGGTTTAAGTCTTCACATAATGTTAATATAGTACGTATCCTATTTGCTCTTAAAGCATGGTGTACTAAAGTTGGAATCGGCATCGGTTCGGCAAATTTTCAAAATAAGAATCGGCATCGGTATCGGCAAACATTTTGGTATTAGCACATTTCTAGTCAGAATGCTATTAAATGGTTGTTAAGGAGTTGGGTTTAAGTCTCCGCATTTATAGTAATATAGATGGCAACAAAGGTGCGGATTCGGGTTCGGCAAAAATTCGTAGTTCGGATTCTGAGCCGGTTGTCAAAAAGCCGAATCCAAAAGCCGAACCCTTCAATGTTCGACAAAATGTTTACACACATTTAAGCAATATAAATATTAAATAACTCGTTAGATAAATCAATATTTTTTGTTTCCAGTCCCAAATCTCAGAACTGAGGTCGGGCACGAAATATATTAAGGTTTAAAAGTTATGGGGCTGGCATTGCATTGATATTCTGAAACAAATTATAGATATATGTGAAATTTGCAACATGCAAGATTCGGATTCGGTTTCGGCAAATTAGCAATGGATTCGGCTTCGGTCAAATCGTGGATACGATGCCACCTTGCTGAGGATTAAAATTGGAAATCACATCGAACTATTTTAAATCAAAAATCAGCTTACGCATTCACAAAATTTTGGTATCGGCACAACTCAAGAGAAAATTCAAAGTAAAAGCAGAATATCAAAATGAATCGAACGTTTACCACATGCTGTACTGCCATAAATATCGATAACCGAAACTCGTTTGCTATTTTCAGATAACAGCAATTCTCGCAGCGGTTTGTCCATCCGCCAGTCACAAACAATATTCCTCAAACGAAATGATTGCGGACACATTAATTTAAATTAATACGAGTGTCAAAGTTATTGTATAACATGAAGAATAATAGGCCATGTATTATATATACCACTAAGATAAAGCATATAATCATGTGAGACATGTGTGTCCGCTATGTGTATAAACATGCAATATAGTACAGTGCACTGTATGTAATATGCTAGCCGGCAGCATACGGTCGATATATACATATCAGGGTGCAACCGGAATTGCAATTTACCGGAACCGGAACCGGAATTTGAAAATTTTACCGGAACCGGAACCGGAAAGTGAAAAATGCATTTCACCAAAAATTTCATTTTGATCTTATTTTTTGCTCTATTATTTGTCAAACAACCTTAGTCGAACATAGGTATTTATTTTATTTGTTGTATTTTAGATTTTCGTCGTCGCCTGAAGTGAAATCCACCATTAATGGCTTATATTCGGAGTACAAGTGGCTTTCAAAAGAGGTTCTTAAAAATTAGCAAAGTTAAGAAAACGGCCAAATTATAACACCGGAATTTTTAAATCCGGCAAAAATTTACCGGAACCGGAAGGTGAAAAAATGCCGGAACCGGAACCGGAATTCCGGTTGCACCATGATACATATATATAGCAGACGATAGAAACAGGTATAAGAGGCCGGCTGCGTGTGGGTGATAGCGCGTTGGTTTCCCGATCGTACCTACCTAATCTGAAAAACCATGATGCAACTTGCAATTATCATGCGTACAGCAGCTGACCAGGGTGCAACCGGAATGAATTATAATTTACCATACATGACACCGAAAAATTCATTTTAATTTTCTTTTTTGCAATATTATTGGTGGAATAACCGTAGCTGGAGATAGATGTTCACTTTGGTTTATACTAATGAAATTATTTAATTTTTATCGTCATTTTTCAGCGAAATACATACCTTAATTTCCACCGACCAAAATTTAATAAATTCGTGTAAAAACTTACCGGAACCGTACGGTTAAAAAATGCCAGAAAAGAAATTGCGGTTGACCCCTATAGGTGACTTTGGGGTGAATAGTATGATATGAAGTGAAAATTTTCAGAGCGCTGCACACTGAAAGTAAAACTACATTTAGGTAAATTCGGTTAGTACGTATACGAAGCAAAACTAGGGATGTGCCGATACCAAATTTTTTGCCGATGGTGAACCCATGCCAAACCGATGCCGATTCCAACTTTAGTACACCATGTATAAATTAAAGATAGGATACTATATTACATCATTATATGAAGGCTTAAAACCTGACCATCATAAAGGATTAGAATTTTATAAGAACGGTTCAATTTAATTAATTTTTTCAAACACGAACGCAAGAAAGATATCAGTATTCCTGACCGGACGGCACATCCCTGAGTAAAACATTTATAAACCAGTTGTTGTGGGACTACATGTATAGAGCGAAGCTCGAACACTTTTAAGCAATTAACCTAATGCTTATTAATTATGAGCTAAGTATTCAGTTATCGGTTCCTGTTGGCACCACGATAATTGGTATTATAAAGTTGCGCTTTTGCGCTTGGCTAGTAAACGATATCAGCGTGCTGCGTCACTTGAGTACTTCTGTCCGGTCCCGTCTTTTATGTTTGTAATTTCACAAATACAATTAAATCCACAAATTATACTCATCATACCAAAGGCTCCAGAGAAGTCCAAGCACAAAGAGGGGACTTCAACCGGGATTACAAAAGCTCAGATGAGGGTGTTTGAACCGATGAATAACGGCCCGTAATCTCAAATGTGTGTAGCACCTAGCACCTATTACCAGTTGGTGACAGATTTTGTAACTTTCGAACCAGTAAATCCTGAGGCTCAAAATTCAGCAATTTTTCACACGATTTTCTCTACTCCTGTATACCAATTTTGAGTTCAACAACTGCAAATTATTGAGTTTGAAAACCTTAGTTGCTATACAGATTTGAGAATATGACCACTAGTAAAAAAGACCAATACATACGACGCCACTGAGTCATACTCAACGAACTTCTGTGAAGCTGGACGCTTTTGAGTTCCTGCTAATTCCTATACCACGTAACTGTGTAATTACCTTATGAAATATGAAAAGACGTAATCGAAAAAGCTTCTCATATTCAGCGTTGCAACAATAAGACGGAACAGCATTAATTACATGTTTTTGGTGCTTGTCAGAACAGTTCCGAACCATACATTTTATGATTGTTTGCTGGAACGACCGATACAGCTTGGATATATCCCTTGACTCACAGGCATAGGCTTAAGCTTCGCTCAGGTTTTATTATAAAGCTGAAGAGCCTCATGAATTATGCTTAGGTATAGGATTAAGCTCAATTTTTAGGCTATGCTTAGGCTTGGGCCTTAAGTTCTAGACTATATGTCAGCACAATTTTCCGCAGCTTGACACACAAGTGAAGCGACATAGGTAATAGAAATAAGAATTGACCAAAAAAACATAGTTGCGCGCAATGTGCATCTTCCCTTGTCAAAATTTTTGGTTTTAAACATAAGTCAGCTGTCTAGCAGAATTTGCATTGTTTTAAACTGAAATGGAAACTGAAACGAACATCGATTTTTACCGGAAATGGAAACGTATATCCGTTTATACCCTGGGCCATTAAAATTTATTTAAGCAGTTGGAAAACCAGACATAAAAATACGAGATAGTTTCGAATCAGCAAACTGCGGATTTTTTAGACAAGCGCACTACGCTATGCTTCTGGAAAGCGTAAAAATACAGTGCAATGATGTATATAGCACGTGCACAAACAAGCACGCACATACCATTGCCCCAAATTTCACCAAGCTTTGTGAACGACGGTTCCTTTTTGAACACGGCTATTAAAGTTTGACGAAAATCTTTACATTCCTATGAACAGTGTACGCTTAAAATAAAACCAGGGTGTAAATTTTGAAACCACAGATTTTCGCAGTTTACACCTTAAATTTTGTGGTATATTTTGTTTTCAGTTTCGTCCTTATACACGTTTATATTTGTACATAGCTAGTAGTAATTAACGTTTTATAATTATGATTATATTGAAACTTCTAGGATGCCCGCTGTGCCACGCAGTAGGACGGCACCTAGCCCACTGTCAGAACTGCACGGTCGGGACGACCCCTTCCCGAAAGTACTGCGGCTATATTTGATTTTTCTCCTAAATTTCTCCGAAAGATATGGCCACGCCGGGAATCGAACCTCGGACCTCTCGCTCGCGAGTCAAGCACGCTACCCATTACACCACGCGGCCGATATCCTAATTTCCTCTGGTGCTATATGTGCACGAGTATGTATATGTCTTAACATTACACTCTCTGCACATACACAAGCCGCGTATACTCACACCCACGATTTATCGATTCCGGATTTGCTTAAGAATCCATTGCGATGTTGACGAACTCGAATTTCAATTGTTAAGTACCCAAATAATAAGGGGTAGACTTATAGGTACTAGAGGACCAGGCGAGTTCATCCATTTCTGGTCTTAGTTTGCAGGTCCGGTCTCCGATTTAAAACTTTGAACATCGGCGAACTCGCTATTAATACACTAACCCGGTTAGAAATTTATTATGTGTCGGATTTGCAAAGTATTGGGTGTGTGTCCGTAATATTATGCAGGTTGTAGGAACCTCAACGCACCTTTTACTAGTATTTAACTACAAAATTACTCCGGTTAAACTCCAATTCTAATACTAAATACAACTCCAGTAAACAACTATCGGTTTCTATTTTCGGGATTTTGGTGGAGGTGTTGTTATAATGCTTGTGTGAATTGCTATCTATCAAGTCGCCACTTCACTATCAGAAAATTTTACGGACTGCAGGTTCGTACTTCAACTAAGACAGATCGCTCAGCATAATCCACACGGTTTTTGCAACTTTATTTAAAAGTTAAATGCACAGAGTAAAGTTATCAAATAAAGCACCAAATTCAGGCACAAATATTTTGCAGTTAAAATTACCTTTGCACTAATTTGGGAGAATGGGAAAGATAACTCTCAAAACAAATCACACCTTTTACAGTATAATATGTCCGCTCTTCAGTGCTTAAGCGTAATTGCCATTGCTAAGAAAGCACCCATTTCCGCCTAAGCCTAATAAACCTGCTGCGTACAGCTTTACCGTAAAATATAACTAACTTGACTGCTGCCGCGAGCCAGTCGTGTACATTATTTAACATCAGTCGTAGTGAGATTACATATATTAAGCGAAGCTGGAACACACGTAATGGAGGTTTGTAAACAATTTATTCAGGTTCCTCGCACTAAAAACCCCTTCAGTAATCCTAATAATTTGAGAAATAATTTAAAAGGCCATTATTTAGACTTGTCAATTAAACAAATATGCAAATTAGCTATTAGGATACCTCGCACCCAAAAACCGATAAACTGAAGCTGTGACTAATATATAAAATATATGTTAATCACAGTTTCAATTATAGATTATAGCTAGAACTACCCCATAGTACAGTTAATTTGCATATTTACCGGCATAACCGGTTTATCGCAACAATTACAACAGATTTACAAATACATGAAAAACCTAAAAACACCATTTATACAATTTACGCCATCTTTAAACCAGGGCGCCTAATATAAAGGTAATTAGGGGGGAAATATCAAAACCACTATTTCAGGGCAATTTTATATAATTTTACATGGCTGTGCCACCTACATTAAGAACTTATAACGTAATGAATTATACTGAGTGAAACTTTAAATCTCAGGATCCTTGATGACTGGTTCTTTAATGTTCTACTCAATTTGGTTACTAGCAGATAAATCTATTTGCAAAGGCTGCTTTATAACAATCTAAGCACGGTTTTTAAAAAATTTATATTTGAAATTTCATAAATACCAACTGCTGTTATAAACTGTGATAAGTTGGGTAGGTTCATGTTTTTATGCTGCAGTCATGAGGTTTGTTTTGCTTCTCTATGCATCCGTATGTCACATCCCCCGGTTTTTCTACAAGGTAGTTTCTTGACCGTCAACTTAAACATTTTTGTTGTAGCTAGGCAGTTTACCATTGCGTCCCCCACTGTGGTCACATGTGATAAGTTGGGTAGGTTAGGGTACGACGGTTTTCAGTTCTGAATTCTTGCTGCTGAAAACGAGGGACGTTCCTACGAGGTTTGGATCCCAGAACCCATGGCCGACAGACTCTTAGTCCAGTATTCCAGCGCGCTACCACTGAGCTATGCCGCATCATAATCAGCTGCTGAGATTTTTTGTTTTTATGCCTTATAAGAACCTCAACGTTATAAACATGTATCTTGGTTCTTCCATTTTTAGTGATGCTGCATATAAACGCACTACATATGCATCAGTATTGTAACCGATTTGCAGCATAAGCATTAGGTTTACTTTTCCTCTGTGCATCCTCACGTCACGTGAACTATTAGTGATTTATCACCTTGATAAGTGGCTATCCCCCCAATGACTGCCCCACAGCCTCTTTCAAGTCCATGATGGATGTGCCATGCAGCAGACTTTAAGCATTGTGCCTGTAGGGTGCAGGTGTGACCACTCGGCGACCAGGCTGATGGTCGACGTTTCCGAAGTCAGGGTACGACCGGAATTACAATTTACCGGAACCGAAATTTGAAAAAATTACTGGAAACATAACCGGAACCGGAAAATGAAGAATACGTGCCACTGAAAAATTTATTTTTATTTTTTTGCATTATTGTTCGTGAAATAACTCTAGTTGATGAAGATTCACTTTATCGGTTGTACTTTAGATCATCAAAATCGACGGAAGTGAAATCTACCTTCGATGATTTATTTTCGGCGATTGGCAAGGTTTATATACTATACTAATGAAACGTATTTAATTTTCATCGTCTTTTTAGTAAAATGTCTAACATGGTTTTTTTCAAAATCTGGCGTACGTGTTTTGGTGGGGTTTTTTAATTTCAGTGGGTTTTTCTTAAATAAAATGGATTTTTCAAATAGGTACGTTCGAAAAGACATATAATTACGTATGTATAATATATGCATACATGCATCTACGTATAAGTTTACAAATACGTATACATATAAAACGTACAATATATAGTTTAGCAAATGGAATAGTGCTTTTCAAATAATGGCTATATTTGTGACTGCCCATTATACCCATCCGGCCGGCTGAAAACTTGCTGGTAACTTTCCGATAGGGCCAGGGCTTACTTTTAAGACCCATTTCCGCTACAGTATATTATGCACTGAGCCACTATTTATAAACGGCGTACTTGCAAATTGACTATTATTAAATATTTCTTCTGCAATACAAAATCTTCACAAGACATGATACCCGCTCGCAATCTAGCATAAGTGGTGATGACAAAAGCGTCCGAGCTTTAAATCCTAGCTTGAAATTAGGTTTGAGCGGAAATCGAAAATACTTCGCAGAAAAGGTAAAACCGGCAAAATGCTGTTTCAATTGGTATTAACATTTTTTCACTCTTACTTGGAACATTTGGAAGGCTTGTGGGTTTCTAGTGGGTTTGTTTGAATTACGAGGGAGTTTTTTGAAACAAAGTGGGTGAAAACCCCCTATTTCACCCAAAAAACTCGTGATGTCTAAATTTTTACTGTCCAAAATTTAATAACGGAATTTTTGATTGCAGTAAAAATTCGCCGAAACCGGAAGGTGAAATAATGTCGGAATGCTCCAATAACGAATATCATCAAATCTGTCCGTAATGAGCTAAGTCTTTTGAGGTACGTATCAGGCTTCCCTACATGTGAATTGAATAACAAGTTTTGAGTTGCAAAGAAAACCATAAAATGTTTGTTCACAAAATGCCTTATAAGTTAGATTTTTGTAAATCGGCATAAGTTATGGCCGGGCCGGATAAAAATATAGCATTTTTCGTATATCTTGTAAATACCGATGTATGTAAAATATCTCTAGCAAGTATATAAATTGCTAATATCAAATACATACGTAAATCGCTAACATATCACGTGATATTATTAAGATGTATTATCAATGTTTGTCAATGTAACTTAGAAGACCGATTGATTCAGAACACTTTAATATGGGTCTGTTCATAACGAAACTATGGAGATTGTTCTTTTCGAATGAAGGTAAGTTTGCTTTGCTGAAACTGCAGATGACTGAGATGTGAGACGTCTTTTTGTGGCATGGACGTAGCCTGCATGTATGTACGTACGCATTTTACTTTGTATAAAAAATTTTACAAGGGGTTCCTGTGTTACTGAAAAAGTAACTGGAAACCTGTGCAGAAATCCCAAGGGGAGGTTTTATCCCCAGGCTACACACTTGATATTATATGGGTGTATTTGGCTGATCTCTGTCTCGCTTTTTTGAGTCTCGGTTGTTTGGAGTCGAGACCAGAAGTCAAGGATTCGGCAAACGTATGAGTGTATTGTTGAAGTAAGTGATGTCTGATGAATTTTCAGTTACGCAAAAGTTACAGGCAGATATTCTGAAAAACACAAGAAGCTATGAAAAATTGGAAAAGCTATAAAAACACAAAATAACGGAAACAGTATTAGAAGTAATTTATTAGGGATGTGTCGATTAATCGGCATCGGTATTGCTAGGCACTTTTCGTGATGTGTTTGAAAAATTAATTGAAACGAACCGTAAAATTAATTGAAAAGAACCGTTCTTATAAAAATATAATCGTTTTTGATGGTTAGGTTGAAGTCTTCATGATGATGTAATGTAGTATCCTATGTGTTTATTAAGCATGGTGTACTAAAGTTGGAATCCGCATCGGCAAAATTTCAAAATAAGAATCGGCATCAGCAAAAATTTTGGCATCGGCAATTCCCCATAATAATATATTGTGAAAACTTAACTTTTTTCGGTGATAACCAAAATTGATCGAGACCGTGGGGACGCAAAAAAATCAGTTGGACGCACTGTGGACTCAGCAGGCTAACATAAAATTTTTGCTAAACCGGAATGAAGGAATTTATTTATTCCGAATCCATCACTACGTAATTTACCGAATCTGAATCCGAACCTTTGTTGTCACTTTGCGCTGTGGATAATATAAATTGCATGGACGCATAGACCTTGGAACCGGACTAAAAAATTTCGCCTGGACGCAGAATGGACTCGGGCTCGATTTTGAAAAAATACCTTCAACCGGAGTTCCGGTTCTGCCGTTTTTTGACCTTCGATAAAAATTATATACATTTCTTTCGTATAGTAAATCTAGACAATCGCCGAAAACAAACCGTCAAAGGTAGGTTGCGCTTCCGTGGATTATGAAAATCTAAAATACATCCGTTAGTCTGGGGTAAGAATCCTAGCTAGAAATCATACATATCAGATCAAATTGAAAATATTATGTGAGAAACAGTTAACAGTTTCTAAAGATAAATTTACGGAGAGCATCTGCAAGAATAATTGCGTATCCCTTTGTAAGAGTCGCATTTCAGTTTTGCGGATGTGGACATCGGCAACGTCACTAACATGGGTATGATTAATTCATTAGCAGGGTGCAACCGGAATTATAAAATACCGAAACAGAGCCGGAACCTGAAAGTTACAAAATACCGGAACCGGAAAACAAAAAATTATAGTTCCGAAAAATTCATTTTTAACTCTTTTATCGCTTCTAACAGTGTAAACACACCATTTAGGTTGCTAAAATCCTGAAACAAAGTGCAGTAGCTGGAAACGTATGATCAATTATAAAGTATGACACAAATTGAAAATTTTAGCAATACACGCTTAAACAATTATTTTAAAAAAAATAAGTAACAATATGTCAATTTTTCTAAAATTTTCGAATGAGAAAAAATATTCAAAATTTTGTGCCTGAACCGGACAGTGAAAAATACCGGATTTCCCTACCGGAACCGGAATTTCGTTTGCACCCTGCTCATTAGCTTAGATTAATAAGTGGACCCTGGGGAATTATTTTTGTAAAATGCACTACAACGACATTCATATTATATATATGTGTTTATCTGTCAATATAATAAAGGAATAAAACAATTTTGTTAAGAACTTTAAAAATTAAAATGTTGCGTATGTGCATGCTATCTCTTTTTAGCATGAACAGGTCGTATATAAGTATCCGGTTTCGGCAGAAAATCGACATTCGGCTCCGGTATTTTAACTTAAAAGATGTTTTTTTAAAATGTCAAAAAATTGAAACCATCATTTGTATTTATGGCAACGGGCATGGAACGGATTGCTGAAACGGAAATAGTGTTTTACTGATGTGCAGGGTGCAACCGGAATTCCGGTTCCGGTTCCGGCATTTTTTCACCTTCCGGTTCCGGTAAATTTTTACCGGATTTAAAAATTCCGGTATTATAATTTGGACGTTCTCTTAACTTTGCTAATTTTTAAGAATCTCTTTTGAAAGCCACTTGTACTCCGAATATAAGCCATTGATGGTGGATTTCACTTCAGTCGATGATGAAAATCTAAAATATAACAGGTAAAATAAATACCTATGTTCGACTAAGGTTTTTTCACAAATAATAGAGCAAAAAATACGATTAAAATGAAATTTTTGGTGAAATGCATTTTTCACTTTCCGGTTCCGGTTCCGGTAAAATTTTCAAATTCCGGTTCCGGTAAATTGTAATTCCGGTTGCACCCTGCTGATGTGGTATTAACACCAAATTCGATAGTTTAGAATAACGGGGAGTTAAAAGAAATTTTACTTATAAATAAACATGTGCCGTTACGTATTATTAAGTCAATTGTTTTTCTGTACGTATAATTTCAGAACACAAAGTGATCATCGTTGGTTTAGATAACGCGGGTAAAACCACAATTTTATACCAATTGTAAGTTTAGTATATACCTGTGTGGTGGTGTACTTATTGGTTGGAGACAATCTAAAATTGATCGAAATATGTCTGGTTGCAAAAAAAATTAAGATTTCGGTTTGAATTCTGGTTCAAAACGAGTTGTGATTTCGTATCGGCTTCTGTTTACAAGTTAAGTTTTAAACGCAAACCGTGTGTTCTACGTAGGTGTCTAATTTTTGCGAAGTGTTCGAAAACACTGTTTCGCTAAAAGTAGAGATGTGCCGATTAATATTAATTTTTCCGGATACCGGGATATGGAGCCGGATAGTAATTTTTGTACTGGAACTGGAACAGGATGTTTTCCGGATGTAGAATCTAAATTTGTACACTGTTTGAAGCATATGGATTTAAGATTAATTGTTGACTTGGATTTTTCTTGCATTCATGTGTGAAAAAAAATAATTTAAATGGGCCATTGTCATAAACTTATAATCGTTCTTATGGTAATTAGGGTTTAAGTCTTCGCATAATGATGTAATGTAATATCCAATCTGTTCTTTAAGAACGGTGTACTAATGTTGGAATCGGCATTGGTTCTATTGGCATATTTTCAAAATAAGAATCAGTATCGGCATCGGCAAAAATTTTGGTATCGACCAGGGTGCAACCGGAATTACAATTTACCGGAACCGGAACCGGAATTTGAAAATTTTACCGGAACCGGAACCGGAAAATGAAAAATGCATTTCACCAAAAATTTCATTTTAATCTTATTTTTTGCTCTATTATTTGTGAAATAACCTTAGTCGAACATAGGTATTTATTTTATTTGTTGTATTTTAGATTTTCATCATCGACTGAAGTGAAATCCACCATCAATGGCTTATATTCGGAGTACAAGTGGCTTTCAAAAGAGATTCTTAAAAATTAGCAATGTTTAGAAAACGGCCAAATTATAATACCGGAATTTTTAAATCCGGTAAAAATTTACCGGAACCGGAACCGGAAGGTGAAAAAATGCCGGAACCGGAACCGGAATTCCGGTTGCACCCTGGTATCGACACATTCCTACAGAATTACAAGTGACATATTTCATACTGCAGCCATAAAGTTTCAAACTCCGCAAGTTTAGCCCGTTTTGTTATGAATTCTCAACTGCCGGAAACGCCTATTTCCAAATAGCAAGGTTCTGACAATATTGCTAACCGTGGAAGATGTGGATCAGAAATTCCACATATCAGGGTGCAGGGTGCATCCGGAATTCCGGTGCCGGTAAATTTTTACCGGAATTAAAAATTCAGGTATTAAATTTTAGTCGGTGGAAATTAAATAGATTTCATCGTAAGGATGGATTACGCTTCTTCGGATAATGAAAATCAAAAACACAACAGATAAAGTGGCTACCTATCTGCAACTAGGGTTATTTCTCCAATAATATTGCAAAACATAAAATTAAAACTAATTTTTCGGTGGCATGCATTTTTCATCTTCCGGTTCCGTTTCCGGCATTTTTTTGGAATTCAGGTTCCGGTAAATTGTAATTCCGGCTGCACCCTGGAACGTATAAATGTGTTGTAAAGTTAATACGTTAATTTTATGGACCGTGTGTAAAACTACTGCAGTTGTCAACCTGTAATCAAAGTCGAAACTAAATTTTGATCGAAATTGCAATTTGGTTGCAGCTTGAACACCGTATGTGAAACCGACACTGGGTAGTGAAAAATACCAGATTTTATAGTCGGGACCGCAATTCCGGTTGTACCATGGCATGGATATTTTTGATAAACATCAGGAGCGAAAATTGTGCATTTTGGAAAGGAATTTGTGTCCTTGAATTTTGAAGAGGACACCTTTTTGGTTCGCCTATGTCGTCGATTTTTACAACATTATGACAGCCAGAGCTTGTGGACAAGATCGCTTTTGTTAGTTCGCATATATTTTGGTTCTTACAGTATTGTTGAAAAGGTGGTACCAACTTTTATTCGCTCCGCTTGATTGTGCTCGTCTTTCAATCTTGGTAGTGGTCAGAGCTTATTGGCAACTTTGAGGTTTCTGTTATGTTGTTGCTGATATTTCAGCTTAATGGGTGAAGTATTTCATACAACGCCAACGATTGGCAGCAATGTTGAAGAAGTTGTATGGCGAAATATACATTTCTTAATGTGGGACATTGGCGGTCAGGATTCATTGCGGACATCGTGGAGTACTTATTTTGCTCATACAGAGGTAAATTTTATATGTATTGTTTTTCGCATAATGTGTACGTGAAATTTTACAACGATACCCGAAGCCGTCTTATGTCCAGGAAAATTTTTAAGTAAAGTGTTCGTATTCTCATCGGTGTCAATTTATTTAATAAGTGTTGAATAGTTTGATGTGTTTGTGCAAGATTGTTGAAAACAAAGATGAAATACCTAACATTCACTCAATGTGCATTTTTACCTTGTCTACTAAAAAGTAAAATAAGAATTCGTTGCTGCAATTTACTGGCTTCTCCACAGCGGGGGCCCCCAGCACTTTTCGAAATTTTCATTTTCCCCCCGGCGAAAATTTTGCCGCCCCCAGGAAAGGCCCCCGGCGAATTTTCGGCCGCCCCCCAGCAAAATGCCCCCCAGCAAATTTTTTTGCTGGGGGCCCCCAGGACTTTTCTAGGTCAAAAATTTTCAATGTTAATACGTAAAGACTTGGACTTCTTTTGAGGCGGACATTCGGCAAAATATGATTTTATATTACGCAGAGTACTCATAATTTTTAATAGCGTTACAAATACCCGTAGTAACTGATACAATTCAATAATGAACTGAAAAGCACAATTATATAAAGACCGTTTCAGGGCATACAGCATTCGAAAGTACCTTGCAGCAGCAAGTTCAACCCGCCTGAGCCTTATGATAAATTGAAGCTGTGACTAATATACAAAATATATATTAATCACAGTTTCAATTATAGATTATCTATATTTTATATAATTGTGCTTCTTTCAACTTTTGGTTAAGTTGTCAGTATATACGTAATATTAGTTGAAATTATTATTAGCGTTAGCGAGAAATTTTTGTCATGTTGACCGATGAGTAACCTTACGTTGAGTTGGAAACACGGTCTAGAATGAAAAAAATGGTCCAAAAAGTCGGTTTGCAGAATTTTAAGCCTGCCCCCCAGGACCCCCAGATCATCTGGGGGGCCCCAGGAAAACTGCCCCCCATCAAAATCAGCTGCCCCCCAGGAAACTCCTGGGCCCCCCCAGGAAACACCCCCGGCGGAAATTTTTAAGCTGTGGAGAAGCCAGATTTAATACATTTTGTTCCGGTAAAAAATCAAATTCCTACAGTATGTAGCTTAAAGAGATGCATTTTCTGACATTTTGAAAGGGTTGAGAACATTTTGTAGTCAATTAAGTCGGATCGGGTGAAACTTTTACAGAAATACTTAATTTTTCAATGGGAGGGCTGAGCTGTCGTCTGGCTGCAGTTCCGCTCTCAAACAATTTCCTGTATTTTTCACTGACTCATGTTTTCTGTTGTTCCTAAACATACTGCTATTTTTAATAATGTATATGAGGTGGCATTATTGTAAGCTTCGCAGCAAAATTCCACGCTAAGGTATTCTAATTTAAGAAGATAGAGTCCAAGAAGAAAATTTTACTAATATGATATGAATACGGTGCGTAACCGTATCCGCTGCAGAGCGTCTTTTACATTTCCCAACCGATTCCACTAAGTAATTATAAGTTTCACGAAAATTTTGCTGCTATTCGCAAGGAGATGCATATGTATATTGGTGCTCGGAATTTTACTACCGTGCGTAGCTGCTTGTCTAGACTGATATAGGTGTTACGCCAGAATGCTACGTGTTGTATGCTAGCGATAGCATACGTATCGACAAATACGTATAGTATAGTCGACAGGCAGACTACAGGCGCAGTGATAGTGCGTTTGCTTAAGTGATCCGCATACGTATAAAGTTCCAGTTCCTTCCTTGATTGCCCGTCTCCGGGAAATTTTTTCATGGCTACGCCAGTGCCGCAGTTCATATCAGCATCGGCGATAGAAATTGTGGCCTGAGGTAATTGCTATTTTATGTGCTGGATACCTGATATTTGCGGTTGTGGTTCCAAATATCATAAAACTGCTTTTTACATGTCGAAATACTAAATATTTCGCAGCGACTGCAATTCCGGGCACAGACATTGAATGAAAAATCCAAACCAAAAATTTATCTTAAATCCATAAACATATTTTTGGTATTGCTTAAGCTTAAGCTTCGGTTAATACAGTTGTTTTGGAAATTGTATATGTTTTAAAGATTCTCGCAATTACGTACATATGCGTAATTCGAAAATTTAGGGCTGCACCGCAGATTGGTCAATATAAAGTTTGTAAAATATTTCCACAACTTAACTAATATACACTAGTTATTTTGGAAAAAGGGTTGTGTTCTATAAAAACTTGGCAACGAAGCTCAGAGTTGGTTTAATTGTTATTTTTTTGATATTTTAGTATGTTATAATGGTGATAGACAGTACTGATCGCGAGCGCTTATCAATATCAAAACGTGAATTATCGAAAATGTTATCTCATGAAGTAAGAAAGAGTGTTATAATTAGTTGGAATTGTACCAAGACTATTGTTACACGACAAATAATTTTATTATAGGCTGTAAGCAAGCAGTGAAAACCTAGCTCACACTAACAGTAATCGACTGCGTGAACTGGTAGACAGACTGTTTACCGAAGTTATCGATAATATGTAGCGTAATGATTTTGTTCTGTTTCCGTATATATGTTAGGCGCAGCGTCTCAATTTATAATTGCCGTCGAAAAGTCAAAGAAAAAAATTTTCACAGTTTGGTGTTTGCGTTCTACTAACGTTTAGATTAAAATTGATGCTAAACCTCAATTTCAGTTATATATTAGAGATGTCCCGGAGCTGGGGCCGGGCCAACACGTTATTTGCCGGGTCCTAACGGGGGCCAGTTTTATATAAAATGCTAAATTACCAGCATGAAAAACAATAATATCATGCTCGGTTCTCGTTTCAAGAATGTGAAAACCGCAAGAAATTCCTGTGCACGGAATTCTTTATTTTCCCAGGGTGTGTAATACACACTACACAATATAATATGGATTTATTTTTACCACTGTAAGCCACCATATACGTATTACATATATCGTAGTTCATGTTGATGGTTTGTTATCGTTACGTGTTCTAACTTGGCCCGGTTGTACCGGCCTCTTTCCCAGTAATAATCTCGGCCACGGGACAACTCTCGTTCATATATACTACTGTATAAATAAATACCACGGGGTGCCACATGAGGTGAAAAACACTGAGTCGGAGTTCAACAAATTTTGCCGCAGCCAGAGGTCAGGGATCTACCGGATATTAATTTTACCTGATACCGGATAGTAAATTTTGCACAATAACCGGATCCAAATGTTAACCGGATATAGGATAGAAATTTGTGCACTGTTGGAAGTATTTGAGTCGTACAAAAATATGTATTTGTGCATTTGAGATTAATTTTTGGCTTCGATTTTTCATTCCATGTCTGTGTCCACTCTTGACTTTCCGGAATTGCAGTCATTGCAAAACATGTAGTATTTCGACATGTAAAAGCAGTTTTATAATAGATTATTTGGAACCACAACAGCAAATATCTGGTATCGGCATGTGTATACCGGATATTTCAACCGGATACGGATGTCGATTTTTCGCCGGATTTTAAACCGGACGCGGATATCCGTTCGATCCCTCCCAGAGGTAAAGTGAAATTAGGCAATAAATCTGATAAATGATTCACAGGATTTAAAGCGATCTGCGATACTTATATTTGCTAATAAACAAGACGTCAAAGGTTGCATGTCACCGGCTGATATATCTCAAGAGTTGAATCTTGCCGCAATGAAAACACACCGGCATCACATCCAGGCCTGTTGTGCGCTCACAGGCGACGGGTATGTGAACGTATATTTAATCAATTGATTGAGGGCATCGCGATATACTACGAAATACGAAATGTAAACAATGAACAGTGAGATAGTCGGAAAAGTTGTGGTTGAAATTAGGATATCCTGCTTGAACCAGACGATGTGAAGAAATACGCTCAAGTTGCATAAAATTACATATATCGATGTGGAATTGGGAAACTTTAATTACTGTGTTTGAAGTCAGATGCTGAAAAAAATATACTTAGTTGTGTGAATAAAACTACATAATATGCAGAGATGGAAGTGGAAAAAAGTAGATATTGCATTAGTAGCCAGGTGCTGTGAAAAAGTATGCTTAATTTATGTGATTAAAATTACATGCCTACATTGAAATGCGTCCTTGTGATTTTTGTTCTATCTGAGGTGGCCAGATCCACCCGCCCCGTGTGTCCCCAAGTCACGCGATTGACAGGTAATGGTGCTAAAAGTGGTTACAACTACAAAGAAATTAGATGTGGAACGTGGCGAAGTTTTATTACGCGGGTAAACGCCGCCGCTCAGTTACTTTAGTATAAAGTCGATATTAGGTTTCACATATTTACGGAAATCGCCAAATGTTTTGTTTCATTTTTTGTCATCATAAATTTCACCAGTGCATTTATTTTAGGCTACAAGATGGACTAGAATGGATGGTGTCACAACTTAATAGATAGCCAACTGACAAACAAACAGCCATATCCAACGCGGTAACCATTTCTCAGTGCGGAGTCAGCACCAATAATATTTTGTTTGTATGACCTTTTCGAGAGCTACGCGGTCTCGTTATTCTCACAAAGCTTTCTGTTCTGCTCACTACATTACTGAGACAGAACCAGCTCTGAGAAAATATTCAAAACTAGTATGGTTGGATGTTTATATGGAAAATAATGTGTTAGGTTTGAAGTGTAAACTGTGACTGCCTTTATGTTCCGTGTTACTCTAACGGAGCTTGTATTTATTGTTAGTTACGTAATAGGTATCTATGTTTTCTGACATACTATAGTGGTATACATACACAGAGTAAGAGGAAGTTCCAATGCTAAATTTTGCAGAGCCACTGCGGAAATTTTTCTTCAGGTTTTGATAAACTTCATAAAGATTTTGACAGTTTCTACAAATGAAGCTCAAAGCGAAAATTCCAAAATATTGGAGCTTCGCGTGAACTAAGAGGATGCAATCGAAACAAATGGTCTTACATATTTTAACCTTTTACGTACTCCCCTGCTCAATAATACACGGCCGGCACCCTTGCAGGAGGGTTGGATAATACCAGCGTTGCTGCTCCGGCCGGAATTCCCTCAAAAATTCAATTTCTGTTCCTGTTCATGTATTTAAAGATGCCGGAACCGGAATTCTTACGGCTTTGTGGCAAATTTTCTTAATCATTTGAATGTCTGAATTCGAAAAATTGTTATTTCAACTTCACCGTTATTTCAATTATTTCAATTGTGTAAATAAACTGTTTCTGGTGTGTTTTCGCAAAATTTAATGATGAAATAGCCTGAAAATTTGCTTAAGCTATTTTAGGTGTTTTTTAAAAAGTTCAACAGTAATTCGGTGATGAAAATTATATCAAATTTCGTTTCCTGTTCTGACAAAATATAGTTCCTGTTGGAACCCTGGATAATAAATGCTGTGCTGAAGTTTTACCCTAACTTTTCGTAATACTTACTCTTCCAGTGTTTTCGAACAAAACTTGCAACTGCGAGTTTTTGCTGCAAAAATTTGCACGAGTAATTAAATGGGGTTGTAGCCTAGCTTTAATCAAAACACAATCAAAAATGCCAAATAACACTTGACAAGCTTAACCGAACATAAAAGTGCGTTTATCATAAAGCATTTATCCACGCTGGTTTATTGCTTACAGGTATTCAGGGTATCTGTATCACACAGACTACATGACTCCCACCACGCCTGCAAGGTGGCGGAGTCGCAGGGATTCTCTTGAAAATTCTTATCACATGGCATCACTATTCGCAGCCAAAATATGTAGCTCTAAATTTTTTAAACTTAATTTTCACTGAAATCCAGTCGAGTTGCATGATCTGTCACTCATGACAAATATAGATGTAGCTTGCAAAATTTGCACCTACTCACAGTAAAAAGTTGCACGAGTGAATTAGGGCTGTAATGGACTGTAAAACAATAGGAAAGTTTTTTATTCATCGATACTTGTACGTAAGTGCAGTTATGTGCGTATTATAATTTGTATGTAAAATAGGTATGTGGCGAGTTACATTGAGTGGTGTATAGATGTATATATATTGCATATTCCTGTGGTGTATAGTTGAATATATAAGCATATTCCTAAGTTTCAGCATAAGGACAAGTGTATAGCAACTTAGCGTTGGCCTAAGCAAAAATAGTATAAAGGTGAAGCTAGTCTGTACGCCCCTCAAAGTAGCATTGGGCCAAATATATTGTATACATATGTATATATATCGTGGGTTATTTTGTTTCTGCTCATGTCGGTGCTATATGTCTTTGATGTGTATATGATATTACATTGTGTTGGGCCGATTTTGAATACCGAGGAACGAATCTGACAGAGTGAATAGCCCATGTATAGAACAGGTGCCTCCAAATTCTCGGGTAATATCCCAATTTCCAAAATCATAATTTCCCGGGTAATATATCAATTTCCCAAAGTAGCAATATCCCGAGTAATATCCCAAGTTCCCAAAATAGCAATATCACGGCTAATATCTCAATTTTCCTTGTGAAGTCCAAATATCCTTAGGAAATTAGAATCGACTTGGGCCGAGTCTTAGATTCAGAGTCCAGCTTAGACTTTAGTCGCAGTCTTAAGTTTGGGTTATTCAGCAGGGCCCAAAACCCCACTCAAAGTAAATCATTGTTTGGGCAAAATTTTTGACTGTGTTTTTACACCTTAATTGTAAGAACCGCTTAGTGCGAAGAACTTGGGGGGGCAGTAGCCCCCATCCTGCTTAGGATCCGTTAAAACAGCGGGGGTTGAGGGGAACGGCAGGCCCCTGAAAATTAACTCAGGAACTTGTCTTTTATTGTGTTCTCAAAGGGGTTGTGCCTCCCCCAAACCACAATACTGGGCAATTCACATAATGTTGAAATTGTACTAAACATTGTTGTTGTTTGTCTAATACATTTTTAAACAGATAAGCCTTAAAATGATATCACAAATAGTGGATTCCTAGCTGGTGTGTTGCCAGGATTTCGTATCCGGAGGGTAGCCAAATTTTTTAACAAAAAAGTCAATATATCATTTGAAATATGTGAGCAACGTAAAATAAAATTACGGTTTAAATTAGTACAAACCGGCAATTTTACCACTCCCATAAAGTTGAGGTTACCAAAGTTTTATTTTCCGACAGTCCTATTTTCCCGGACATTATCCTAATTTCCCAAAATCCCATTTTCGCGGGTAATATCCCAATTTAAAAAATCCCGAATGAAAATGGTTGCACCAAAAATCGGAATTTCCCGGCAGAATGCCAATTTCTCGGGTAATATTCTAATTTCCCGGGTAACATCCAAATTTCCCGGGTAATATCCCAATTTCCCAAAATCCCGAGCGAAAAAGGTTGCACCGAAAATCGTAGTTTTACGGCCTAAGCAAAATGGCAATTTCCATGCATAGGCAGAATGGCAATTTCTCGGCGCAGGCAGAATCGCAATTTCGCTGCAGAATCCTAATTTCTCAACATCCCAATTTCCCGGGTAATATCCGAATGTTTTAAAATCCGAATTTCCCAGGTAATAGCCCAATTTTCCAAACTCCCAATCTTCCAAAACCCCCAATTCCCGTAAAACCTAATTTCCCAAAACCCCAATTTCCCAAAATCCCGATTGAAAACGGTTGCGCCGAAAATAGCAATGCACCGGAGTATGCAGAATCACAATTTCCTGGCAGAATCCTTATTTCCCAAAATCCCAATTGCACGGGTCTATAGCATCCAAATTTCCCAAAATCCCTATTTCCCAGATATTTCAATTTCCCAAAATCCCAGGCGAAACTCATTGCACCCGAAATCGCAATTTCCCGGCAGAATCGTAATTTCTCAAAATCTCAATTTTCCGGTTAATTCCCAATTTGCCGGGTAATATCCGTAGATTTTTGGAGGGGCCTGTTCAGTACATGGGCCAAGTGAATTTGCGTCTGATCGTTGTCTGCGCAAAATATACACTGCCAATGTTTAACAATTATTCCGTATCCAGTCGCATCCTGTGTAATAGAAAATTTTATGCGCTGAGAAAGGTAATATGTTCAACTTTTCCGTTTTACATTAACAACAGGCTTCAATTGATGCTTGGAGACAAATTACAGGGTTTAAACATAGTGTAAAATAGTTTCAAACATGATTTATTTTTTGGAAACACAATTGAGGCGTGCAAATATTGATCGGGCTTTCTAAAATTTTAACGAAATAGCGAATGCATCGAAATTTTTTAAGATTTTCGGCCCATGTAAAGATCAGGGGCGGAACGTTTTCCTGTGGGACTGTAATAGAGTAAGCTTAAGCTTTAGCTAATTTGTTTTGCGTGGCTTACGCTTAGGCTTAGGAGTATGATCATTCTTACGCTTGGGTTTAGGCTTAGGCTTAGGAATATACTTATAATACTGTGCCGCCCATGGTCTTTACACTGGCCAGATTTTGGATGAATTTCGTACTTTGATTTAATTTCGAACCATGCAGCATATCTGTGACGAAAAATTGCGAGATGTAGATATACCTGATTTATTCTGAACGTGAAAATAACAGAATTTCTGTTATTTCTATAACAGAAATGAACGCCGATTTTTGCTGGAAACAGATATCTGGTTTCACCATGATATTAAATATTAAACTAGTAGGGAGCAAAATTACAGGAATCGTGTGGAAGATAAAACGTTCACTGCATTAATTTATCTACGTTAAAAATATAAAATAGCATATAATCCCTTTTATAGAAGTGCTAAACAAATGCGAATATTCACTCTTTCGGTGTTGGTAAATGGTGTTGTAATGTTTGAAGTAAACTTTTCTTGTTTTTAATATATTACCGGCACATGTCTAGTATAAATACCGCAGATGAGAGTCCCATGAAAGAGTTGAAATTGGGATATGTGATTGGAACGGAGAATTAAATTGTCACAGGAAATTATAGTGTACTTTCGAACGTCTGTAGTTTCCTCTTAGTAAACACACCTGGTTCATAACGCCTGCTTCCCATGATATTGTAGTCGCCTGAAAATGACTAAAATCTCGTACTTCCATATGTGGTACCTTTATACGCAAAACACCAGAACCCTGGAATTGTTCAACGGATCCACTTATCTAAAAAGCTGTGGTGAACAACTGCTGAAACCTTCCAACAGCGTTCACACGCTTTGATGTGCGATTATATACTAATACAGCTGCTGGGCAGGGTGCGACTGGGAAGCTCTTGCTCCATCCAGGATGTAACCTTTGTAATGGTAAATCATTTTAAGCTCAGTACACTGCAAGAAATGGTGAGTCAAATTGACTCTCCGAAATAGACTTCCTGACTACACAAACTGAGTCAAGATTCGACTCCGCCAGAGTCAAATTGAATATACATATATACATTAGGGGGTCAAACTATAACGCATTAGGGGAATCAAAATATACGACAACGGCAAACAGGATTAAGAAACATGGTTGTTTTTCCATGTATCGGTACAACCCCAGGTCTGCATTTGACTCAGGCAGTGTAAAATGTTTGCTTGAGGTTTCCGAAGATTTTTCACCCAATTGTTAAACCATGAAAATTTAGGCGTTTTAATTTTACGCTTCAAATTGTCCCTACGTGACATGTGAATATCTAAGGCGTTGTTTTCCTGTTTCAAAACTTATTTCTGCTGCAAAAATTTTGCGTTAATGGGGGTCTGCCGCCCCCAAGCCTCCTGCACTAAGCATATTATTGAAACCGTTAAAATGACAGAAATAGTTTTGAAGTTTTATGCTCATCCATGCTTACTATTCAAATCGCCGGGGGGTCCATAATTTGTCTCAATAAACGTGAAAGATTGTGGCGGGGTAAGTTTTTCCTTGTGAGGGAAAAGGAGGGGCGGCAGCCTCCTATCCTGCCTAGTTTCCCTTCAAATCGCAGTGGGGTACCGCAGTTTGTCTTTACGTGAAAGATTATGGCTGGGGGAACTATAGAAGTGTCTTAATTACTTTTTAAATTTTAAGTTTTTCCCGTTTTCCAAACAAAACCTATGGTTCAGATTTTTCTGCCTATTAACCAGGGAGAACCAATATATACGTTTTATATTTTCCCGTTTTCCAAAACAAAACCTATGCTTCAGATTTTCCCGACGTGAAAAATGTCGGAGCCGGAGGTCATCGAAACTTGCCGGTGAGGTGAAATTATGTAGTAACGATGATGTTTAAGTTAATTTTAGCCAATATCTGCAATATTCTGTTAATTTGTTTGGTTTTCGCTAATTTTCTGCGAATTTTCGGAAATTCTTTCCTGAAAATTGTGACAAAATTTAAAACGAAACGCGTTCAAACAGATAAATTTTGCAAAAATATGCAAAATTTTACTACCGAAATTGCTAGAACCTGCGGCGAAAACTTTAACGGAGCTGGAGGACGATTTTATGCCGGAGCCGGAGGCAGACCTCCGGTTGTACCCTGCCACCCAGGTGTCACGGGCAGATTTTTCCCCCTTGAAATTTCTGTCCGGGCAGATTTTTTCTCCAAATGCTCTGGCAGATTTTTCTCTCCAGAAGTATCCGCCCAGACAGAATTTTAATTTTTTGAGCGGGCAGATTCCACCCCCGCCCGGGAAATTTCTGTCCGGGCAGATTTTTCCTCCACATGCTCTGGCAGATTTTTCTCTCCACAAGTATTCGCCCAGACAGTATTTTAATTTTTTTGAGTGGACGATGGTATATATACATATCAACTGAAGTACTCACTCAATTTTCTATACGCAGTTTCTTTTTAGGGATATAATTTTAAAAAAAATCATACTTAACATAAAATGGATTTAGAATATAATGGAATATTGGATTATGTGAAGAACAAGAAATATCCCGAATCATGGTCACAATTAGGGCCAAGTGTTGCCAAGAACCTAAAAAAGCGTTACACCCACTCCAAGGTAAAACAGTGTGGTACCACATTGAAATTGATGTAGTATCCATGACTGAGTCATTCAAAGGGAATAAATTTATTTTAGTGATTTCTGACTTTTTGTCAAAGTGGCCTGAAGCCATTGTACTACCCAGTAAATCTGCAGTTAGTGTCGCCACTGCACTTTATGACATTTTCCTTGACAAGGGCTTTCCCGCGGTTGTCTTCAGATCAGGGCAGGGAATTTGTCAATAAAGTGTTAGATGAGCTATTCAGCATTAACAAAATTGAACGTCCAAGTTATCATCCGCGCTCCCAGGTGTTGTTGGAACGCTATAATCAAACACTCCCAAAAACTCTTTTGAAAATGGTGGCTAATGACGACATTAGAAATTGGAATATGTATCTCAAAGAAGCTCTGTTTACCGTTGTGCTCCTCAATCAGGGACAAGAGTAAAACCATTCGAACTAATGTATGGAAGAACTGCTCAAATTGACAACGCTGAAACTGTGCTCAATACCAGGACTGTTTCTCGCTTGTTGCCTGAGAATAAAGCAACAGAAAATATAGCTAAAGCTCAGAAAAAAATGAAAATTGTTCACGACCGTCGCCGAAAAACAACAAAAGCTATTTGTGAAGGCGACGTTTCGTTGTTTAACGCCATAAAACTGGGTCGAAAAGGTTCGACACAGGAACATGCATGGAGTGGTCCATTTAAAGTTGTGAAAGTGCTACCAAAGAATAGAGTTCAACTAAAAATATTGCCACGGATAAAACCCTCGCTACGATTTATTCATCTAGTCTACTAAAAAAGTATATTAAAAGGGATTCAACTACCATAAGCAAACAGTCAAAAACGACCCAAAACCGATGTTAATAGCAATCTTGTCGAATGAAAAGTTATTGAATGCATTCATCTCACTAATGGTGACAAATTTGATCTATTAAATTCGCGGCGGCTTAACGACACACATCAATGCCGCGCCAATTTTGGTTAGACAGCATTATCAAGATATTCACGGAATAAATTACACTTTAACACTTGAAATTTGGTACGAAGGTGACTCCACAGAAGGAAAATTTATTCAAATTCACCACGTTCGTGGTAAACACTGGCTGTCCACGGCTGCAGATGGTGTTATTAAAGTATACGATCCGTTGCCGTTTAACCTAGATGTCGAGCTTCAGCGGGTATTGTCTCGTGTGTACGCCCACCTACAGAATCAGGGAATTATTCGCCTGTCAATTACACCAGTAGTATAAGAACAAGGGTTTGATGACTGTGGGCTCTTTGCAATAGCCATATGGTGGACCTAGCTATGGGTACATGCCCAAGTCACAGGATCTATGACCAGCAAGTTATGCGCGGACATTTGTACGAATGTTTTGAATCAGGCATTATAAGTGAATTTCCAGGAATATAGAGGGAGAACAAAGAATCTTTAGAGTTTATAACTTTCGAGGTCATATACTAAATTAGCAGAAAGAAGTGTACGTATATACTTGGTGCTACTTTGGTAATTTTTTTGTATTCATTTTGTAAATTTGTATAATATTTGTATATATTAAAAATTCCGGGGAGAAAAATCTGCCCGTGACACAGGCATAATCGGACCGTTTAAATTTTCCACTTTTTCCGTTTTCCAAATAAACTTTACAGTACAGATTTTCCCTACCGAACCAGGGTATATACAGGGTTATGAATTTTACAGTTTTCCACGCAAACAGTGGAGTTCCTAGCCGGCAGGGTGCAACCGGAGGTTAACGATACCGGAGCCGGAGGTGAACAAAACTTGCCGGAGCAGGAGCTGAGGCGAAATTAGGTAGTAAACATGATGGTTAATTAGTTCATTTTATCCAATATCTGTAATATGTTGTTAAGTTGTTTGGTTTTAAGCTAATTTTATGCGAAATTTCGGAAATTTTCTGACAAAAGTATTAAAATATAATGCGCTAAACGGATAAATTTTGAAAAATTATGAGAGAACTTTACTACTGGAGCTTCCGGAACCTCCGTCGAAAATTCTACCGGAGCCGGGGGCCCCCCCCCGCTCTTCCCCCATAACCACCCCACCGGGAGTGCCTCCGATGCCCCCCCGCCCAATCTTCCCCCCATGAAAACAACCCCCCCTCCTCTCCTCCTCGGGCCCCCCACCCAAAAAGCCCCCCCCCAAAACCGCATTCCCCGGAATTTTACTCGGATATTATCCGGGAAATTGCGATTTTGGGATATTACCCGGGAAATTGAATTTTAGGGGTCAAAATATAATGGGGTTGAAAATATAATACAGTAGGGGAGTCAAAATATAATGGGGAGTCAAAATATACCATACCGTTTACCAGAATTCCAAGTGGGTGAAGAATTACAATTTTTTACCTGCGCGCTTTGCAATTCTTTACCGCTGGTATATCCGCGTGAATTTTTTTACTCTTCGCGTTAATCCAGCGGGTCACGTGCAGCTCTGACGTAGAGTCGACTTGTAAAGCAAGTGAGTACAATGTGTATGCGAAATGATGCATATGACGCCGTGTATTATAACTTTTAGCATGTGTACTTCCGAAAGCCACACACGTTTGGAAAATCTTTGGCATACACATTCCCTTTGATATTGCTTGAGTACCACAATGAGTACTAAACTGAAAATCCGCACTCAAGATGCGCATCACCACTAACGTATTCATTTAATATAATAATGTATAATAGTAACTTTTAACAAATAAACAAAAATGGGTATAATTGAAATTTTATTCGAAATCAAACAATTATAGCACCTTATATCACTCAGCTGTAAGTAACGTGAAAAATATATGGGCCGGGTATCCTGGAAATATGTAATTTTTAATTACTGCTGTTGCGTCTATAGTATCACATACCTCTTACCAAAGTTGTTTTCAGGAGTGATTCCAGTCGTTACAGTGAAACCCATCGCTGGGTAAAACAATTGTTTATGTGAAACCAACCGTTAGGGTGAAATCAATCCATGAATGAAAGCAGGGAAAGCAAACATTAGGCCGAATAAACTTTTTTCGTTGGATTTTTCTGCCAACTACGTACTACTTATTAATATTGAATACGTGAGAAATCTATTGTCAAACTATGAGAGTACCCAAATAAGGACCCGCGAAAGGGCTGGAAACAGTACCTTGTTAATATATCAACGACCCTTCATGCTCAATTCGCAATTCCTCAGAGCTCCTCTGCCATAACGAAGTTATACTTTTTACAACTAAAAACAAACACCGAATATCTATTTGTTAGCGCTCGCAGCCAGCTATGGTCACGATTGCCAATACAAAGAGCAGTTGTTGATCAAAATACGTAAGCCCTGTGCAATCTCATCAGCTTAGATCTACGTCTAACTTAGGGTTTTTTACCTTTTGGTATACACATTGATTCAGGATTAGGCTAGGTTTGATTCACGCTTAGGCTGACAATCAGGCTTAGGCCTAAATTTCTGAATTGTATTCGGCACCGATTCAGTAACAGGGGGTGGCATTCATCACTTTCTCCCTTTCGAATTCTTTTTCGTTTTCCGTTGCTGCGCCGCTTTCAATCCACGTGTATCTTTTTTCATTCGCGGATCGACCACTTTAAATCGACCCTTTACTCCGGCTGGTCTCCGCGCTCGTTTGCCCACTTGACCTTTCTTTGCAACGACGTAGGTTACTTCTGGCTTTTTGTTTACAGACGCACGCGTTGCTTTATATATTCTGAATAATACAATAGGTATACAAAATTAACGTTAAACAACTTCAACGATAACCGATTAATGTACATTGTAGAATTATACATAGATACACATCGGGGTTCCACCGGAATTCCTGTTCCAGCTGGCCTGCAAAATTCAATTCCTGTTCCTATTTCTGCATTCAAAGATGCAGGAACTGAAATTTACGATTTTGTAGCAAATTCATCATTAGAAACTCTGTCTTTGAAAAATTAATATTTCGAAATGAGTGTTTTTGCAATTAGTTCAATTTGTTAATAAACTAAGTGAAAATTCGCTAAGTCATTATTTGCATGATTTCTAACAAGTCCAACAGTAATTCGGTGATGAAAATCATTTGAATTTCTGGATACGGTTCTTGCAAAGAAATTAAATTCCTGTTCATGTCACTGTACATCGTACAATTCTACAAAGGTACACAGATTGCTATCTGCAGTACGTAGAACACTATGGTTTCAAAAGTTATTACTAATTGTTGAAAGGTGTCACACGCATGCCAGAATACCGCCATAGATCCGAATAACCATTTCACTAGGAATGATTTCTATCTTTTGAACTTTCCGCCTTAATTTATTATACTAACTTATTAATTTCGTGTGCTTTCTCTTTTTCTGACAATTCTTCGTTGTTTGCAATTAGATTCGATTTCTTTTTAGCTTTTTCTAATTTCCGCAACACCTAAAACAATGAAAAGCTGTGATATAACTACATACAAATAAATTGCAAAATAATATAACATTTACGTGCTTGTGCTTAATAAATGCAAATTAAAAATTCTTCAATGAAATAAAATTTTTCGGCAGAAATATTATTAGAGACTTTCAGGGACTGGGATTTCCAAGACATGGCTGGGTTTCCGAGACATGACTTAAGTTATAGATTCTTGCGTTTGCCAGATTAATAGAATCCTACGTCCTTTAACTTGCCTGCTTTCTTACTAAGTTCATAAATGGGTTTGACTCAGATGTCGACTTTTAAGCCCAGTCATTTTTAGTGCTTCGAATGACATCGTGTTATTTAAGAAGTACACAACGAAATAGGTCGTCAGAATACTAAATTAGCAATATATGTTGTCATATAACGTTGGTATAAAATTTAAAACAATACTGCTCGTCTACAAACTATTCTTTTAACTGGGAGAAGCGAAACGCCGAACGAAACTCGAAGTTTCGCGAAGTGTTTTATGTTTTGCATTCAGGGGTAGAAATTTAGATCGTCTGTCCGAATCTCAGTAACCGCTGAAGCGATTATGATAAACTTTTTTGTTTGTTTTACGATTTTATCGTGTTTATTAGCTACAGGCTAATTTGTATAATTGGTTAAGCCTAAACTAGAATTTTTTCATTTTTTCAATAATTATTAGAGTTGCATGCGATCGAATTTCAGTACTAAAATGTTTTTGGTGTAAGGAATCCAAATATATTGTTTGCAACCCTCCGAAACCGATAAATGAAAGGTTACCTAAAAACTAATTTGCATATACGCTCAATTGTTTGAGCCTGAATTAGGAGTTTTTAAATTATTTCAGTTATTAGTAGAGTTGCAAGCAATCTAATATCAGTATCAAAGGGTTTTTGGCTGCGAGGAATTACAATAAGTTGTTTAAAAACATCAAAAAACATAGCTGAATGGTTCAGCCTAAATTAGGGTTTTTAAAATATTTTACTAATTATTATGGTTACTGAAAGGTTTTTTGCTGTGAAGAATCTAAATAAATTGCTTGCAAACCGCCAAATCCGATAAATAAATAGTTAGCTAATGTCTTATTTGCGCATTAAGTTTAATTGTTTGAGCCTAAATTTGTACTTTTTAAGTTATTTAACTGATTAGTAAGGTAGCAACCAATTCAATTTCAGTACTAAAAGGTATTGGGCTGCAAGAAATCGAAATAAATTTTTCACAAACATTCAGTTTGCTATTAGCTAATTTGCATATTAGCTTAATTGCTAAGCCTGAATTAGGACTTTTTAAATTATTTCACTAATTATTAGGGTGAGTGAAGGGTTTTTGGGTGCGAAAAATCTGAATAATTGTTTACACACATCCAAAACCGATAACTGTATAGCTAGCTAATAACTCATTTGCATATTAGCTTAATTGCTTAAGATGTTCGAGCGTCGTGCAATACATGTAGTTCCACTACGACTGGTAAGTTGTAGGAACATAAAACATCCCGCGTTGCTCAAGTGATGTGCAATTTTTTCTAGTTTTAATCGCTTTACCAAGTTATTGGTTGATTCACTAATCTAAACTATGAAAATTGAAAACTCTAGCAAAACTAAGCATATATATTCAATTAAATAAGTCCTTTAGTTGGAAGAAACTATTTGCCAAATATCCGTATGAAGTCAAACATTGCGGTGAAAACAATAGTTGAGCTGAAACCAGTCGTTGGGATCAGGGGTAGTCGCTCCGTCAAAAATCGAGACTACGGATGTTTCGATACCAAAATTTTTGCCGATGCCGATTCTTATTTTGAAATTTTGCCGATGCCGAACCGATGCCGTTGCCGAATCCAACTTTAGTACACTATGCTTAAGTAACGGATAGGATTCTACATTACATCATTATATGACGATTTAAACCCTAACCATCATAAATTGATAGCAACCTAACTGACTGTTATGTGTAAAAAGTATCGGAAAAAATCGGCAATTTTTTGCAGTGCCGATGTCGACACTCACGAAACGTGCCGATTATTACCGATGCCGATTAATCGGTACATCCGCAACCGAGACCAAGACTTTTAGTCTCGGTGATGGTCAATTTTTAACCGTTACCAAAATAAAAATAAGATTTTTTAACAAAAGTTTTGAATATTTTTATCTGTTCTGAATTTCAATTTCATACAATTATTAAACTAATAAATCGCCGCCAAACTTTATTTTTCGTTTATTTTTCAGTTGTTACTGTCGCCATACCCTTCGAACAGGCTCGGGACAAATTAAGCTGTCTCAGAACACCCTCAGTACAACCCTAATTCAAAGCTATCGTGTTGGTTTTGATCCCGGGCCAACCGAATAGACTGGAGAATTTTTTAACATAGTGTAGACGTTATAAATGCGGATTACCCATAATTTTTTACACAATGCGTTAAATGTTTTAAACGCGAAAATCCAACTATTAGTGCTTTGTCAAAATAAAATCAAAGTGTTTTGGGTTTCCTTTCCAAAAGTAGAATTTTGGGTAACAAGAGGGGTCATTCGATTTCTCAAATCACAATCGTTTGCTGTCTGTGTTGGTATGCGCAAGTACTTACGGGCCAAAGCTGTGATCCAAGGAAACTTTTTTGCGCTTGCTTACGGCTTTTTCACCTCTTTGGTCTCGATTTGAAAGCCATCGAGGGAAAGCCGGATGGATAAAAAGTTTATATGATGTAGAAGCTGAGCTATTCCGCTAAAAAGTGCTTTGATCCATAACTTCAGAAAACCACAATCGTTTGGCAAATCCTTTAGCATATAATCTCTACTTATTAGGCTTCCATTGTGCAAAATTTGAACTAGACAGCTTAGATATTACTACTTGAGCACTATCATGAGAGTTAAGCTCGAAAACCGCATTTGACAATGCTTAGGTTACGTATCGTGTAAGTTGCAACTTTATTAAAACAATAACAATAGTGTACGTTCCCCGATAATACCAAAGTATCCGAAACAGAATCGACAGAAAGTTAAACGAAAATAGCCATTTAAACAAGATGGACAACAAACCTTTTTACGTTTTCGAGCTTTTGCTTCGGCAATTTTTTTAATCGGGCGAGCGTCAATATCTTTTTGCAAGTCTCGATAATACTGAATTTGCTCCTGAAATGTCAAAATAGTCTGTACAAAGGATAACGTACAGTTTGGTTCTAAACGATGAATAGTGGAATTTAATTAGTTTATATTTTGCAAAAACAGTGTAAAAACTCATTCAAAATCGAAGTCACGCCATATCTCTGAAACAAAACAGTAGCACTATTTAAATAAAGTCAATGTCAACGTTTTTAAACTTGTAGTTCCGATTTTAGTGCTAAACTAGAGGCCTTAATAGAAGACTACACATAGATATAAGGAACGCGATTTTTCCCTGAGAATTCAATTCCATCAAAGTCTGAAAATGACCAGAATACAAAAAAGTAAATTAGGATACCGTCTCGCACTTTCATAGAGTGTAAACTTACAATAAACTTAGAATTCTTTCTCCGTTACATGAAAATAATTGTATGTTAATGTTTTGAATGAATACATATAAGATTATTTCAAATACTATGTTTCAAATAAAATAGAAAATGAACGAAATTAAACAATCGTAAGATAGAAAATACGACTATGTACACTTACCTTAGTAACAGGATAATTCTTTCTCATGTGTTTGCGTTCATCTTCAACAAACCAATCAGGCAAATTGTCGTCGTTAAAGGCGTATCTTAAACGTAGAACCGTACTTAAGTAACGTCATGAAAACATAATTAATTTATCAAAACATTTATTAACTGTTCCATCGCACCAGAGCCAAGATTTAGGAAGTAATTTTTGATACCAGGAATGAATAATGCGTACTTTAAGACGGTATATAACTAGGTACATTCTAAGCGCGAAAGTATGTACCAAAAGCACATTGCATTTTTGGCTACACCCAATTTCTGGGGTAGGGGGTGAAATTTACCGATTCTTTCAGTTTAACACGCAGAAATATTCCAAATATAAGGTTGCAACAAGTTTCGAGTCATCATCGACTCTTGGTGATACAAAATGAAACCAAAAATATTGCTGCTCAGTAAAAAACGTGACTGCTGGGCTTGGTACATACGATTTGCGACTCTCTGCTCTTACCTATTGTATCCCCAATCGATAATCTCTCTTCGCTTTTTCTTCGAATCTTTCAATTGTTCAGCGACAGCAAGGGCGTGTGCGCTTAACTTGATTTGCTTTGCAGGAATTGGCGCAACCGTTTGAGCTAAAAATACACAATTTGAGTTTTCGTTGAACAACTTCGCCTATAAGGTATCAATTAAATATTTTAGGTGTTTGCTTAACAAAATTGCCCAACTCGTTCGCACTAAAAATATGCAACACAAAAACAGGTTTTTGCGTGTAAAACAAAGGCCTAAAATCATCGTATTGACAACACATTTAAAGACTACAATTTTCCTCAGTTACTGAAAAATTAAACGTTCAAGTCATCAGCAACCCTACGTAGTTTACGTTTCTTAGGATATCGTCCGCTGCAATATGGAAATAAGCGATTGGAGACAGAAAGGTAAAAGCACATCCGTAACTTATAGGGGACTGCCCGCTAGGACGCTGGGAAACTGGGACGCAGGAAGACTTTGACATGGGAGTCCGGGAAACAGGGAAATTGGGAGTCCATTAAACTGGGACGTTGGGAAACTGTGAAATTCCCAACGGGTACGATTAAGCTTTGGCTTGGGTCTGACCATACATTTATGTTTAGTCATAAACAAAAGCTTAGGTTTAATGATGTTTTGTTCGACAGCCAGGTTTCTATGCCGCGTTTTGTTTTCCCGCCTGAAATAAGTTAGTTCCCTTATAGTTAACATGGGCCCAGATGTTTATATTTTTAAAGTATGCTGATGCCGATCCCAATTTTTTACACACGATGCTTAAAGAATAAATAGGATACAAAACTATCTCATTATAAATGCGACGGCTTAAATCCAAACAATTATTAAATATTATAATTTTATGGAACGGTTCATTTCAATTAATTTCTTTAAACACAAACGCAATGAGAGATAACAGTTTCCCAGATCCGACGCACCGGTCTCGTCCACAAGTGAAATTCATAGCATTTCAGCTCACTGTTATGTCCAAAAAGTATCGGTAAAAAATCGGCAGTTGTTTGCAGTGCCAAAGCCGATACTCACAAAAAGTGACGATTTTTACAGATGCCAATGCCGATTAATCGACACATCCTTAATCACACATCGGCTTCAAATGTGTAAAATCAATATCCGGTTATTCCATGGTGGAAACCTACATTCTATTGCTATCACACGCACAGCGAAAAAACGAAGTATTTCTGAATGTAACGCAGGTTAGCATCATTAACACATAAATTGTTACCTGTTTGCAAATCACTTTTCGCGTTTTCTTTATCGATAGAAAAAGGCTTGTTTTGAGCTTGAGTCAAATCTTCTTTTTTCTTGCTCGTGCGCTCACGAACATTTTGAAATTTAGAAGCAAATTTAATAGTTGCATGTTTTCCTGTTACAGGCTTCTCGACATTTTTTGAGCCGTTTTCTGACACGTTATTTTCAGAAGGCAAACAGTCAACAATAACAGCGCCTAAAACAAGAAATGAAACACTGTAAATACAAACTGATCTCTTTTGATGAGACTCTTTCTAAAAGTCAACAGCCACAATAATCAAACGCCGCAGGAAAAGTAGACAACATGAGTTTGTCAGTTTGTCAATGGGAATGCGTCAAATTATTCAGCATAAGCTCGCGCGTTACGCTTATAATGTATCAAAGATATGTTCTTGGTTGCTCTTATAACGACTGACATATTACTGCAATCTCTGCAACGCGAATCATTTTCCGACACACACTTCTAGCGCTAGCTTTTGGATGGCGTAAGACTTGCAAGTCAAAATATTTCATTGGCAAATTGTTATGCGGTGCCACGTGACCAATAATACAATTCCTGATTATCAAAAAGTATAGCGTCAACACTTAGCGTTTAACGCCAGATTATACAGATAAATTTTTTACCATTGCTCTCTTTGATCTTATATACCCGACTGGCCAACTTTATATCTTGCTCCGCCTCAGAATCAAAATCATCGATATCGATATTCTCGTTATCACTGACGTGACTACATTCTGCAATAATTCCCGAGTTCGCTTGTTCGGCGACAGTCGTTTCTTTGTTGTTTTCCACAGAATTTTTGTTGGCCTGTTGACAATAAAAAGTATTAAAAACTAAAATTTCAAAATTGCTGCAACAGCGTTAGCCACTATCCTACATATGCACTTAAAGATTTTGTAGGTAAGAAAATTCGACTACTTCCTTGTTTAAAAACATGTTCCAAAATTTCTGTAAAATTGATCCAAAATATAAAAACCTTTACAGTACTTCATTATTTAGTATTTATTGACGTGCCGTTTCCTGCAGGTCGAACAATTTTCTCGCAACACCTGCTTGCAAAACTGTTTACTTGAAGTTATACCCTCCCGAAATAAAATCGCAGCTGCTACCTCGGCAGCCGACACTGACGCCCCCTTCAACGTTGACAATACGGATGAAAACTTTTCGAGCGAAAACATTTCATCAGAGTCCGCAAAATCCACTTTATCGCCAGGAATCACCATTTTCAACTGAACACGATCGCGTAATTTACGTTTCTCCTTCATTTCTTTTCTGCGTATTCTGCAAAATAAATAAATAAAACTACACAAAACAAAATATACTTAAAAATTAGCTAGCAGCTAGCTATACTACTTATCAATGTTCCATCGCGTACTATGAAAACGCATAGTAATGCGCCGTGGTTACTTGATCTGAATGGAAAATGACAGCGATTAAACAAAAACAAAATTTTACACGAACAGAAATATGAACGGAAATTTTACTGCAACGGAGGTAGGAATTAATGCGAAAGTTAGTCTCGTGCAACGCGTTGTTTATAGCAAGAGCTTGCTTTACAAAAACGATGCAACATTTAAAAAATCTTCAATCATTGCCATAAACATACAATAGTTTTCAAATAAAAAAATTACGTTTCTGAATAAAACTCAACACAGATTTCGAAATTTTACCGTTTCGCATTTTTTGCTTCTTCTGTTCGCAGCGCTTCGATCTCTTGCTTTAGTGCATCGGCTTCACAATCCTCACTGGATTTATCATTGATAATATTGCCTTGTATACTTCCTTTATCCGAAGCATCAGTATCTAAATTCCCGTTTTGTTGCATTTCCGTTTGTTTCAAATGATACAAATGTGCCCGCATATCGCGACGCCATTTTAAAAGTAGTCTAAAATCAGGTACAAAAACGGAATGCGGCATATCATGTTTGTGAATTTTGCCTGCCGTGTTATTCGAAAGATGAAATATGAGGCAAACTGTAATAATAGAGTCAGCATAAAACCAGAATCGCGTCGTGAGATTTAATCCAAAAAATTATGCTTGTGTCCTCGCTCACGAGCGATCGTTTTATGAAAAGATGTCGCAAAAGTTCGCTCGTTATATACGTTTAAATAGGAATATATTTTTTGCATTTGCGATACCGATGTCAGCAAAAGTACATAACTTTTCCTACGGAACGACAACATTTGTGTAGTTGTTGGAATTTTATAATTTCATGAATTGTCGTTTTCAAAAATTGTAACTTTGAAACTCCTTTGGTGCCGCTTATTGAATAACCTTTAACAGCCCTTGCGACTGACCCGCTGTCAAAAAATGCAGTGCGCCCACATAGAATTGTAAATAGACCTTCCCACCAAACAAAATTAATGGCTACGCTCCTGATAACAAACTGTATTTTTCCTAGTTAAAGTACTTCATATATAAAAAATTAGCGCTTCCCAGCAACAAAAAGTTAAGTTGTCACACAAAAATCTACGGGCTCCTAAACAATCAAGGTTCCACCAGATAAAAGGTACGGGCAGGGACTGGCATATGTGACAATTTCGACAAAACTGGAACATAACTACGCCAATTTAGTTTCCTACAAGAGTAAAAAACTCACTGCGAAACGTTGTGATTTCAATCAGTTATGTAAAGCTACCAATTGCACCCTACGAACATTACCAAGGATTTTAAACAGCGTAAATTCACAATAATTGCCAAAATAATTAAAAGACTAACCTGAGCTCTCGCGCCCCCAAAACTTTAATATCTTTGCAATACTCTCTGATTTCGTCCGTTGTCGCTGAATGCGACGTAATTTCGTCGCTATTTTCAAATCTAATCTAAAATTAATTAATAAATGTCGCAAATAATCAAATTTTGAAAAGAAACTGATTAAAAGTATCATAGATCGCAGCGGCGCAAGCCAATACTAAAAACAAACAACCCATTGGGATCAAGAGCATTTCGTATATGATATAAATAAACGTTAAACCAGCATTAAAATTATAAATGCATAAAATTTTAACTTTTTTAAATGATATTTGAGACCTTAAGAAAATATTAGCAGCATTACTTCAAACAGGAATCCTAAACACACATGGGTTCGAATAAGCAAAGCAGGGTCCAAATGAACTACATACATTTTTTGATAAACAACAATAGGAATTAACTTTTTCGCCAGATACGAAAAAGAATTGCAAAGGTAAGAGTCCGCCGTCAAATTGGGAAGTGCTAAGATTTTTCTGTGTGAAATAGGTGTTTTTCACTCACTTTTTTTCAAAAACACCCAGCGAAATTCGAAAAACCCACCAGTAACACCAACAAGACTTCCTAGTGTTTTTCACAGAAAAGAATTATACTGAATACTGAAACTTAAATCAAACTCAAACTCAAACAAATATACGTAATATTTTTGCTACCATATTGTGTTGCCTGTCGGGAGGATTTTGTCATCACCACTTTGCTATAAAGCTTAACACCAGAAACTTACCAGCATATTGTCAGCCGGCCTGATGGGTATAATGGACGGTCACAAAATATAGCAACTAATTCAAAAAGACCATTGCAACTGCTAAACCACCAACAGCTTACAAAGCCATTCTTTTACTTTGCACAGCAGTATCACTCGTTCAAGTGCCTACATATTATATGTATTTGTAAACTTATATGCATGTATATTATAAATATACTAGAGGCCTTCTTATATGTGTATCGTGCCGACTTGCCGACTGCGCTCCCGATGGGCTTCGATGGAACCACCGTCCACACTTTCGTGCCGATAGACTCCCGATGGGTTTCGATGGCACCATCATTCATACTTTCGCGTCGTTTGCGCTTCCGATGGGCTTCCATGGCACGATTGTCCATAATTTCGTAACGATTGCGCTCCCGACGAGCTTCGACGGCACCATCGTGTATACAGTGCAGGAGAAGGCAGGGGTGGGGGCTCCCCCCAAATTCCAGGCTGAGGGCCCCAAGCTTGCAAGCGAAGCGGGCGAGAAGCAAGACGCATTCTAAAACTTAAGCGGTTTTTGTTTCAACCGGTTAGGGTGGGGCCCCCAAATGGGGTATGGGGGCATATTTTTGTACCAATTGCGCTCCCGATGGGCTTCGATAGCTCCATCGCACATGTATGCTCCCGTGCCGATTTCGGTTACGGTGATCCTCAATCGCAGTACTATACTATCCATGTTGTCTAGTCGGCTGCAGTTAAGATGGGCTTTAGCAGCAGCAGCAGACATATTGCCACAACGATTTCGAAAACGATGGGCATTAATGAGATCTTGGCTCACGTTTATATGACGATGTTTAATTATGTGTATAAATTTTATTTATTTACGTTTCTCAGCACTTTGGTTTGCCCTGCACTTTGGTTTTCGCTACCGAAATCCACTTTTCATTCGATGACGGAATTACTTTGCGGCGCTGTTTGATACAGGGGTGCGAGAAACTACTAGAAAAACTGGATCGATGTGGTTGCTCTTCTGTTGAGCACTGTGAAATATTTAGTTCATCGCAGTCGGAAATTAAAGGGGTATGATCAATATGAATATACTGATTCGCAGAACATTGTTCGCGTTTCCATGTATGATGCGCTGATATATTTCTTAAGTCGGCCTTTGAAAAATTTGCGCACTTGATTCCGTGAAACCACCTTCCACATTGACCACTACATTGAACACTTGATAATATGTATATATGTATGTATGTGTTTATGTTTATATGTATACATGTATATGTGTTCATGGTTATATGTATATATGTATGTATATGTTTATATTTATATGTATTTTTATGTGTATATATGCGTGTACATGTATGTGTATTACGTTTATGTGTATGTATATATGTACATTATGTGTGTGTCTTTTCGAACGTATTTAAAAAGATCCATTTTATTTAAAAAACCCACTGAAATTCAAAAAACCATCAAAAAACCCTTCGAATTTTGGAAAAATAAACCCTGCGTAGTGCTAACTAACAACACAACACATGACAAAATATGTATGTTTGAAATTACCTCCGAACACTTGCTTAAAATGTTTGTAAGAGAGGTTCCAGTGACAAATTCGTGAGCAGAAACCGTTTTGTATGGAACCGCAGCATCTTCGTCATCGTAGCCTACAGCTTTCAAATTCTTTTGTGACTTTTTATCAGCAATTAATTTCGATACACTGGAATTAGCAAAACATTTATAAATAATTATCATATTCACAAATTTATACCACCTCTACAACTATGATCGCTATTGCCAAACTAAGTTTAGCATCTGTCATCAGTTGCAAACTAAAAATATTCCATCTACCACACGTATCAGATCAGTTTATACCGCGAATCGGATCAGGATGAAAAACGGAACGGAATTATATAGAAGTCGGAATCGGAACTAAAAACTTCAAGACTGTATAAATTTTTATTTATAGTAATGCCAGCGTAAAAACAAAGTAACAATGACATTACTGGCAGGGATCGATCGGATATTAATTTAACCGGATAGCGGAACCGGATAGTAAATTTTGTACTGGAACCAGAGCCAGATGTTAACCGACATATGATCTAAAGACGCGCAAAAATGTGTATTTATGGATTTAATATTAATTTTTGGTTTGGATGTTTCATTCCATGTCAGTGTCCATTCGTGTGCAGTCGCTTCAAAATATCTAGTATTTTGACGTGCAAAAGCAGTTTATGATATTTGGAACAAAACCCACAACCACAAATATCCGGTAGCCGGTAGGTTTATACGATACCGGAACCGAATACGGATGTCGGATTTTGACGGATATAAACCGGAACCGGATATCCGGCCGATCCCTACATGTGCAGTCGCTTCAAAATATCTAGTATTTTGATGTCGGATTTTGACGGATATAAACCGGAACCGGATATCTGTCCGATCCCTACATGTCCAGTGGCTTCAAAATAGCTAGTATTTTTACGTGCAAAAACAGTTTTATGATATTTGGAACCAAACCACAAATATCCGGTATCCGGTAGGTTTATACCGGAACAGGAACCGGATACGGATGTCGGAATTGCCGGATATAAACAAGAACCGGTTACAGATGTTGGATTTTGCCGGATATAAACCGGAACCGGATATCCGACCAATCCCTAATTACTGGTTATTTTAATTATTTATTCTGTCGAATTCAATTAAAGCCTTTGTCGATGAAATGCATTAGAATTTGTTCCAAGAGAAACATCTGTATAATAATGATCAATGACAAAGTTTAAAAAAATTCCTGTTCCCATTCAGACTGAACCATTCCTCAAATCCGAAACGAAATCTGAACTTGCTTTAAACAGAAACTCTAACCGAAATCGCACAGCCGTTTGCACCCTGATCCAGTCATATGCTAGCTGGGCCCACTTTGTGCAAATCTTACAATTAAATCATACATTACTTGAAGCCCAAAAATATTAAAATTGAAAAAGTGCCGATAATCGGCCTCAGTAATATCGATCGGCACTGCAGAAAAATCGCCGATTCTTTGCGTATACTTTTTGCGCCTAACGATCAGCTGGAATGTTATCAATTTCACTTTTTGGCGTGTATGAGTACGTCTGGCCAACTAAACTGTTATCTGTCGCGTTTGTGTTTAAAAATTGTTTGAAATGAACCGTTCTCATAAAATTATAATCGTTTATGGTGGTTATGGTTTAGCTCTTTGGATTTATGATAATAATATAATGCAGTATCTTGCAAGTCCTTCAGGTATCGGTTAAATTTTTGGCATCGCCACATCACTAATTAAAATTTGACTTACGACAATTCATGAGAGTCAGCTGGTAAATCTTTAAAAACCACTTTCGGGTCAAGCAGTTGCGTTGGAACTTTGTCTGGACACAAATAATGCTCGCAGTAGACAAATATTTCTGCTGATTCGTTGCGCGACGCTTGAGGTTTAGTTACGTGGACCTGACATACAATGGCTGGGCTGTAGATACAATTTAACTTCGGATTTTGCCAACAACAATTATTTTTAAAACAGAATTCAACATGTTAAACTATTTTACAGGGACGTTAGAACATAACATTTCTAAAACGTAGCCTTGACTATAGTGTGTTTTCATTAACAGGTTTCATTTTCTTTTTTCCTATCGGTAAATTTTCAAACCAATACTAAAACGAAGTGAACTCAAAAAACTCTATGGAAATAGACTGTGGTCCGGTTTGAAAAATCCCTTCGAAGGTGTTTAATTCAGAAAAAATGATTTGCCTGTCAAAATGCCGAAGTACAGCAAACGAAATAATCATATTCTGTCTGTATGTACCTTAACTTATAATTTCACTAAAATTTTGTACCTCTGGCTTAAGTCAGTGTTTCATAAACTATTACAAACTCAATGAAGTCACTTTTAAGACTTTAAATGAACTTACGTCAATGATAAAGTTACGCTACATTTGTACATTAGTACAGTTGAAATTAGACCGGTTTTACTGTCAGCGTTCGGCAATGGCCCGCATTTCTCACTCTGCATTTATACTACGACTTCAAAAGTTAAATTTTTAATTTTTATTCTTATTTTAATTGCACGTCATTAAAATTCAATATAGCAGAAAGCACCGGAATAAAAAAGTTTGAATATGGCAAAAACACCCCTACCTTTTTGAACATTTGTTCAAACACTGGCAGCAACGCAGGATAATCTTTTGATCGAAACACTTTACTCACAAAACAACTTCCTCTGCGCATAATTGAAGTCGCCAACTTCAGTGCGGACAACGTGAGTTGTGCTAAAACAAACAAGTAACTACAATTTCGATACAAAACATATATACCCTTAAAATACATAAATGTTCCAGACTAATATTTTATAAGCTCGTCCTCTGTGGTTTATCCAAAAGCCATTCTTAGTTGCGTTTAAGTACAGCTATTACCAAATTAGTAACAGGTCCTCAAACAGTCTAAGTAGGAGAACTGTGCATTTGAAGTTTTAAGCTGTAGGATATTAAAATAAATGATAAAAAATGTAGAATTTCGACGATGAACATTCGTTACTTCAAACGTCGCAAGCCCTATCAACAACTACTGATGGCTGCTACTGCTCATACATATTTTAAAATACGAAAATAGGAAAAAAACTTATTCGAAGTCACAGTATAACAAGCTAAACCTCCTTAACGCAATGTGCGACCGAATAATTCTAATTCAGCCAACGTATACTATTAATTGTGCGACTCAAATACGTCAACCACTGCGCAAATTAAGATGGTATCCTGTTAACATCCAGTTCCAATAATAAATTCACTATCTGGATCCGGTATGCGGTGTCCGGTAAATTTATATCCGATCGCACCCTGCTTATATGTACGTAGTTAGTTATAGCAACCAAATTACCGCTTTACCTATGCAATATTTCGATATACGTATTAAGCAAACCAACCTACGGTATCCTGTTAACATCCAGTTCCAATAATAAATTCACTATCTGGATCCGGTATCCGATATCAGGTAAATTAATATCCGATCGCACCCTGCTTATACGTATGTAGCTAGTTATAGCAACCAAATTACCGCTTTACCTATACAATATTTCCATTACGTATTAAGGAAACCAACCTTGTGTAAATGCATCTTGCACCCAATTTTGGCCAACGTTTGGCGCTCCATCATGAAGAACGCAGTCAGCTTTCCATGTCTGAAGCTCTTTAGTGATTGCCTAGAAAAACCAGAAAAACTAATGCATAGCAATTAACATGATTTGGTACACATGTACAGAACTGTAAAAACTGAGAGCGAACTCAAAATCTATATTATCCCTCCAAATAACGCAGGTCAGAAGCGTTTTTATGCAAAACTAACAAGGCCTAAAAAGCCTGTTTTAGCTTGATACATATATAGTTTTAGCGGTAATGGCGCAAGTACTAAGACCAAGAATCGTAGTTTACAAATATCTACACACTTATGCAAAATAAATTTAAAACATTTTGTTGAAACTAACCGAGACTGTTCTAACAATCATATTAAAGTTTTCAGCTTAATCTGAAAAGTCAACAAGTTTCTAATCGCACCCTAACTGGAATATATATTTCATAGTAACGGCATTTAGTGGAAAATAAAACTCGTCCGAGTTATAACGTAGGTATATATTGAAACGTAGCTTAATACAATTCTTGTTAATAGAACTCACTTTAAGACAACTATCAGTTGTGATATCGTTCTGCAAAGTAATGACATTTGGAATCGGTTTAATGGGCACTAGATCAACACCTGAACCACAAATAAATACAAGCAATACATAAATCTTCGAATATACTGAAAAAAACTAGGAAGCGTTGTCCAAAAAAAGACAAACAATAAATATCTTGATATCGGTTTGTGCCTTATAAGCCAAACTTGAAAGTTTTTAGTCACACCGACATCGTGATTCTTTGCGGTTTCCAGTCGCAATTAACACATTATGTAAGACATGTTTTTTACAAGTTTCAAACAAAATTCTCACAGCAAAAGAAGTTTGTTTTCATTAACATAACCGTTGCTTCCTACTGTGGTTTTCAAACAACCCCCCCCAACTCGTACTCATATACCAGTCGGAGAGGGACTACGTGTATTCAGCGAAACTCAAACACGCTTAAGCAATTAAGCTAATATGCCAATTAGTTATTAGCTAACTATTCATTTATCGGTTTTGTTGATTTGTAAACAATTTATTCAGATTCCTCGTGCCCAAAAACTCTTCTCCAACCATAATAATTAGTAAAATATGGCAAAAAGTCCAAACTTAGGTTCATCGAAACAAAAAGTTTATCAAAACCGCTTCAGCGGTTCCTGAGATTCTTTTCGGACGGACGTCCACCTTTCGACCCTCGAGCACAAAATATATCGCTCTGTAAAGAATGGTTCTCTTAACAAAACACAAATTACCAATGATCAGACTTGATACAGGAGCAGCATTTGCGACAACTTGCAGCCAACCACCAGGAGCAGCGCACAGGTCAACAATGACCCGAGAATTCGATAGAAATCCGTATTTGCGATTTAATTGCAACAATTTAAAAGCTGACCTTGCGCGGAAACCTGAAATTTATATTAGTTTACGTAAAAAATAAAGTGCACTATACGCATGGAAAGTGAAAAGATAGTCCGGGCCAGGCTACCCTTAAATAAGAAAACAGTTTAAATGATATATAATTATGTAACTCTAAGTAACTGTGAACTCGGTAACATTTCGATTGTCGGTATATGTGCACGGTAAATGAACAGGGATGTCTCGACCGTAGACTTTCATAGACATCGCCTGACCAACACAACCCTGAAAACTCAGCAGCTGGGTGAGAGGCTGCGTGGTTCAATGGCAGTGAGCTGGACTGAGAATCGGTTGGCCACATGTCATGGCATCGAAAACTACTACGAACGCCTCTCCATTTCAAGCTGCAAGCCCTTATAACTAAAAACCGTCGCACCCTAACTACGGTGACTCCGATGGACCGCAATGAAAAACTGGCGCGCTAGAACAAAATACATAATTAGCAGTTAAGGAACGACCTTGACCAAAAATCGGGGGATGTGAGATGCTGATACATGGTGGGGATGCAAGAAAAAATCATGCTAATGTCCTAGCATACACCACTTCTCACACTAACCGGAGCGAAATAAGAGTTGCGCCCTGCATATACCGGAATATGGAAGTTGTTGCAATCGATCGCGTTGTGTGGCGTGCCAGAACTGCACGGTCAGGACGACCCCTTTCTCCAAAGTACTGCGAATATAAGTCGTTTCTCAACTTAATTTCTCCGAAAGATATGATGGCCACGCCGGGAATCGAACCTCGGACCTCTCGCTCGCAAGTCAAGCGCGCTACCTATTACACCACACGGTCGATATCATAATTTCTAATTCCTCTGGTGCTATATGTGCACGAGTATGTATGTGTCTTAACATTACACACTCTGCACATACACAAGCTACACCAGCGTATACCCACATTCCCCCTTCTTTAGGCGGTTGCCCCGAACCGCGAATCGAAACTTCTCCGAATCCATCTGGCCTGCAATTTACAGCGCCCATCTCGGTGGGACCTCCATGTCAGAACTACACGGTTGGGACGATCCCTTTCTCTGAGATACTGCGAATATACAGTTTGCCCCCTAAATTTCTCCGAAACATATGGCCACGCCGGGAATCGAACCTCGGACCTCTCGCTCCCCAGTCAAGCGCGCTACCCATAACACCACGCGGCCGATATCATAATTTTCTCTACTACTATAAGTGAACGTGTATGTATGTGTCTTACATTACACACACTATGCACATACAGATGCTGCACCACATATACCAACCAACATTCCCTCTTCTTCAGGCGGTGGCCCCGGATCGCGAACCCAAACTACCCCGTATCCATAGGCCTGCTATTTACAACGTCAGCCTTGGTGGGTCCGACATGTCAGAACTGCAAGGTCGGGACGACCCCTTTCTCCGAAGTACTGCGAATATAATTGTCACGCCGGGAATCGAACCTCGGACCTCTCGCTCCCGAGTCAAGCGCGCTATCCATTACACCACGCGGCCGATATAATAATTCCCTCTGGTGCTACATGTGCACGACCATGTATGGGTGTTAACATTACACACTCTGCACATACACAAGCTACACCGCGGATACCGACATTGCGGTAGCATGCTTGAATCATGTCTTTGGCTCGGTAATGCAAATACAAAAACGAAAACGGACAATAAAAAAATTCAGTCAAATGATAAAAGTAAACCATAGCGCTATCAAACGTTGGAGGTTTCAGCTGTACCAATTTGTGTTCGTTAAATCTTACCAGATTCTTTCGCTAAATGATAAAATTTATCTTTTCTTTGCTTTCCAACTTTAGATTTTTTGCCCATATTATATATTAATCATTGACTACAAATAATGCTAAACCAGATTACTTTTATGATAACTGTGCATAGTTGCCGGCAGAAAAAGCTGCTAAAATTGGAAAGGGTTTATTGGACGTACAAAAATAATCAGACTTCAGAATGCAACAAACTCAGGACTAGCTATATCATTATTGCATGGTTTGGTTAAAGTTTCGATCAAGTATTCAATTGGAAACGAAGTTCATGAAACATGTTCTTTGGCAATAAATATCAAACGTCAATCCCTGAACAATATTATAGGAAAAATAAAGAGATCTTCGGTTAATGCTTGCCACTAACCTTTGTTTGAAAAAGAGCTAGAAGTGGAACATAATATAACAGTTCCAGGTCTAGAACTTCGTTGTCAGTGTCTATAACCAGGGTTACACCGTCGGTGAAAACCTTAGGTGCGTAGCACGTGATGAATTTGCAAAAGCCGGATGCGCAGCAACATAATTTGATAAATAAATCGATTACCGCACATTAATTTGTCGCAGCTAAATTTTTAAAGCAATGGTAGTTGCTTTTGAATTTTTCATTATAAATAAAGTTGTAAAAAATTGACTTTATTTTTGAATTACAACTGTCTAAAAGCATTTTCAAACTATCCCAGTCAACCATCGTGTTTCAAAAATTCTCACAGATCTTATGGCGACTGTTTTCATTTTAACAGTAGAAGGTTGTCCTCAAATTTTCAACTAGTTGTATCATTTAAAGATTTACTATCAACAACTGCCATACATTAAACAGCTGTAGAAACATGGTCTTTTTCAGGTCTATAAATGGCACCGATTACTTTCCGCAGTAAACTTTTTTAAATAAGCGAAACAATTCATCTCGCTTCATTCACAGAGGGAAGGGGGCATTTTTAGACTGCATGCTTCAGTTTCTCCCATGAATGCCCGCAGCCGGAAACAATTTCTTGAAAAGTACAACCGTTATAAAATAGTTTAGTGCTTGCATTGTTTTAATTCAAATTTTAGCGTAAACTTTTTGTACATGCTGTACATATATATTCATAGGTTTACTACTAGTTGATAGTTTTGTAATGACTGGTCGCGGTCGCGCGTTCATTTCTCATCGTTCAGGAACTAAGATATTGGTTATCCTGAGTCACTGATGATTGCTATAAGCGTAAAGCATACAATTCTACCTTCAATATAGTGCTGAGTATTCGGTTTAGAAGATTGCTACTGACTAATAAATACTTGGAGTTGGCCAACTGAAATTGAGTTGATTTGTTTGTCTCAATTCTATCGAATGTCACCCTTCCCTAGAACTATATATACATGAATCGTTTTACTTTCTAAGCAGAAAAAACCTCATTAAAATATACTTTACGCTAAATAGTGCAAACATCATTTCTACTTGCAGTGGTGCCCCGCGGTCAACGGCAGATCCAGAAATTTCTGACGGGGGCAAGCTCGTAAATGTCTTGAAACGCATTTTTCACCAAAGTTTTCTGACCGGGAAAATTGTATTGTACTTAGAAGGGCCGTTTATGATTTTATCACAAAAATTTCTGACGGGGGAGCGCACACCCACCAGCCCTCTCTAAGTCCGCTGGTCACCACCTTCTCAAAGACCGAAATAGACTATAGACTTAAATTTTACACTATTTGTTTGCGTAATGGACTTCGGCAAAGCTTGTTTTACACGTGTTTGTCACGCTGAGGAAGATTAAACTAACGAATATGATTTGGTTGTTACATTGTTAAAGTAATACTGGTCCAAATCTTTAGGACCAGCTCCAGTCTTAATATACTGGAACATAATGCCGATTTGGCTTCTCAAACCTCCCATGATAAGTTCAATTAAATCTTAGTTTTTAGGACTTGAATATGTACTTTCACTTTTTGTGATCTTATGGACTACTGCAGAACCAAAAATGTACTAATTTTCAACAGTTCTATTTTTCATTTATATTATATACCGTATGAAAATGACGCGCTGAGTTGAATTGCATCAATTTTTGCCTTTGATGATTTTTTTGCCGAACCTGCTGTTGTGACCCGAATAATGGAACATCCACGTTATACTGCACGCGCTACTGCAAAAAGAACGTCTGGGTCTGAGTAATGCCCGACGTCGGATTAACACACTCTCCGGTAGTCTCTAACAAGGACGTGAAGACATATTGACTGTGTTCATATAGCATCGCAAACATACACAACAACAACACAAACACACAGATATATACACTAATTTATTTTGCTTAATATTTTACCTTTTGTCCCGATTCCCTTCGGACACTGTCGGGACAATTAACACACTCTAGTTGCAGCTTTGATTTGTACACAGATCCCTATCGGGTGGTTGGACAAATTTTTTAGCGCACGCATTGTAAAAGGGATGACCCATAAAGAAGGGGACTGATATTTATTTGGCCACCCCAGAGGGTACCCCCCGTTATTCGGTTACGTACTGTATATATTTTAACTCGCCCTCCGCCGCCCCTCGTTACTCATATATATCCGGTATTGCAACTATCCGCTGAATTAAACGTTTATTTGTCTTAAATCAAAAACTTAAGCAACAATACAAAGTTATACTTTTACCATTTCTTTCTAAACTTAAGTACGTTTTAAGGGATTCTATCTCAACTTTATTTGGTCTTGGAGTCATTTATGCACTACAATTAAGAGATAATTAACATTTATAGACTATAATTAGGGATACGGACTCCTATTGATTGGGACTCAAATGAAGGCCCCCTCTTATTACCCCACTTTTATTCGGGCACTACAGACTTTACTACATATTTAATATTTGATGACAAAACAGCAGGAGGGAGGAAACTTTTTCTGCAACGATCAAGCTTTTGGGATCAATTTTGTACTTTTTCTCTGTCAGGGGGGAGGCTGCGGCTTCTTTGAACCTTCCGAATTTTGAAAGGACGCTAAGCAGGATGAGGTTGTCGCCCCCACCAACACTAAGCTATTCTTTATTCAGACAGCTAAAATCCCTATTAAAGAACTTCTGCACTGTTTTGGTGTATGAGAACAAATTCGCTTACCGCGGGGAATGAATTCAAACGTTATGAGCTCATGGGTTATGTGGCATGGAAAATTCAAATGTGCCCTTTATAGATTGCCGTATTTGCAAGCTATCCTTTTACTAATTATAGCATCACACTCAGCTAGTGCTTGGCGTCGGTATTAAATCAAGAGCGGTCAGAATTTAAAATGACGCCCAGTATGTATTAACCCTTTTAACCCTTTCTCACATGAATATTTTGTATTTCCCCTGAGACCTGCTTTTATGCTGGGATTCGAACTTCAGTGACTGGAGTGGGAGGCGTATACCATCACCACTCAGCTATAGGAGCTTGACGCTCGAGCCCGAGGTGGCTCTCACGTCTTGTGGTGATTTAGTACTATGTATACGTGTTGCAATTGTTAAACACGGTGCGATATATACTATTTAACGTATATACACTGTGCTGAGTTGCCTACAGGCAACTCAATGTGAGAAGGGGTTATAGATAGTAAACTGAAAATTTTTCGTATATTTATAAGTAGATTTTGTTTCTTGCATGGTAATAATTCTAGTACATTGCGTGCTTATTCGATGCAAATTTTTCACTGGGCTAATTTTGAGATATTCTAAAAATATGAAGTTATTGTTCGGAAAAATATCAAGCTAAACTGAGTTTTCTTTTAATTTTGGCATGTTTTAAGAAATCAAAATTTTAAATCATCATTGAATTATTGCAGGAATGTGGTTCAATATGTTAATTCAGGTTTGAATGCAAAATTTCTTATCGTCAACACCAGCTACTTTAATGGTGAAACCATGCAAATTATTCCGAAAAAATTTACACAAAAGCATTTCGGATGCCCAGCGGATATCCGGATACACGCTTCATTTCGGATGCATATCCGGATATTTTTCATATCCGGATATCCGGTGCCCATCTATATTCTATCCAGTGCCGAACTATGTTCTGTGTTTAAAATTTTCCACTTTACCCGTTTTATGACGTCTAGGAACTGCGCTGGTTTGGTAAGAAAAATAACAAACAAAAGAAATTCAAACGCCTAAATTTTCACGGTTTGGCAGGGAAAATCTGAAGCGTAGCCACTCTAGTATATATGACGGCTAGTATATAATTCCGCTAGTTTGATGGAACAACCACAAGTATAATTTTGGCTCATAAAATTTATGCGTTTAAATTTTCTACTTTTCTCGTTTTCCAAACGAAATCTATGCTTCTAAATTTTTCTACCTAAAACCAAGAAAACCTATACGTTTTCAATTTTCCGCTTTTCCCGTTTTCCGAACAAAACCTCCGCTTCAGATTTACCCTACCAAACCACGTGAAAGCCGAATCTCGCATACTCCTCTAACCTTCACTACTAACCAAAAGGAATCATATACCTAGGTTTCAACTTTCCACTTTTACACTTTTCCCATTTTCTAAACCGAACAACACATCCAAATTTTCCAGGCAGACCAACCAAACTGTTCTTTCCCTACCAGATCTAGAGAAACCTATACGTTAACTTTTCCACTTTCCCGTTTTCAGAACCGAACCACACATCCAACCTTTCCATACAAACCGACGAAACGGTTCCTTCACTACCAGACCTAGAAAAAGTCTATTCGCTTAACTTTCCGCTTTTCCCGTTTTGCGAAACTAGAGTAAACCTCCAAAATTCCCTACAAACACAAAGAATTCATGCACTTACGCTTGAATTTTACACTTTTCCAGTTTTCCCAGCCAAAATAGGAATCCCTGTGCTATACATTGGCCGAAAATTTTAAGTTTTTGTAAAAATTTCGTAATTTTAATTCCATTTCAAACAATTGCAACTACGTATCCGAAAAGAAATGTGTATTCGGATATCCGCTGGATATCCGAAATGCATTTGCGTAAATTTTTTCAGTAATTTGCATTGTTTCACTATTAAAGTAAGCTGACGAAAAGAAATTCAGTATTGAAACTTGAATTAAATTATTGAACCACATTCCTGCTGTAATGCCATGATGATTAAAAAATTTGATTTTTTAAAAACATGCCAAAATTAGAAGGAAAACTTCAGTTTAGCTTGATATTTATCGGAATGACTTCGTATTTTTAAATTATCTCAAACTTAGCTCAGTTAAAAATTTGCATCGAATAAGCACATCAAGTATAAAATTTACTACCTTTGCAGGAAACAAAATCTACTTGTACATGTACCAAGTCGCGTCGCAAGATTACATACTGGGCGTCATTTTAAATTCTGGCCGCAATTGATTTAATAAGACGCCAAGCCTAACTGAGTATGATGCTAATTAGTAATAGGCTAGCTTAAAAATCTGGCAAACGGTGAAGGGCACATTTGAATTTCCCATGACACAGAACCCATGAGCTCATAACTTTTGAATTCAAACCCCTCACACTAAGCGACTTTCTTCTCATGCACCAAAATAGTGCAGAAGTTCTTTAAGAGGAGTTTTAGCTGTCTGAATAATGAACAGCTTAGTGTGGGGTTGGGAGCCATAAACTCGTCTTATTAGCGTCTTTTCAAAATTCAGAAGGTTCAAGAAAGCCACAGCCTCCCTCTGAGAGAGAAAAAGCTTAAAATATAATTAAAAAAGTCTGCGGTTGTTGCAGAAGCATATAAAGATACTAAAATGGAGGAAGCTTAAGCTTTACACAAGTCTGAAATAAAGCTTAGCCTAGCCCAACCAAGAAATTAGTTTAAAATTTAAGCCTTGTCTATATCGGTCTAGTGAGGCGGCCAATAGCTGATCCAAAGGTTGGCGGGCTGGCGCACGCCCCTACCCCCCGTCGAAAATTTTTTGTGATAGAATGACAAGGTCTCTACCTTGCAATATACTTGTGTGGACCACCTGAAATTTAGTTGATCTGGGTTGTCTCCGACAGATTTAAACCACTGTAACAGAGATTCTATGGAATGTCATCCTTTCGTCACGACAAGGCATTCGAACACTAAAACTACTTTTCATACACAAGGACTATCGCAGGACCGAGCTTATGACTGTATCCAACAAAATAAAAAGAAAACGTTTGCAATATATCATACTGAATTATAAAAACTTTTCTGGCGGTGGTTTAAAAAAGATCAGTCAAACAACTCTAAATTTTATAAATGGAAACCAAAAACTAAATGTACCTACTTGCAAAAATCGTCAAGAATTTCGTTCAGTACTCTGACTGAGGTTTTGAAAACAGAATATCTTTTCGCCAGCTCAGGTACTTTCGCGGTGAAACATTGCAAATTATTCTAAAAAATTCTTTACACAATAGCATTTGGGAGTTCTATCTCAGGCTGCGGCTCCGGCAGAAAATCGGTCTCCGGCTCTAGTAAATTTTTGCCGGAAGTTCCGGCAATTTCGATAGTAAAATTTTTGCATAATTTTGTACAATTCATCCGTTTAGCGCATTTCGTTTTACTTTTGGCACAATTTCAGGAAAGAATTTCCGAAATTTTGCAAAAAATTAGCGTAAAACCAAACAACCTATTACAGGTAATGGCTAAAATTAACTAATTAATACCATTTTCATTACCTAATTTCGCCTACCTCCGTCTCCGGCAAGTTTCGTTTGCCTCCGGTTGCGGTATTTTTCACCTCCGATTGCACCCTGCCGGATATATTTATTTCATTTCGGATACATATCATTATGATATTTTTCGCATCCGGATATCCCGTGCCCATCCAGTTACACCCTGGAATGTGGGAAGGCACCAGAACCCCAGCAATGCATTCCGCCGAAGCCGTAGGTCGATTTTTGGCCAAAACCAGACCTTTACAATTGTATCCTGATTTCTATTACTGATTCTTAAAAGGTATTCGTTACGCTCGATAATATAAACAAAAATAGAATTTACTTAATATTCAATAAACAACGAAAGTGATATCCACCTTGTTAAACCGAAATAACCTTACATCATTGTAAAAGTCTCAGTGCGCAAACGAAATTTTTTAAATATTTGGCTGGATCTGATTCAATTTTGTTTAAACGAACAACATAGAATTAATAATTGCTGAAGCAAAAATTCGGCCGTGAAGTGTTTAATATCTCGAAATATACAAAATTTCCTGCAACAGTGTAATACTAAAAGGAGCTAAATGCACACGTTATTTACTGCAACCAAGGCAATATAGAACTATACATATATTATTTTAGCACGATCAAAAACAATTAAATATATAGACAAATTGCAGCACTGTACACAAGCAAAAACGTAAGCACATGACTAGCGTTACAGACTTTAATAGACTTAAAACAATAAAATGCACCAAAAATATATAAAAAATTTTACTAAGCGACATATACACCAATCATGATGCTACCGGTGGTGAAAAATACCAAATCCTGATGCCAACAGAATTTGCCGGAGTTGAGGTGAAATTAGGAAGTTAAAATGTTTGTTAATTTGCTAATTTTAGCAAATATATATCAATGAAGTGATGTTAAATCTTTTGGCTTTAGCTTATTCTTAACGAAACCCAGCATTTTCCTCACAATTGCACCAAAAGTTAAAACGAAACGCACTAAACACATAAATTTTGTAAAAGTATGCAAAGTTGCACTACCGAAATTGCCGGAACCTCCGGCAGCAATTCTACTGGAGCCGGAGGCCAATCTCCGATTCTACTCGTCCCGTTATTCGATTACAAATTATTTTAATTTCATGCCATAATAGTTGGACACAACAATCTTATTTTCTAAATTTCTTTGGGTAGAACTGACGGGGTCAGAAGCTGTTTGTCGAGTGTAAAGTTTATGCTGGTTGTGTGGGTGTCCATATTTAAACAGTCTATGCCATTGTTTCATTTTACTTTCTTTTATGGACACTAACTTTGGCCGTATGATGAATCCTATCCACTGACGGACTTCGATTAGGGATACAGACTTCTATTGGTTGGAACTCAAAATGAAAACCCTCTCTTATTTCCCCTTTTATTTAAGTCACGACAGTAGACAATAAATTTGAAATGTAGAGAAATACATACAAAATAAATTGTCTTAAAATTTCAAGACTTCTATTTTCTTAAATTTTCCAGACAAACGTCTTGTATTTTAGACATTAATAGCCTTAAACAGCTCAGAAATTCGTTTCTTAGATGGTTAAAACATAAATGTCTTATATTCAAGAAATTGCGATTTACAATTTATAAGAAACAAATTTCTCTTTCAAGAAATATTTGTCTTTTATTCATAAATTAAACGTCCGAATTTTATAAATGTGAAAAAACATACTCCGTGTATGTTCTTAAAAGTGTATATAAATAATCGAATTTCAAAGCTAGCTATTTCGGGTTGAGCTCAAGCTCTCCCAACATAAGTTTACGCCTTGGACGTATCTTAAGCTGTAAAATTAGGGTATTGGGTTGAGCTTTAGCCCCCAATTGTGGAGTCGTTTTTCATGGCAAATCTCTGTTTTTTATTATATTTCAGAAATATTTTGTCTTATATTTCAGTAATATTTTTCATAATTGTTCATAAAACAAAGTTTTAAATTTAAGACATTTAAGTGTGAAAAATTTTAGAGCAATATTTCTGTAAAAAATAAGAAATAAAGGTCTTAATTCAATACGCATATATATGTCTGGAGTCTGTATCAAGACATTATTGTCTTAAATTTCAAACAATATTTCTTGAATAAATACAAGACAATTTATTTTGTGTGTAGAATGATTTGAATTCGGGGTGGTCAAAACCGTTCTCAACTGTGTCCAGCTCCTGCCTCACTGAAAGGATACACCGAAAACCAAATGTTTGACCGCAAAATTTTCAAATTTGGCATGTTTTACAATTACACCTTACTGCTACTGTATAGTTTCTAATGCGTGTGTTAGATATAATTTGCTTATTTCAAAACCTATTACTAACTGGTGACAGGTACCGCACATATTTAGAGAATTCTTTCTGGGCCCTAGACTTAACCTACAGTCGTCAGATTTATTTTCCGAAAAAAGTAAACAATTTACGGAACGAAATGCTACCAACTCAAGTCCAAGTTCCTGTACGACGTGAACGCCAAAGCAGTAAGGGATATGCGACTCCGGTTCCAATTATTGTAGTTGACAACTTTTAAAACAGTGAGTCAATTTTTACCGAGTCAGACCTTAAGAAACTAACCCTGATAGTTAAATTAAATTTACTCTTTGCGAGTCAAACAGGCTCGTTATAAATACCACAAACGCATATACTGCCAAATACAAGAAATAGAACAGTTATTTAAGTACAAGGGGAATTTCAACAAATTACTGCCACAAGAACCACCGGAACTTCCCGCACTTACATTACCAAAACGAACATCAATTTTTTAACGACAAACGAATATTGTTCCGCACTCTGCTATTTACTGTGATTGGCTGGCTAGCACTATTTCAAACCGCCAAGACAAACATACTTAATATTGACATATTCATCAATCCCTGAATGCGATCCTTCTCTCCCGATTCCAGACTCTTTGACGCCTCCAAACGCCCCTTCAGCAGCGGAGACGACTCCTTCATTGACTCCGACAATTCCTGTTTCCAGCTGACGCGCAACACGAAATATCTGCGTTACATCTTGTGAGAAAAAATATCCTAAAATTACATTTTTTACTGTCGAATGTTACTTTTAGAACAGACTGGTAGCCAGAGGGCTCTTTACGCTAATCCATATGAAACTAATACAACGGATGTAAATACAAAATTACACCAGGCTTCTCGCTTTGTTCCCAAACTAAAATTTGCTCGGTACGCGCTTGCTTCGGACCGGACGTCGCGTTTTGCTGCAGGACAGCAGTCGTATAGGATTAGGGCTAACTATTGGTTATGCTCACGCTACGCTAAGCTAATGAAAAGAACGGCATATTAATCCAATTATAGCACCAATCGCCAGTTAATAATAAGAAGAGTGGATGATCACTCTTTATAACAAGAGTGTGCAACTGGGTACATTCTGTGGATTAAAGAATGTACCAGCACGCGTTCAATTTTTGTTCGACCCCCCTCAATCAGGGGGGTTTAAGCAAGACATTAACAGTATGCTTCAGTACACCTACCCCCGCTTCAACAAGAGGGGTACAGTACAATTTGCTCCTAGCATTACTACGATATAAAACTGCATACAGACCCCCTAAACAAGGGGTTGGGGTAGGCCAAAAATGCAACGCGTGCCGGGTACATTCTTTAATACACAGAATGTACCCAGTTGCACACTTTTCTTATAAAGAGTGATCATTCACTCTTGATAATAAGTATTCTCAAACAAGCGAACTGCGACAACCCCGGTACCTCGGATGTTTATCAAAATTGTTCTATCGTTACACAACGCGTATTCATTTAGTATTGGCAACACTTACCAGCTAAACCACTGCGACTATCATTAGCCAGCGCGACAGCTTCTTCTTCAGTTTTGAACCTAAACAAGAAAAGAAATAATGTTACAGCTAGTTTACAACGGCTAGTACGTATACATACAAACAAAAATTACCAAAACAGTAACGGATTTAGACGTTTTTAAAAAGATGGGCATGATCACGGGGCAAAGCGGAATCGGATTATACCGGAATCAAAACTACAAATTTTGTGACTATACGAATAATCTGTATTAACAAGTATAATATTGATTTAGGGCGTCTGTTGGCTGGCAACAATTCTATAAAAACTTCGCTTGAACAATTGTCATTCTTTTTGTAACTGTAAAGCTAAATTACAATCAATTATTGATAAATTAACTCATCGAAATCAATTCAATAGATACTGTAGTGGCCAGGGTGCAACCGGAATTACAGTTTACCGGAACTGGAATTTGAAAAATTTACCGGAAACGGAACCGGAAAATGAAAAATACATGCCGCCGAAACAGTCATTTTAATTTGTTTTGCAATATTATTTGTGAAATAATCCTAGTTGGATAGGTATTCACTTTATCTGCTGTATTTTAGATCATCATAATCCACGGAAGCGCAATCTACTTTCGATGGTTTATTTTTGGCGATTGTCAATGTTTGCATACTGTACTAATGAAATCTAGTTAATTTTTATCGTCATTTTGTAGCAAAATATCTAAACTAAAACCGACCAAATTTTAATACCGGAATTTTTAATTCCGGTGAAAATTTACCGAGAGGGGACTGATAATTATTTGGCCTCTCCGGAGGGAACCCTGTGTTATTCGGTTACGGACTGTTATATATTTTTAACCCGCCCTTCGTTACTGATATATATTCGGTATTGCAACTATCCATTGAATTAAACGTTTATTTGCCTTGTATCAAAACCTTGAGCGATAATGCAAGGCTATAATCAATAATGTACTTTCCAAACTATGCATGCTTTAAAGTTTCGAACTCCAATTTATTTTTGCTTTAGTCATTTATGCACTCCAATTAGGAATAATTGAGATTTATGGCCTCTAGTTAAAGTTTAGTGACCCTATCCGCTTACGGACTGTTATTAGGGATACGGACTCCAATTAATTGCGACTCAAAATGGGGACCCCTCTTATTACCTCCTCTTACATGGGTCACTACAGTAAATGATACAGAATTTTCATGCAACATATCGCAAAAAGTAGGCCTAATTAAATGTCAAAAATGTCAAAATTCCGATTCGATTGATTGTGCAATCAGAATTCCGGTTGCACCATAGTAATTGTGCAATAGGAATTCCGGTTGCATCATGGACGTAACTGGTCCTTCAGTTGTAAAAAGCGGAATCCAAAAGCCGAATCCAACAATTTTCGGAAATTTGTTATTTCATTTTTAAGCAATAAATATTTTTAAATAACTTATTATATAAATCAATATTTTTGTTTCAGGTCACAAATCTCAGAACTGAGGTCGGACACTAAATACATTAATGCTTATTAGATGTTATGCGGCTGGCACTGCTTTGATATTCTGGAACAAATTCTAGATATAACTCAAATTTGTAACATGCAAGATTCGGATTCGAATTCGGCAAATTAGCAATGGATTCGGGTTCGGTTAAATCGCGGATTCGGTGCAACCCTGCTTCAATTAGTCAGTGTAACATGATGTGTAAAGTTACGCTGCGTTGAGAATATCTCAAACTATTGTTTTTACAGTTGTATCATTTACCAGGTTTGAATTGGCGTATTAAACATCTTACGTTGCACAGGTATGTTTCCATCAGGAATAATTGCCACCATGTGCTAATGTAAAAATAACTGTGATTTAAATTCGGTACTTGCAAAAATGGCTCGTTTCGGCATGAAAATATATTTATTCAAAGCCTGAAAACTGGCATTTGGCATGGTCTATAGCAAACGAAGCTGTGTCTAATGCTTCTTGGCTGTACAAGTGCTTCGTTAGAGAGCATATACAACAGCTTTACTTTATACAACTTAGCATGCAAGCCAACGAGCTAAAATTATCATGTTTAAATTCAAAAGAATTTTCGCCACCGCAGAACTGAAAGGGTTTACTACATCAAAACTAGACACACAAATGACGTTTTCTTTGGGTAATATATTTTGAGTTTCGATCAGAGTTCTCACATGTTCCAAATAATCTGCATCAGACGGTGTCATTCAAAAATTTATCAAGTATGAACAAATAGAAAACACATTCGACTCGTGTTAAAAGTTTTACAAGTGCTAAGTTTTATCTTTTTGCCCCTGCCTATTGCCAAAAAAATTTACCCCCGCTCAAGAAATTGAGACTTTGCACTCGCTCGTACTGTAAAAACCTTTGATGCAAAAGATGCCATGTTAGAAATATAAGAAAAGTGAGACTTCTCCCGAAAGTATGGGTCAATATAAGACAAAAAATACAGGAAATATAAACATTATAGGATAGCTGGCAGCGATGTAGATAACCTTACAGAGAACCGTATTCTCAAAAGCACCTGTTACCAGTTTGTGATCGGACTTGCCTAAGTTTCGAGCTGGCCAACAAGGGAGCTTCAATAATACCGCGCCTGGTTCGCAGTCACCGTTAAATACAAACGAGATGTCAATTCCGGCATAAATTTGCTGTTCTAGTTGAAATAGCGATGAATACCTGATATGTGCCAAACTCACTTGACTACAGGCACAACAGGACCAAATATTTCATTGGTGAACACCTCCATGTCAGGTTTAACATCGGTGAGCAACGTGGGCTGGTAGAAGTTGGATCCAATTTCTGACGCCGGTTTTCCACCAATCACAACTCTAGCACCTTGTGATTTTGCGTCATCAACCAATTTCGATACCTGAAAATTTCCAAAAACTGTTACTAGAAAATGGGCACCCAGCCAAAATGACGTAGTATTCTAGACACACATGCACACAAACATAGACACTTTTGTAGTTCCCCCACACAGACCAAAAGAATTTCCACACAAATGGCCCATGTGTAGTCGAGATCTTAACAGTGGTATTAGCAGATTCCTCGCTTTAAACAAAACTTTTAACACAACGGGGAAAACCTACAAAAGCGCTTAAACATGTAATATATAATTTTTTTCAGAACAAGAAAAGAAATTTAGCAGCATTTCCGAACGAAACAAGACGTTTGCTTAAAACCAGATGCATGCATTGACAAATCAAAGAGGGTGGAACGGAAATTCCCATTTCGGTAAAAAAATCGAAATTATCATTATCCGACTCTGATATCAAATCAGATACTTCCTCAAATTTTGTAATTTTTTCCCAATACAGCACGGTATAGGTAGAATTTTGGTAATGACAGGGTTACACTAATGTATTTTATAGCTAATAAACAGGGACTACGTTTCACAGGACGCAGGAACAGGAACAAAAAATTGTTTTTAACCGGAAGAAGAATTTCAAATCTACTGTACCACTAGATTACTGCTAAGTGACTATATGTAAATCAAAATAAGACTGGTATGCGATAAGTCGACTGTTTTGCGTCTTCATTAATCAGTTTTCCAAGTTCTACAAAACTTGCGTCGAATACTTTTAAATATGAGAAATGTGCAAATAAAGCATAAGTGCTGAAATGAAGCTGAGCTGCAGCAAAATTTTTCACACGTAAATTTTTTATCTTTAACTTCATTGCATTTTTCGTAATTTGCCCAAAATTGTAAAAATTCGGAATCGTGCGCCTTTCAACTTCAGAGCAGGAAATGAATTGATTTTTAGTTTACGTGTATTTCAATTTTTTGAGCGGAAATATATATTTATTAGTGAAACAGATTTTTCTACACAATTAACGGTCGCGGTTCTTTTTACACCCCATTCGCTGCGCACCAGACGTCCCCTGCTTATATGTATATGTATATGAATACACGTAGGTAAGTCTAATTTCTGTGTAAAATAAATTTCGCTAACCTAACGCAAAACGCAGTAATCTAAAATAATTTGTACCCCAGTGTGGGCTGTGGGGATCATAGTCCCGCTAGCTCTACCCCCAGCTGCGACCCTAATTTACCCTGACCAAAATCTGTCATTATTGCTGCGATAGTAGTGAAATTGCAAAACACCACAATCTTGCACTGGTGGGGATAAGCTATTAATCAAAAGAGCAGCCCACATTATATGTGTGACATCATAAAGTCACCCAGTAGTAGTGTCTTATACGGGAGAGTAAAAGAAAATGTTTTCAAAGACACTGAACCCCCAAAGGGAAATTACGCTGCCCAGTGCCCGTAACCAAAATTTCATACCGGGAGGATATAACCACAAGCATTACAAGAGTTGTATAAAAACCGTACAAAAACGTTCATGCCTATGAAACAGTAAGTGAATTATAAAGCCTTTAAAAACCCCTCTAAAAACTGCCGAGATATACACCTAATCTATGTATGCACCCTACTTATGCCCTTGATCAGACTACCCAGGCGCACCAGTAGAGCAACATTTGAAAATATTACATAAATTGTGGGCCCAACGAAAAGTCTTCGAGATATGTATTGCAAAACCGTCCTGTCTTCACAGCCAGATATGTCACGTCACGCATGCAACAATATACGTTGTTTTGGTATAATTTTGATACGTTTCATTGTTTATTTGTGATTATAAATGATGTTGCAGCAAAAAAGTTCTTGATGCAAACGTTGTTTTCTGCATTCAGTTGAAATAATTTCAAGCTAATACACAAAGCCCAAAGATAAGCGCGCACAATGATAATTTTAAGCTTGCAAGTGTTTGAGTGTCATACAAAGTGTGTTTCCTTTCTGTTAGTATGCTTAGTAATTTTACTCATGAAATCAATAGTTCAATAGTACATACATACATAGTTATGTTATACCTTTTACCAGACACGGATCCCGAAATTTTTGACGAGAGTGGGTAGGCTGCCAAATGTTATCAAACGCGATTTGTACTGTACGCTATATATGCCATTAGTAGCGAAAAATGATAAGGTAGGGAGAGACCTTATCATTTTATCACAAAAAAATTGAGGCTATTTTTCTAGAAAAAATTCTGAGGCGAAAATGGTAAGGTAGACCATAGCATTTTATAACAAATTTCTGACGTGGGGCGACAGGGTTCTACGCCCCACTCTACTTCTGGATCTGCTAGTGCCTTTTATTGATAAGCTACCTATTGATCCTTATTCGACCAATATATATGCGGACGCACACACAGCTTAATTTTTAGCAAATGCGTTCTAAAGTCTGTGATACAGGGTGCAAAGCAGAACTGGATTATACCGGAATCGGAACAGCAAATTTATACCGGAGTCGGAATCAAAACTACAAATTTGCTGACTAAACGAATAATTTGTATTAACAAGTATAATATTGATTAATATTAGCTATTGGCCGGCAACAATTCTCAAAAACGTCGCATCAACAAATTGGCAATTATTTTTGGCTCTGTAAAACTAAACTACAATCAATTATTGATAAGTTAACTCATCAAAAACAATTTAATAGACAAATGATGCAGAATTTTTATACAACATATCACAAAAAGTAGGCCTAAAATTAAAATGTGCAAATTCCTATTTCGATTGATTGTGCAGTCGGAATCGAAATCCGAACTCGTTAAAAAACAAATATGACCTATTTCTGACTGGCAAACAGCCAATATACCCACGCACTTGGAAAGAAACCAATTAAATATCATCTGTTTACAAAATTTCATTTTTTCACAACATTTCCGTATTTTGGAACTTCTGAAATTCGATCGTACGTAGGTACTATATGTGTGGGCAAAATTGCCTTCGAAACATTTACGAACGTTGACAAAAAAATCAGCACATACACAAATAGATATATATGCACATTATGGCTTCAAATTGCAAAACATAAGACTACTGTCGAAGTTACATCTGCCGAGCCAGTAGCCTGTATAAAGAAGAAACCAGAACAGTCCTCAGCCTCCGTCGGAAAATTGAGCTGCCCCTAAGATGTGAAATCCCTGCGTGCCACTCCTTAAATTTTTGCCCCCACCCAACTGGTTCAAATTGGTTTCCCGTATACCTAACCAAAATTGTAACAACTGCTATATCAGTCAAGTCAGTTATATAAGTAAAAAAACTAATCAGAAGTAAAAACTACGTATTCGGTCTTAACTCGTAGGTACGGGAGTAGGCATGATTTTGGAAACGGCAGTGTTCTTGTGTTACCAATCAGAAATGGTTTAAAACCGCATGGCAAACATCTGGCTGCGCAATTGTCCTTTAAGCCCCCTTAAAATACCAAGCCGTCCAAATCAAACCCTACTTTCTATGACACACCAAACTGCAGAAAACCTTCCACATTCCGCACCTGGTTCTTTAAAAAATAGCAAAATACAAAAAAACTGATCGAAAATTGTAAACAAACTTGAATTCTATATATTTAAAATATTATATATCGGTTATTTTCATTTTTAACCAACAGCAGAGCGGTGTTAAGTTGAGTTGTGGTAATATTATACCCAATTTCTAGAAAGCTCCCAGTCATTATATTTACGTACCATCATTAGGATGCGTGCCAAAAATTGCTAATAATTGTGGGTGTCTGGTACAGTAACAGATATAAAATCAACTGCAACTTGGTGTTTCTGCTCTTTTAGTGCACATATTGCAAGTTTACAAAACAGCCAAAAATATATATTGTATTTACACACCGTTGTGTTATGACTCTATCGTTCTTATTTTTAAAGAATCTTGTTATTTCCGCTTTGACGCAGGGACGCGAGAACGACTTTTAGGGATGTCAAATAGAATGGTAGCAGCGAACCCAAAAACGGATGGACCATTTAAGATTTTAATGTTGGGCCGGTTTAGGAAGGAATCCGATTTTTGCTAAATATCAACAGTTTGAAAAGCAGAGTAGTTACAAATACTACAACCGAGCAGTACATTTTTTGCATCAAATGTTTAAAATTCCACAATGAACCTTTAGTTTTTCGCACTGTTGGCCACCATATACGTATTACGTATATCGCAGCCCGTGTTGATAAATATCTAGCTCCGGTTGGTGCCGGGCAAGGCAATAATCCCGGCCCCAAGGCAACTCTAGTTGATATACTTCATAGGTACCACGCAGTGAAACCGGAGGTGAAAAAACACCGGAACCAGCGGTCAATAAATTTTGCCGGAGCCAGAGGTAAAGTGAAATTAAGCAATAAATCTGACAAATTGGATTTGTTAATTGTAATCATAATTTGCAAAGTTGTGTCCAAAATATGATTTGAACTTTCCGTTTTGAAAAATCACGGCAACAAAGATTTCAAATTTGCACTAACATACAAATAAATTAAGTTACAAAAAAATGTAACATTCTACTCGAGCCGAGCGCCGATTTTCTGCCGGAGCCGGAGGCAGACCTCCAGTTGTACTCTACTGACCATATAGGCCCCTTCATGTGAATTTTTCTGCGATTAGCACCGTAATCCATTACGGAGTAATCAGATGTTGGCATTATCGAAAGCAGAATGTAAAATAAAAACATTGATACCTTTGCTGGACATGAAATCAGAATTTAATATCTATTTATATCATAAAGATTTTGCAGCCAACCCAGGGTTGAAAACCACTATTCGGCCCCTCGAGGCATTTCAAGAGTTCACACAAACAATTTTTCAAACATCCAAAGTTGGCCGTGGAAAGCATCACTATAACTCGTGAGAAATCCAAAATATGCTTTAGACTATGGATATTGTCGCACGGGGCGGCGTTTTACTAGTCAATTAAAGTTTTCCTCTATAAGGTATCTATTAAATAAAATTACATATATACCACACTTAGTTGTATCGGTTTAAATTGTTCTGTTTTATTCGGCTTTACGTGGCTTACAAACAATGACGTATCAATAGACTTCTGAGAGAAGCAGCAACGCGAGAAATATATAACAATCGAAAACTTACGACAGAGAAGCCGAATGCCTTTTTAGTGCGAAACATTAATAGAAAATCTTGACTTTGATCCCTGTTGGGGCGGCATGGCCGGGGCAATTCCCTTTAGATCCGCCAGTGCTTAATAGATAATCAAAGTAGTAGTATTCATACCCAATATTTGCCTCTTAATACTGAAACGTATATGAATCTTATAAACCACATTCCACAATTAATTACTCGAATATCTTTTATTAGATCTGTACTAATTTGAGTAAACTACACAAACGAATAGCAATTATTACTGAACCGTACGTTTTCGTTATCCTACAATTAGTCAACGTTGTATTCAATTAACTAGTAGTTTCTATTACATAAATGTTCTTTAGAAAAGATTTTGGGCACAATTCTATTACTAGTGGCGTACTGAGGAAATGAAATATTGGTTTTAAGATAAGATTATCAACCAGTACAGCCCCGCGACCATAAATTATTAGTACTGGTGAAAAGAAGATTATTAGACGGCACAGGGCAACATCAAATTCTTTCGACGTTGTAGAAAGATTTTTAGGCTAAAGGGGAAAGAAGTACGTCCAGGGCGCCGACGCCAGCCCTCGCCTCTCACAGTTGCGAACCTAAACCGCTAACAAACACATAAATTGTTTGACTCATTGTTTTTGCATTGTTTTGATTATTGTTTCTTGCATTGTTTTGATTCAAAATTTCACTTTCTTATGATTTGGCAACAACTGCCATTCTGGTAACAGAGTCACCGACCCACATTCACATGTTCCCTTAAGTAGTTGTAGCCATGATTTTGATTCTGGTGGGTATAACATCATTTAAAAGTGCTGTACGAGCGAGTGTAGCAAATAACACAATTTGGTGCCAGTCTAAAATTCAGCAGGGTATTCTAAATTCTGTAAAAGTTTCTTCTTCTCATTTTCTTTAGAAATTTCGGGCGAAGCCATACCTTCCTACTCCCTTTGTATAACCATATCTTCCCTTCAGAACAGCTGTTCTTCAAGATGGAACAAAAATTAAAAGTGAAAAATGATCTTTAGCGATGAGCGGGTATGTTTTTAAGGCAAAAAAAAGAAAACAAAGAGCGTTTTGGCAGCCGTCTTGTAAAGTTTTTGTAGTTGCTTTTATGATTGTTAGTAGGACCCAATAGCTGTGTACTATTTTGTTGCGACTAAAACACGTTCAATGCTAAGTTCAGATTGCCCGAAAAACGCTGTAACTGTTTCAACTTGCGGTCCCGAGCAGGGGAGGCTCCAGCGCTCTAAAAATGGTTCAGTATCCATTGATAATGAGCTAAGCTTTATTGAGCGAAGCGAGCGTTTTATATTTTGTGCTCGGGGGTTAAAAGGCGGATGTCCGTCTGTCCGCCATCCCGAAAAGAATCTCAGGAACCACTTAACCGATTTTGATAAACTTTTTTTGTTTCAAAGTCCGTTATCCTGGGGTGTTAACCTCCCATAGCTGTTTTAAAATTTTAAGCCGTTTATTAGTTACTGGCTAATTTGCATAAAATTGGTTAAGCCTGAGCTAGGACTTTTTAAGATATTTCACCACGTAATTATTAGGGTTACAAGCAGTCTAATTTCAGAAATAAACGGTTTTTGGGTGCGAGAAGCCTAAATAAATTGTCTACAAATTTTTAAAAACGATAATTGAATAGTGAGCTAATAGAAAATTTGCATGTTAGCATACTTGATAAGCCTATATTACGACTTTTTGTTCACTAATTATTAGGGGTACACGCAATCTAATTTCAGCAATATTGCATAGTTGGGTGCGAGGAATCTGAATAAAATGTCTACAAACGTTTAGAAACGATAATTGAACATTTAGCTAATAGCTAATTGCATATTAGCATAATTGATTATCCTAAATTTGGACTTTTTACAATATGTCACCATTGATTAGGGTCACAAGCAATCTAATTTCAGCAATAAAAGGTTTTTGGATACGAGGAATCTGAATAAATTGCCTACAATCCTTCAAAACCGATACTTTAATGGTTAGCTAATAGCTAATTTAGATATTAATATATCTGACAAACCTAAATTAGGGCTTTTTGCAATATTTCACTAATTTTTAGGGTTACTGAAGGATTTTTGGGTGCGAGGAATCTGAATAAATAGTCCATAAGCCTCCAAAACCGATAAGCTAGCTAATAGCTAACTTGCATATTAGCATAATTGATAAGCCTAAATTAGGGCTTTTTACGATATTTCACTATTTATTAGGGTTACAAGCAATCTAATTTCAAAAATAAAAGGTTTTTGGGTACGGGGAATCTTAATAAATTGTCTACAAACTTTCAAAACCGATAATTTAATAGTTAGCTAATAGCTAATTTGCATATTACCATAGTTGATAAGCCTAAATTAGGGCTTTTTACGATATTTCACTATTTATTAGGGTTACAAGCAATCTAATTTCAGCAATAAAAGGTTTTTGGGTACGCGGAATCTTAATAAATTGTCTACAAACCTTCAAAACCGATAATTTAATAGTTAGCTAATAGCTAATTTGATAAGCCAAAATTATGGCTTTTTGCAATATTTCACTAATTTTTAGGGTTACTGCAGGATTTTTGGGTGCAAGGAATCTGAATAAATTGTTCACAAACCTCCAAAACCGATAAATCAATACGTAGTTTGCTAGGAACTAATTCGCATATCAGCTTAATTGCTTAAGTGTCTTCGAGCTTCGCTCAACACATGTACTCCCACTACGGCTCGTTTAGTCAATACAAAACCAAACTTTCGAAGAAAAATGGTCCACAAAGTATAAATAAGCTGTTTCTTTGTGATACAAAAATCTATGCCAATGTTCTGAACGGTGTGTAGTATTTCTAACCAGGAGCCGTATTGTGATCCTATACTTGATACTTGCCACGCGGTGTCTCACGTGCTGTACCGTACGGCGCTGGAGGACCCCGGGAGCAATAACATAGTCAAAATGTATAGCTCCACCTTAAGCCAATATGATGTACTGATCACTAGTTAGTAATAGGTTATTAACCAGACAAACTGTGGTAGCTGCTAGTCTTGAAAATCCACATACAATTAGATTAATTCATGTGTGAAACAAGAGCTTCATTTATTACCATAAATTTGTGAAAAATTTCAACTGATCCACCATTTGAGAATACAGTCTTTAGTCGCATCGCAATAGGTGAAATATATACTGCTTGTTTTTTTACGACCGGTCTGAAAATATCTAATCTAGCATTTCAGTAGTCCAGTCTCGAGTGAACCGGGGTTCTTTCGGATGTACCCTCGGGTTCACAGCTGGGGATTTGATGAGTGAGCGGGGTACTTTTTGTAAGGTCTCCGAGATGAACACCAGCGAGTTAAGTTTTGCAGTTTTTTGTGCAATTTTTGTACTTAACTATTTTTAGCTTATTTTTTCATTGTAAGTTGCTACATAAAATATACGTAGCCTATACGTTACACAGCTTCAACACTTAAAACTAGTTCAAATAATAGCAATATTTTGAACGCTCAATTTCAACAATGAAACACTCAGCATTATTGCTAACGATTGTATTTGTGTTTGCGGTTGTTATTACAGTAAGTCAATTACGTATTTCGTAATATTTTTGCCCAAAAAATATTGGGTTCCAATGACTTCAATTTCTGACCAAAATTCACTAAAAACTAGGAACCGAAATTTAACGTAATTTTCAACACCGGATTACTGTTTCACGTGTTAGTAAACTCGTCAAAAACGTGCCATAAGCGAGTTTTTCCAAGTTTCTTTTCCGTTTTCCTCACCCTACAAAATCACTCACCAAATACGTATTTGAATTTAACAATTTATCAACTAAACTGAACCAGATGAAAGGCATGAAGTTGAACTTGTAATTTTGCTCTACAAATTTTTTTGACTGTTTAAATGATTTGACACATCAGCGTAAAAAATTCCGGTTCCTGCGTCTTTGAATACAGGAACAGGAGGTAGTTGTGTAACGAAAGCATCAGATTAGGGATTACTAATCATTTTTGGCAACGTGCATACAATAAAACTTCTGCGACTGAAATTGTCGGTAAATCTGGCAATCTTATTGGGGCTGAACGCAAACCTCTGGTTGTACCGTGCAGTGATGTGCGGTCTCGGTTTTTTGAGTCTTGGTAAGTTTCAAACCGAGACAAAAGGAGAAAGGCAGGTTCCCGTTTTTTCTGCTCAACGTTATAAACGAACGTCAGTTGTATATATTTGTTGATTTTTATCATTTTGACTATAAATTTTTTGCCGTTTTAGTAATCATATGAACACGATAATGTTCATATATATGGTTCGCGCTTCTCAAGTGCGTATTTTCAGTTTAGTTTGCATGTTGGTACTCAGGTAACATCAGACCTATTTCGTTTAAATTTTGTACACTGATATCCTGGTCCGTCGGGAATATCTGTGCCAAAGGATTTGCCAAACGAACGTGGCCTTCAGTAGTTACGGTCAAAAAACTCCTACCAGAAAGTGCACGAAATTTTCCACTTTGGTTCAGCACTTTTTACCCGTTAGCTAAGTAATTTTATACGATTATAACTTTATAGGTACACTTTATAGGCCTTTACGGTCGGGTTCACCCCAACGGTTGGTTTCACCCCAACGGTTGGTTTCACCCCAACGGTTGGTTTCACCCCAACGGTTGGTTTCACCCCAACGGTTGGTTTCACCCCAACGGTTGGTTTCACCCCAACGGTTGGTTTCACCCCAACGGTTGGTTTCACCCCAACGGTTGGTTTCACCCCACCGGTTGGTTTCACCCCAACGGTTAGTTTCACCCCAACGGTTGGTTTCACCCCAACGGTTGGTTTCACCCCAACGGTTGGTTTCACCCCAACGGTTGGTTTCACCCCAACGGTTGGTTTCACCCCAACGGTTGGTTTCACCCCAACGGTTGGTTTCACCCCAACGGTTGGTTTCACCCCAACGGTTGGTTTCACCCCAACGGTTGGTTTCACCCCAACGGTTGGTTTCACCCCAACGGTTGGTTTCACCCCAACAATTGGTTTCACCCCAACGGTTGGTTTCACCCCAATGCTTGGTTTTATACAAATACGTTGGTTAGGCGCTTGTTGTCAGGATAAAAGTTTCTGTCATGCAAACGATTTTTTGAAACTCCGCATTTAGTTTAATCAGTCTTCTCATTTTTCATAGTTCAGATTGATGGATTAATCAGCAGCTTGGTAAAGCGGTTGAAACTAGAAAAAATTGCTCAGCACTTGAGCAGAATGGATATGCTTCATATTCCTATTAAAAGGATAGTAACTAGAACAGCACATTCGTTCGATGTAACCTGGAAAAATATTAAGAAACAATGGCGTCCAAAATCATGTTGACTATTAATTCTTCTGAAACATATTGCGGAGAGCAAATCTATTTTTGTGTTGAAAGTTTTTGGCGGATTTATTAGGCAATGAAATTTCTTAGATAATGGCAGGGTTACAGATACATGGCTGAAGTATAATGATCTTGCTTTTGCCAGATTAATCGATGCTGCCAGAATACGGTGAGAATTTTGATCCTCTAGTCGTGACTATGCAGTGAAACAAATAACTTAGCAGGGAAATGCGCATTTATAGATTTCTACGTGTAAACTTGTTTGTTTGTCACTAAGGTTAAAAGGCGGGTAAAGTCAAGAGTCGTTTTTAAAGCATCAATTGTGAGTCATTTTGTGACGCCTTGTTTAATAAAGTATCTAACAAAATTGGTCATCAGTACTCTAACTCCCCAATTATGTCGCCATACAGTGTTCTTGTGGAATTCAATTAACTATGTTAATAGAGAGCCCAAGGTGAGTTTAGTACGTTCATGTAGAAAACTTCAATACACATTTAAAGCAAAACATTTGTTTGTTACAATAGAAAATTACAAACATTTGGCTATCCGCAATATGTTTCAGAAGAATTAATAGTCAACACGATTTTGGACGCCATTGTTTCTTAATATTTTTCCAGGTTACATCGAACGAATGTGCTGTTCTAGTTACTATCCTTTTAATAGGAATATGAAGCATATCCCATGCTGCTCAAGTGCTGAGCAATTTTTTCTAGTATTGTTATATTTCTTGTGTGTCAAAACACAGATAGTTGCATTTAGATGTATTTCAGTTTTAAGACATTCAACGAATCGCGCCAAAAAATTTAAAAGTTCCAATTAACGCTAAAATATCACTTTGATAAACGCTAAAGAACCGTTTACTATTAACAGAGCTTAAATATACTGGCAATTGACGATTCATTTTCGTTGAAAAAAGCTGAAAGCGTGGTTCTGACACTAAAAGCGCTCTCTATTTTATAGTCGTCTTTGGCGTGGTGTCGTGTTATATTCCTGTATCTGTGTTAATCAGTGTGTAGGATACAGTTTTTAGAATGATAGAGATGCGCAGATTGTGACATGGTGTACCCAAGTAGGGATTGACGGGATATCCGGTTCCGGTTTGATATCCAACAAAATCTGAAATCTGTATCCGGTTCCGGTATCCGGACTACATATTTTGAAGCGACTGCAAGTCCGAGCAATTCATGAATGGATACTGTCATAGAATGATAAATCCAAACAAAAAATTAATCTTAAATTCATAAATACATATTTTTGCACGACTCAAATACTTTTAACAGTGTACAAATTTAGATCCTATATCCGGTTAAAATTCGCTATCCGGCTCCGGTTTCGGTATCCGGTAACATTAATATCCGGTCGATCCCTGTACCCAAGTTATCCTGAAAAATGTATAAATGCTGTTATTGATTTCAGGTATACTCATGGCCCTTCCGACTAAACAACGGCAATGAACGAGTAAAACGTCAATCACCTGCCGCTGACAATCCAGTAGATCCGATCCCGGACCTAGAACATGGTTCCGGTATGACATCATCAGAAAACGAAGGAAACCAAAGCAATGAAGATGGAAACGACTTTGAAGAAAACACGATCGTTGAATCAGAACCAAAACAAACAGAAACAGCAATTGAATCTGAACCAAAACCAGAGGAGCCAGCAAATGAACAGGAATCACATCAAGCAGAGCCAGCAACCGAACCAGAACCAACACAAGCAAAGTCAGAAGACGAAGATCAAAGCAAAGAAAATGAAGAAGAAGGAGAACAAAGTGATAGAGTAGTGCGATTAACACGAAGTCAAGGACAAAACGAGGAAAACAACAACGATGACAACAGTGCAAGCGAAGAAGGATCTGGTCAAAACGCTGATGCAGAAGAAGAAGAAGAAATAGAAGAGAGCGACGAAGTATCCACCGAAAAACGAATACGACGAGTCAAACGTGACCATCACGGAGACCACGACAAAAAAGAAGGAACAAACAAAGAAGCAGAAGAAGACGCAACAGACGACGGATCTGGTGAAGACGACCACGAACGAAGTTCTTCTTCCTCCAGCGAAAGCGACGAAACGAACGAAGATGAAAAAGAAAATGAAGAAAACGACAAAAAAGAAGAAAACGACAAAAAAGATAACCCGCCGGCAGCTAATCAACAATTGGACGCACGGCAAAAACGAACCGACACCGAAGCAACAATTGACGAAGAAGGATCTGGACAAGAAGGAGAAGGCGACGGACAATTGCATCCAAAACAAGAAACTGAAGTAAACGAAGAATCGGATTCTGAGGAAGAAGTGGCCGACAACGGATCCGGAGAATAAAAGGAACGACAAACAATAAGCAGATGAAAGTAATAAAACTAAAAACCGTGATGTAAATATTGCAAATATTTGTATTATATGTTACTTGCCATAAATCTACCTGTTGTTAACGTGTATTGCATTATAGAACTAAATAGCACCTGTTCCAAAAACTAGACCCAAGTTGTCAGCAATAAAATAGCTTACGCTTTAGATTAATTTTTGTGCTTAGGCTAATATTACGGCCCTAAAAGTTGAAACACCAGGATTCTGTCGTATTTAATAGCATCCATGGGGCAGGTTTGCAGAACTCTGGTTTTTCGTGGGAAAAGTCAAACCTTTGTGTGTATCGTAAATTGTACAATCCTCAGTGTTAAAAGCCAGAGCCGCTACAATCAAACTAGCTTCGACTCTACTTGTTTTACTTTGGTACCCTACCCTGTACCTAGTCTATAGTTCTTTTTACGCATATCGCTCGCAATTGACTAAGCCAAGTTCTTTTCGCTACCCTATCACAAGCAATTATGGACTGAGATGTAGAGTCATAAATTTGTTTCTAACCTGAGTGCAGATGTATCTCAGGCTTTTGTAGAGTTGACTGAAGAAGCAATTTCAATAAAAATTATTAATTTCATCCTATAAACTTATTAAATCATTTTATATTGATTTCATTAAAGCCCAATGCACACTTTCACGTTTTTGCAGGGAAAGCTCGCAGCTACAACTTGCACGAGAAACCTACAGCTGCAAGTAATTGCGAAAAAATATCATTGTCATACTGAATGTTGATATGAATTATTCTGCAGACAACTGCAACAATTTCTCTAAATGATTTTTGAACAAACTTGCTTCTGCTGGTTTCAGCTGCAAGAAAACATTGGTTCTACCAATAATTTGTTGACATAAACACGGTTTTAAACCGTAGAATTTGTATTTAATCCTCAGCAGATGTAAAACTAGTCCAATCACCATCGACATTAACTGCAAAATATCAAACAAGATTGATATTTTTGAATTAAGATCCTTGCATAAATTTAAAAACGTTGAATAAATTCAAGAAGCGTACACCAAGAATATATGCAGCTGCAAGAACTTAAAGGCTGTTTTGTCACTAAACTCGCACATGCAAGTTGCACTTGCAACTTTTTATTGCAAAAACTAGCACGTGTGAATAAAGCTTAATGGTGCATTGACAATACAAGCATTACAATCATTCGTAATGTTTTCATTTTTGTATCGTTCAAAAAATGACAATAACAGACGTTACAACAATCCTTAAGCATCAAAATGTTGCTATATACCCTTAAAACAATAAATTTCAAAACACAAGAGCATCTTCCACTCCGGACAATAAAACCACCGCTGCAGTGTTACATCTTAAATCGTTTATATCCAATGCCCGTAGATTTCCAATCTCAACACATAATAATATGGTAACAGCGGTGGTGCATTTCCAACAGCAACTTCCCCTTACCAGGTCACACTTTTCCATGGCTGTCTTGCACTCCACAAGTTGCGCTACATTATTGTCATAATACACATTGCTTAACTTTGTCGATTTTAGGAACCTTACCAAAGCTAAAGCAAGCATTTTGAGACAACCATCCCCACGCATCATAAAATTCGAGCGAATACATGACATCATATCAATACGAGAACAAAAACTTGTCTTTAATAAGTTTTAGTGTTCAAAGAATTATCGATAATATGCCAGAAAACCTTAGAGTTTTCGTTCCGGCATTTTGTAAAACCGACAGAAACCCTGCTGCGTTCCGTACAAGATCTAAAAATCTGCTTACACCGTGCTAATGGCCAAAAAGTACAAACTATTTTAAACCTAAACCAATGCTCAAACGTACTTTTTTGACGGCAGCTTCGTTGATCAACGGTCCCTGCTTGCACGCCGGATCCAACCCATTGGCCAGCGTTATCATTTTCATTGCGTCGCTTAACTTCTGTACAAATTGTTCGTAAACACCGTCTTGAACAAAAAATCGGTCAGCGCAAACGCAAGTCTAAAAACATAAAAACATAAACAATCATATTTGTACATAAAAAATAGTTTTATGTAACTACAATTCTGTGTCCGGTATCAAAAGCGTGTTCCGGGATGAAAAGCATTTTTTCACCATACCGCAATATCAAGCAACGACTGTTGTTAATTAAACGTGTACTTATTTCTAAGTTGCTTCCGGTTCCAGAATATTTCGGGTTTTTCCTCGAATATTTCAGGGTCAGGGTTATTATTTTGTTGGAAAAGACTATTTTAAATACTTTTTCGTTTTAAAATAAGAATATGATGTTTAAAATACGACGATAACAAATATAAAAGGAAGCGTAGAAAAAATTGCAATTGCTGTGACAGTATTAATTGAAATGTTTGAAAGCAGAGCTCGTGCAATAAACGTATTTAAAAATACTTTGTTAGCATATTAGCATATTTCAATAACTCTTAGACATGCTCAACAAAACAAAATCCGGGCATTGTTACGTGTAAACTAAACGCGTTATTTCCATCTAAAAGCCACCAAACGCAAACAGGTTTATATACTGCAATCTCAGTTTGAAATTTCTCCTCAAAAATAAAAAAATAATACTGGCCAGGTCCCTGTCAGCATTTATCCACCCGGCCATGTGGCACCATAAATGCATTAAAACCCAGCCTACGTACTTGCCCTGAGTTGCGAAATCGTGAAGCCACAGCGCCTGCAACTGCTCTGTCAACATCTGCTGAGTTGAATACGATAAAGGGTGCGTTGCCTCCCAGTTCAAGACTCACTCGTTTTACAGTATTCGCAGCATGAGAGAGCAAAGTCTGAAATCAGCAACGAAGTATTGTCGAATCTTAAACAGATAAGCATACAAAGGCTTCCAACACAAACTACATTTTGTTAGAACATGATGATATAGGTAATACTAGTTAGCTAAAGGTCTTGCTACTTTTGAATAACTAGCGACGGCGTCCAAAACTTTAATCAACAAGGGTGGTGGTTGTTATAACGCACAACACAAATTGACGTACGGCACCGCGTAACAATTTGAAAACAAAATCTAAATACACTGTTAATCTAAAGAAACCAAACCGCAGCTATTAACTTCCCGAATTTCAACGGTATCAAACAGGTTTTGAACTACTGTCTCAAAACATCATTGTTTACTGGTGATCATTACTACACGCGTTTGAAAGTGTGGTCGGTGGTCACACATTATGTTTCCCCATTATAGAAACTTACTTTGCCAACAGCAGTAGATCCAGTAAAAGACACTGTACCAACATCGTGTGACTCACACAAATATCTTCCGACGTCAGCAACATTTGTCCGACTGCATGGCACAACATTAACAACACCACGAGAAAACCCGGCTTGTTCGGCAAGCTATAATACTACCAGTCATAGTGGGACTATATGTACTGAGCGAAGCTCGAACACACTTAAGCAATTAAGCTAATGCAAATTTGTTATAACTAAATATCCATTTATCGATTTTAGAGGTTTGTAAACAATTAATTCAGATTCCTCGCACCCCAAAACCCTTCAGTAACCGTAATTATTAGAGAAGTCCTAATTTTGGCTTTTCAACTAAGCTAATATTATGCAAATTAGGTATTACCTAACTATTCCATTATTACTTTTGAAGGTTTGTAGACAATTTATTTAGATTCCTCGCACATAAAAACCTTTATTGCTGAAATTAGATTGCTTGTAACCCAAATCATTAGTAAATTGTTGTAAAAACTCCTAAATTAGGCTTAACTAATTATGCAAATAGCCTGTAGCTAATAAACGGCTTAAAGTTTTAGAATCCCAAAGCGAGGTTAACACCCCATACGCAGAAATAAACGAGCGAAGCCTGGATCAAAAATGCCAACAGATGGCTATTTCAATTTTAGTTGTTCTTATTGAAATCACATACTTCTAACACAGAACTACACTTACAAACGCAAGGGCGAGTGCACTCAAAGGTGTATCTTCGGCAGGTTTAATAACAACAGTGCATCCAGCAGCCAGTGCAGCACCAGCTTTTCGTGTGATCATTGCGGAAGGAAAATTCCACTACAATTAGAAATGAAATTATACAAAAATTAAAGTATTAAACGAAGAGACAAAAGCATGTTGGTAAAACTAGCTAAAAAATTCTACACAACAACAATATATACAAAGGTTGTCCAGTTCCATATTGAACCGTTCAGGAGCATTTTGCTACAGTTGCACAGGGTTCGAACTAGCGCCGTCCAGATTACATCTCCGCTGATTTAAGCCGCTTAACTACATAATTCAACGTTTTCGTTACAATAATTGTTCATTGGCTGGGTCGCGGCGGAGTGGGGGGCATCAGCCGGGGTGGCGGCGGTTAGCAATCAGGGGGAAATGTCTGAGTGGGGATGGTTGCAGAATTTTCAATAAGGCGTCAGCTGCACTAGCCAGTGTTTAGTTACGCCTAGAATTAAGCACATAGTTAAAAACAAAAAATGATGATACACAAATCAAATATTATATAAGACATCCAGGGGAGAAGGTATGTTTAAATCATACTGATGTTTTTTCGCAAAAATGTAAAGAACGTAAAATTAACCGGGGGAAGAAATCTTCAGTGGTGTGGGCTGAAACGGGCGAATAATCTTAAGTAGGAGTGGCTTTTGATAAGTGGGGGCCCACATCCCCCCCAGAAGCGAAGCCTCAGAATAGCTCTAATAGCGTAAGTTTGGTGCAAAATTGCATTCAGCCACCTGGCATTTTGCTAGATCAGTCTCGCGAGTAGGGCGGGCTTTTTCAGAGATACAGCCGTGCTCAATCCGGGGATTTGTTAAGTGGGGGATGGCATTTGAGAATGCCCCCAAAATAAAAATCGGCGGCTAAAAAGTTGTCAATTTTCGTAATTTTTTATATTTTTACAATTTTTGTATTTTAACAAATTAATGCTTAACTTCTATTTTCAGCTCAGCGGTGTCGCTGTCCCATTTTTGCCTTTCCGATTTTATTATAACTAACAGGGACTTTTCGAGAGGAAGGGAAATGAACATGGGGGATTTTTCAAGTGGACGCTTCTGACGAAGTGGGGGAGATTTCACTACTAGCGAAATGTCAGCACATCAATGTGCCCTGAAACCGTATTAGCAAAGGCGCCTCTCGCCTTACCCCAATACTACTAAAATTTTAGGAATGGTGGAAAGCTCCGAACCCAACCCCCAGACGGTGGGACATCTACTACCTACAGGAGTAATCAACGCCGCAACACCAATCGGTTCACGATACAATAAAATCTGACGTCCAGGCGCATTTGCTGGCACAATCTCTCCGTCGATTCTTCGCGCTTCTTCTGCGAACCATTCAAAAAACGACGCCGCATAATTGATTTCGGTTGTTGACTCGGTCAAAGGTTTTCCCTATTGTAAGATAATGCATCGTTCACGGTAACTTACGTAAGTCAAGAAAACCCAAGAACAAATTGGTATCTTTACCAGAACAAATTCTAGTTTAATAATGTCCAGCATATTATTCCGAATCACAATGAAAAATGTTTACGTATTGTACATATATTGGCCCACGTTACGCGATGAGTAAGTTCGTTATTCCGGGTGACAATAAGCGTACGCCTACGGTAAGGATTAGAAATAGACAAACAATTACAGACCAATAGGTCGCTTCTGAAAGTAAAATATGCGCTATATTCTACGTATACTTGTCAGAAAACAATTTCTACCGTCAGTACTATACAACAAAGCAAACAGGAAACATTAACACTAAATAAATACGTCAGTTCACTTTTCTAACCATAAAATCAAGTATAAAATTTTTGTTTGCATTAACACAAACCTGTTCAATAGTCATTAATTTTGCTAAATTGTCTTTATTTTCAATCATTAACCGATGCCATTTTAATAGTAAATCATGTCGTTCCTGCAACAAAAATTGTACAACTGCCTGAATTTCTTGAACATTTGCTGTTTCAGGTCTTCATCCGGGGTCCTACACCGGTTTGCTCTGGTAATGTTCGCCGCTAAAGATGCAGTTGTTTCAAACAAAAATTTCAGAAGGCTGCACCGGGTCCATACATACATATGCATACAACAAATATACGTGCGTATTTCATATATATTATATACATATATATGTTAGAGTTCTCACAGGGCATATGTATACCAAACATTAGGTACAAGTATAATCAAATATTAGACAACGTATAAAACGAGAGTAGACTAAGACCGTGGTGCAAAATGAAACAGAATTATACCGGAATCGCAGCCGGAATAGTAACTATAAGTGTACAGACACCATATTTTTGCATACAGAGTTTTATTTATTTATGCATGTAATGTAATTAGTATGCACCAGAGCAATGTATTTGTTTCAGAATGCATATTATTAATGTTTATGACTATTTTCAAGCCATACAAATATCAGAAATGCGCACTGAGAACTGTTATAAGCATCGGTTGCTGTAAAACTTAACAAGAACTCCATGCAAATTTCGAACAATTGCAAATAGCACAAATTAAAGACTATGAACAATTACGATTCCGGCTCCACCTAGAATCGAAATCGGAATTGAAGCAGAAATTGTATCGGAAGTCTAATCGGCATCGCAATACTTTTTGCGCCCTGAGTGTTGCATATTTAATTCCCAGCAACAAAATCAAACTTCGCTTTGATAAGAGTATGCTGCCTACTGTTTTCGATACATTAGCATCTGTATTATCGCAAGCAGGGATTTGAGGTCTCGGTCATTTTTGGACCGTTAGCAAAATAAAAGTTATTTTAGCGCAAAATAATATTGTACGTATCTGCATTGAATTGCCACTTAATTTACAATATTAAACTAATAACCATCGCCAAACATTATTTTTATTATTTTATTCTCCACTTACGAATAGCGGCACTAGAAGAACAATTACAAAACTATGTTGTGATCCCAATAACATCTTATTTTATTTACAATTCAGTTGGTTGGTATTGAGAGAAAGTAAAGCCATGCTAATTGCTGAAAAGATTATTTTTAAAAGGCAAGTACAAACAAATTTTTGTTCACCCTTATTTTTAAGTTTACCGTATATATTGAGGGAAACAAATATTACCATTTGCTGAATTGCTCAAACCAAGAATATAAGGTGTTTTAAAAAATTGTATTGTAACATTAGTAACAATGATTAAAACATCAAAAAATTCTTATCTAAAAATCAACAAATGTAATAAACATCCGTTTATTGTGAACTTTGAGCTGAAAATGGAAACTTTTTTCCTTTTATCTCGGTTTGAAATCCAGCGACACTCAGAAAAACGAGACCGAAACCAAGAACAAGATCAGCCCAATACCGAATGCAATAGACATCCTTTTATTGTGAGCGATGAGCAAAATATCAAGATCTTTCTTTTTATGGTGTCGATTTGACACCTACCGACACTCAGAAAAACGAGTCCAAGAAAAGCCCAACACCGAGACTTGCCGAGCATGTCCACGACTTCAAATTGCCAATTCCACTTAATTCCCTCAAACAGGTAAATACATTGCTAACGAATTTTAAGGGGACGGCGAACTGAATCCACACAACGTCTTTAAAATACACCAATTGCGTATAACGCAAGCAAATTTGATTAAAAATGAAATCAATCCGATTTTTACTGAAGATCCCAAACAAATCTTTCAGGTGGGGCGGTTCTAAATTTTTGTAAATCGGGTATGTATATATGAATTTTTTAATTTTTGCTATACGCTAAAAATAACCTACATATATATAAATGACACAGCGCCCCCGCCCCCACCCCCCCGATGCTATCTATTTTTTAATCATGAATGCGACAACAGAATTACCTTTGCTGTCGTTTGGAAGCCCCACACGCGAAATGCAGAATTGGCAGCTTTCACAGCGCTTTTGAACTCTTCTACGCCACAGTCCGACACTTGTGCTACATGCTGAAATACGTACGTACGTAATTCAAAGCCAAAGTCAAAGTCAAAAGTTTATTCACCGATTAAACATACATCCGTATTTAAGATACGAATATGAATAGGCAAATAAAATAAGTTGGAAAGGAGGGGCAAACCTCTCTAACATCCAACCGAAATCGATCTATAAGGTTAACTGTTCATGGCGGTCATCCTTCAGAAATTTTTTAAGTGCGTCGCGAGTGAGTCGTCGAAGAAACTGGGCAAGAGAACCTGATCGGGGAACCGGGAGCCCATTTATATTGTTAGGTAGGCTATTCCAGGAGGATACAACCCGATAGAAGAACGAACCACGACCAGCTAAATTAAAGAACTTCGGAAATTTAAAACTAAGGTCGTTTTTCCTGATGCGAGAAGTTCCAGAAAACTGCAAACAGCTATCTATATGCAGATCAAGTTCCTCGTATGATATTATGCGTCGGCCGAACACCATTAAAAGTATACAAAAACAAATGCTAAATCCATCATTTAATGTACACCTACCTAAATTACAAAAACGTTTTTCACCATTTACCCTCAAAATCTTGCATGAGTACACCAAACTTATCTACGGTCAACAAAATTTATACAAGAAATCAAACACCGAAAAAGCGACCTTTTATGAATAACGATTTTTAATTTAACAAAAATACCTCTCCATCAGCAGGATTTAAAACATCAAATGTTTGCTTTGAGTTCGCAGGCACCCACTGTCCGTCAATGAAAGCCTTGTGAAGAGTCAACTGTTCAAGTGAAAACATGGTACGTTTGATCGCTTCAACGCACTGGTTTGCAGATAACAAAAGCCTACAACTATTCAGTTTTAACGCAAACATGCTGAAAACAACGCGAGCTTTATATAAACACTCATTTGCGCACATTTCAACAGCGCACTTTCAAGTAACGGGAATTTTTCAGACAAGGCCCAAGGTTCAATCAGTGGATGTAATAAGCTGGTTAAGATATATACGCTTAGAGATGAAAATGGGGCACGTTCCTGAAATTTAGATCTATGCCGACAATTTTTCAATCAACTAGCTACATTTCCCAACAATCAGCCGCCTGACTTCCGTTTTTGTGCGTTATATACAACTTCAATGCTATAAAGTTGTCAGTGTTTGCAGGGTCGATCGGTAACTTGACCTTTTTACTAAGCAATCAAAAACCAGGCATACGGGCGATTTCAAACTAGTGACTTCATATGATCATCAATCAAACGCTTTACAACTACGTCACGGTAGCCCGCATTCCCAACTATACTTCGTGACAGCTACCATAGATACAATGAAGTCAAAATTGTACATAATAGCTCTTCACTAGCTACGAAATTAAGCTTTTCGCTATTGAAAATTGCGACAACCTACAAACCTGGTGAACTTGCTCTTTGTAATAATCCTTTTCATAAATAAACTCTGACCTATCACAAATAAACAAAGCTTCAGTTAAAAATTTACTACACTAAAATTATTTTAGTAAAGTTTGAAAGATGTTTTGTATTTCTACCTACACAATTGAGGTTTGAAACATGTAAAAATATTCATCGGGCTTTTTTTATACTCAATGAGCCGAAATTCATAATTATAATTTCATTTCGTACAGTTGCAGCTCATTGTCACACTGCGCTAAAATCTACCAAATCCGTTTTTAGTCGGTTTCCAATATTTTTATTTATAATCATATCGCTTCCAAATTAAGCGCAATGTAGAGAACAGGGACGGAGCAGTATTATAAGCGTATTCCTAAGCCTAAGCCTAAAGTCTAAGCCAAAGCGTATTAAGCCAAGCAAAAAAAATTAGCCTCAAAGCTGAAGAGCTATTAACACTCTATTGCAGCCCCACAGAAAAACTTTCCGCCCTGATCTTTACATGGGCCCAAAGTTCAATCATGTTTGTTTCAAACGCGCAGTATGAATGTTCTCATGTACGATTGGCCACCGTTTCATCCAGGGACCAGCGGAAGTGAAATCGTACTCGTCAGATGTTATATCACTCTTAAAACGAAACAAGCATGAAACAACTTTTCTGTAAAATAAATTCACGTTATAACCAGTCGGGCTCTTGTATCGACGTTATGACATAATTAGAATGTTATAGTGCCTCTCAATAGGTCGTCGACTTCATAATGCGCGCATAGGTGTAATAAATTGTCCACCAACTCTCTTAGGACCACTGTCAAAAAACGATGCTAAACCATGGCCTGATAAACAACACACCCTGTACTTTAGTAAAACGGTTTTGCCCTGACCGTGTTTCAAGGGAATAGGGTGAAAACAGACTCTCTCGGTAGGAAGTGCTGATAAACGCACTCTCGCTACAGCATTGTTTTTGCGAAATAACTTTTATAAACAAATGTACAACAAACAACAGTAGTCTCTTCGAACAGCGTCCCGCTATACTGGAAGAACATTATGCACTATGTACTGTGGCCGTAAACGACATTGGAGATCCTGTAAGCACTATAAGAAGGATGTCTGCGTTGTCTTTGGAATCTGCAAAGAAATTAGTCCTAAATATAACATCCTTTCTACAGAGTTCTGGTCCTTGCCCAGACCTGGACAATTTTTACACTACAGAGAGCACTATTACATGGATAACCTATAACATACAAACTACCGCTTTCGGAAGATCACTGTGTACAAGAGTCGGTGCGGCACGTGATGCTAGTGTAGGTGGCTGCGCTGTGCCACTTCCAATATATATTTTAAACTAAAAAACTAAAACCACGCTAAAACAACCTTAAACCACAACTTAACGGCGGCTCTGGCTCGACCTAGTCTCTCTTAGAATTTCAGCAAGGCTTAGCTGTCGATAAACGGCGTAAAAGATCTAAATTATACGCAATGCGGCTGAGCCGCAATGTAAACTTTCACATAGGTCCTGTGTGGCCCTCAATAATATCATTTGTCAGGCTTATTGCGTGTTTAATGTTGTAGCTAGGGATTCGGGGGTGCCATATCGTTGTTGTATTGTTTATTGTGTATCAATGGCGAACTGGTTGAAATGGTTTTGCGCCTCACAAAACCACAAATTTATGCAAATTAAACACTTATGGGGGCTGGGATATGCAGCCCTCATAATCATTTTTTGATTTGACGTAGTTACAGTTCGTGGCAAGTTTGAGTTTCTTTTCATTTTAGTGGATTAACATAGCGCGCGTATCTTGTGGTTTTTGTGAGTTGTATGTTCGGTCTAATGGAATTACAGTCACGGAAGCTCTATGGGAGCGGTTCTCGAATCAACAGCTTGTTACCTATCGTCTGCAGGGTGCACAGTGTCTACGGGCGTGAAACTTGGCAAATTTGGGTAACAGCGGAATTGTAAGCGGGTAATATGTGAGTAATCGGAGATAGTCAATTGTAGCGGGGCTAGTTTTGGCTTCGTTTTTGAGTTTTTTGGGAAATTTACTGGGTAATTTTACAGACAATATACGAAGTTTGTGCATTGGTATTTTGTGGGCTTTGCACCGTAATTGAACATCACCGGAAATTTTACTACAATGTAATTATAGGCATTGTAGTAGATAAATAATATAGGCGAACTAAGCAACAATTGGTTAGCGCCATACTTATATGTTATATTGGATTTGAGGAATAACCAGGGTATCCGACTGCAATTCTGGACCGGACCTGTATAGGTCATTGAAAAAAGAACTGAAATTTAAGTTGGCGATTCAGCGGGAAAGCATATAAAAATCACGAACTTCTCACACTAAGGAACATTTATGCGAATACTTATATGATATTCCAATATTTCATGGAATATATATATTCAGTGAGACAGTGTAATCTTTGGGTGCTAAATGAATGGAATGTCGAACGGCAGCGGCAAAGGCGTGTATTAAAATACCAAACACTCCTGCAAACTCGTTTCCGACACAAAATCGCTTACAACCACAGCGTCGCATAATTAGAAACTTCAAATGTCAACTTCTAGTATATATTATATGATATTCAACAGTACGATTTGAGTAAGTTGCCTCTAGTATGCAGACATTTGAAAATATTTCATGTGAAATTCGCAGACAATACGCCGAATATCATATGATATTGAAGAACAAAAGGTGACCTACTTACACATGATAATAGCAGACAAATAAGCATACAAAATGTTACCAATAGTCTAATAGAGACAAAACATGTCCCAAGTTGCCCCGGTTATAACGTGAACCGCACTTTATTGCCGCCAAAAATCAAAGGTCTTAAATACCTCATCATATTCATGATTTAAAAAATACATCTGTTGTGTTTCATATGAAATGAAATAATGACTATGCCTAATTATGATGTAAAACGTTTATATATTTTATATTTTATGTAAGGCCTAGTTTCTAGCTGGGATTCAGATGTTGTTCATAACCTCTAATGTATAAAAGCTTGACGCTCTAGCAGGTAGATTGCTCTCACGTCTTGTGAAACTTTAGACACTCCCTATTTGTTGTTAATTCTAGCAAAAATATAAATTGTGTACTGTAGTGATCCGAATAATAGGGATGCCTGATATTTAGCCTCTCCAGGGGTTCCCCTGCTATTCGGTTACGGATTGTTATTTATTTTTAGCCCATGCTCCGCCACCCTTCGTTACTGATATATCCGGTACTGCAATTATCAGTTGAATTTAACGTTTATTTGTCTTGTATCGAAAGCTTGAGCGATAATGCAAGGTTATACTTAGGAATGTACTTTCAAAACTAAAGTATGCTTTAAAGTTTCGAACTCAACTTTAATTGGGCCTGGAGTTATATATGCACTACATTCGGGAATAATTGACATTTATGTATTCTAGTTAGAGTTTAGGGACTCTATCCGCTTATGAACTCTAATTACGGATACGGACTCCTCTTGATTGATAGTCAAAATTGTGTCCCCTCTTATTATCCCACTATTATTCGGGTCACTACAGTATTGTTGCACGAACACAACTTGCAATTATCGCTGTTCATGGAATTAAGTATGTTGAAATGGAAAAATACAATTTTAATATTGACAAAGCTATCTTAAACTTACCCCAACCATTTCACCCTGTTTCTTTGTCCGATCAAGGATACCCCATGACTCAAAGTTTGGTTTGTAGCTTGGATCTGAGTGCTTCCTTAGCAAAATGCCTTCTTTGATTCCGTAAAAACTTGCGGGTTTTGATGCATCCTGATATCGTAAATCAAGGCTCCAACGAATTTTGTCACTCGTGTTTGGCAAACTGAAAAAAAAATATTTTGAAATATATTCAAAAGAAACAAATTTAGCATTATATATTAAAGCCTATGGTTTGAAAAATTACACATCGTATTGATCGTTTTCTGCTGTCAGCTACCACGTCTTGCAAAAACTTCGCACTGGCTGATACCTGATAATACGGTTGACAATTATTAAACTTTGTCATCACAATTCGTTACAATGAAGCTGGGCGGGAGGGGGCTGAACTACCCCATTTACTGTTTATATTTTAAGTCGATTATGTCTATTTTATTATTATATATAAATTTATGTTAGGGACAAGACTTCTTGTATACGGTGTACAAGTTCCTGCTTACCTTCGATGGGGCAACAAGTTACTGAACAACAACACACCGCCATACGGTACATCACATGTCACAACGCTTGTTTCCATATTCACACCTGCAATCAACTGTGACAATACATGGCATCTGTACGTCAGAAAATTTTGTACACTCGACAATTGGAGACCACCAACGGAAAAAAATCGTTTTGCAAAAGTTAGTAGAATTTTGCTTTTAAATTGTTAAAATGGTAGAACGCTTATTGCTAATTGTATTTTGCTACTTTTACACACAGTTGAGAATATATTATAAATATAACACAGAATCACAGAAGGTTAGTTGTAGAGGCTCAACACAGGCTAAGCCAGTTTCTAAACCTCACGATACGTCTAAAATGAAGCTTTAAGCTTAGACGTAAAACATAGGTCAAACGAATATAAAGGTTACCCAGATCACTCTCTAAATCTTCAGCGTCAGTCCATATGTACCATGTATTCTGATAGCATCCTTTGTGTTGTGCCACTTTTTTCGCTTTGTGACCACCGCGCACAACCTTCAAGGAAAACGAACACTACAGCAATAACATAAATAAATATTAGGTTGAATTACTTGAAATATATATTACAAAACAGCGAAGGTTTGAGTTGAACCAAAATTATTGGTTGTTATAGAACGATGTTGAAGTTACTAATTTTAATAATAAAAGTGTTGTCAAAATATGAACTCACGAAACTTTTAACCAAGATAAATATGTGTCAGAACGAGGCCTGCGCGTTTTGACAAACTTCACCTGTAAGCATCCATTCTTAGCGTTAGTATCAATCAATGGAATCCAACATGTGACTTGCAAAGTGCCGTATGAAGTTTCATCCAAATATGCTGAGTCTAAAACAAGTACTATTTATAATTCAGGTATAAATTTCCAAATTAGAAAGTTAACTTAAAACGGCAAAAATATCAGTAAAAATGAAAACGCTTTTATACAACTTCAAATAAAAACGGTTAAGCGCACCATTCTTGCTTCTGGACTTTTGTAGATTTGTACTTTATAAGATATTTTGCTTGCTGATTGGTTGCAGATGCTACCACACGTTTGAGAGAACTGCTACTGGAATTGAAAGCGTTACATATTTTCAAAGATTTAAAAATCGACACTTGTTTACTTCCCCTACCGAGAGCCACCCTTCGAGGCGAACCTGAACTCAAACCAGGGAATGGTGAGGTTTGAAATTCAGCACATTTGTTGCATTCACTACTTCTGTGCAAATTTTTAGATATGCATGCGATTGCAGCTTTAGGCCTTGACCTAAAGCTGAAGCCTGAGCCTAAACCCAAAAAACACGTGATAACTGTAATAATGTTAACACTTGCGCGGACAAACATTCGCCGTCTATTAAATTAAAACTAGTATTAAGTTACGAACTATAAGGGGGAGATCAAAAAAGAGCCGAAAAATGCATCTTTAAATCGTTTTTTGTCGAAACTAGTCAGTCAGCTTATACCTTGATGCCAAGGCACATCGTGGTACGTGTTTTGTGGTGTTTTGGGTCGCAGATTCCACACCGGATGGCCTGCGATGTCAACGTCCGCTCCGATTAGTTGTTCCATTACGTTGAGCATTTTTTCGTTTGCCCACACATTCTGATATGCCTGTATAATGCACAGTAGCAGAAGTCAGTCGTCTGAATGCCAACTTTTGTTTGTAAAAGTCAAATTCATATTTCAACTTTCCTAGTTTTTAATGCTTCATATACCACCAGTTGGCGGTAGCAGCAACAAAAATTAGTATATATTCATGAAGCAAAATAACTTTCCTCAAAATTCCTGGAAGAATGTTATTAATAGGCACTTTTGGCAAGTTTCAAATAAAACAAGTTATTATTTCACTGCGCTCAGGCCAAAGTATAGAACAGGGGCGAAACAGCAGTATAAGTGTATTCCTGAGCGTAAACCTATGCCTAAGCCTAAGCGTAACAATGAGCTCACAGCTAAACCTAAGCCTAAGCCTATAAGCCTAAGCAACAGTATCAATCTAAAGCTTACTTGTGGCAAAATCATTAATTTATGCAGAATAACACTTGCGCCTTCAAAATCAGCGTGCAATGCGGTCAAGCGATGGAATAAGTCCAATTCTTTATGGTTATCGGAAATTTAATATTGAAATAAAATAGTAACTAGAGTGACAGATCAGGAAACTTAACACAGAAAGCCAGGCCAACAACAATAGTGAAAAATGCTCGCAGTTTTTTGTACCCAAAGTTGAATTTTTTACAAATTCGATTCTTAAGGTCCCAATGCCCCCCCTTGCGACCCAAAAAAATTTTTTGTCCAAAAGTTTAAAAAAATATATACCATTTGATTTTGCTTGCGGAGCTGAATCCAACGGTGTAATTTTTTTGCACTCACATGATTGGTTAACGAATTATGGTCACATAACTGTGATTTGGCGCCGACAAAAATCGTTGGCAGCGCGCCAATTCAGTTATTTGACAATAACTCGTTAACCAATCGTCTGAGTGCAAAAAATTTACCACCATATGCAAAAATTTTCAAAATGTGATCCCTTTTGGACATACGCAGGCTGGGGGGATAACCGAAAAGACCCAATGTTTTTCCATATTTTCAAGATTTTGTCAAACAAAACTAAAAACAAACATCTGTGTTGTTTCGCACAACACAGTAATGAAATCTGTTTAACGTTGGTAGTAGCATTTTACCCGTGATTTTACCACCGCGTAGCAACCGCTGAGCAATTTCTACTTCAACGAGATCTTCTGTTGCTCTTCGGCACGGTTCTAAATCGGATTCGATGTCATAAAAGTTTTCGAGTAGAAGAAAACCCTAAAATATATACAGCTTAAAGTGAAGAGATAGCTGCGTATGCGCAACACAAAATGTTCACAATATGTGAAAATTGAAACTGGCAATTGTTATGCATCGTTCAACTTAGAGTTCTTACATCTTAGCTCAAATTCTAGCCCGAATTGGTGTTTCAGCGAAAGTGAAAATATTCATACATGTCGTAGCCCAAGTCGTAGTTAACAACAAATCCGAATTGGGCTAGTCCAAAGTACAATGACGACTTAGGCTAACCCAAAGCTCGAATCATGTCTTATAAAGCGGTGCGTTTTCTGATTGGTTAATTGATAGCCATAAGTTTTCTGATTGGTTACTTGATTGCCATAAGTTTTCTGATTGGTTACATGACAGGCGTAATCCAGCTTGATTCCACTTTGAACAAGTGTAAACTTGGGATTTGAATGGCTACTGTCGGCATGAATTTTGAGTGGTGTCTCTGTGGCACCCTACATTTTTTCCTACGTTGGCAACTCGTGTTTTCTTGATAATACGCGTAGTTGTTGATAAAATTTAGACATGACGTCAGAGCCCCCTTGAATTGGATAGTCACAAGCTCTGTAAGTTGAACTGCAACCTTCAAATGAGATTTGCGATAATTTGAAAATATTCATGCAAAAATTAATGTCCGCTATGCACAAGTTGCATTGAAGTGGAAATAATCCATACAAAACTTACGTCATCAAAAAACTGGTCAATTTGTCGTTGAGTAAGCTGGCCTGGTTTGCGCTCAGCGGACTGAGGAGGCGCAGTTGTGAACGGGTTTCTCATTGCGAACTGTCTGCAGATTAGTAAATTACTAAATGAAAAGTGGTGTATTAACGCATGCTGATCAAAATAACGGAAACAGAAAACGAATATTTATGTATACACTGTTAAAATATTCATGTAATAAACTTTTAAATCATCTTTTCATTTTTGTGCCAATACAATTGAGGGATGTGTGCTTTCTAAAAATGCATAGCAAAATAGTGGGAAGTGCGCCCAAACATATTTAAATTGATGCATGAATTATCTTATTTTTCAATTCGAACTTATTATAGCGCACGTGCATTAAAAATTGAATGATTATTCTTAGTGATTTGCAGCAGTGAGCACCAACGAAACAGAATTTCTGGTAATACTATAAAGAAAATGTTAACAGACAACGAATTTCAGCGGAAACTAATAGCCGGTCGTGCCCGGAAAAAGGAATTGAATCAGAAAGACTCATTAAACATGCCACTTTACCTAGTTTTGCATTTCGCAACACCAATCAATTGTTGGGTTTTGGTACGACCATACCCGATTTATCGGGCGCACTTTGATCCAAAAAGTTTCAATGGTTGGTCCGACGCTGAAATCCCTCTTGTGTTCAGAGATACCCTGAAGTGTAGCCATGATTTTATATCCGGATGCTGTAACCTGATGCAAAAGTGAGTGATAATCGAACGCAGCAAGGGATGAATTTTTTGACCACCAAAACCCAATGTATTCTAAACATGTTTGTGTTTTTTTTCTTGCCTCCTACATTTTCGGGATTGCAAATATTATGTATAAATGAGAAACACTAATCGAGTTTCACAGTTATACCTAAAAATTAGGTGGCAAACTATGTTAGCATTAATTAAGCAAGCAATGATATTCCATTCTGGCTTAAAATGTGACAGTACATTTTGGGTTGAGCATAATTCGCATACATAGATGAGAATGAAATTGAATTAAATACTACATTCAATCTAAACAACAGGTACCTGTGACCAATAATTGCCTTCTAACATCTTTATATATCCTGGTAAAATCTTCAATTCAGGCCAATTATTTATTGGCCTATAGAGCAGTCTGCTATTCTGGCCTACGCCAAATCAGTATAGCAACTGTGAGGTCTAGTTGAACAAAAGCGATATAGAACAAGCGCTGACTGGTCATTGGTAAATTAAATTTGATTGGTTTATAAAGTTCAATATCAACTTAGCTTCGAATAAACTGGTATTAGGTACATTAAAAATGCTATTGACCTAGACAAAGCAATAGGCCTGAATAGCAGATTAGCCTACGTTTTTTATATGCGCCCGGGCGAAGTGTAGCTGCTGAGACAACATCCATGACGGCATCGCTATTGCGGGCTCGAAGCCAGAAGGCAAGGGGGCTGAGCAACCTTGGAAAAATTTTGGCCTCTCGCAAAATTTTCAACGTTGCTTGCAAATCATCGAAAACCCATGTATGTCCCTCCTAAACAATTTTTGAGCCCGCCAGCAAGACGACCTGCTGACGGGTCTGCTCTATTGGCATATTCCACACAAATGAGCCATATCGCTCTAAAACTACACTTCCAAGTTGTTGGTAAAAAAATTAAACACTATGTGGAGACAGTTTATTTGAAATACAAAATACGGCAAGGCTCGTGTAATTTCTAGAAAGACATCCACATGTATAATAAGTTTTTAATGTGTGTCATGACACTTGGCCCATTTCCTGAATATATAATTCTTATAATTTTCTACCTGATATATTTTCGTTATACTATTTTTAGAGGCTTCTGTGTGTCCAGAGCATAGCTTTAAAATACGTATGGTTAAGCTGTAGACATATTTTGACGCTTACACTTCCACATACCCTTAGGCATTTACGTTTGGGTGTAGCTTTAAGAATAGACTTCAGATGCTTGAACTTCGGCTTTGGGTTGGGAATAGGATTAGGCTTCTATATAGTTTCATTCGTTTAGGCTTATGCTTAGGTTTAGAAACAGACCTATTAACTTTACGAATCTAAAACCCACAATAAAATACAAAACCACGACGCCGGTGCCGTAAGATTGCAATACTGCCATATACAGTTGAAAATGCCAGTTTAAATGCCTACAGTAAATTGGGTCAATGTAAAGACAAGGGCCGTCACAGTAGTATAAAAATATTCTTAAGTCTAAGTATAAGGTTAAGCATAAGCCTAAGAGCAGGAATGAGCTTATACCTTGGCCTAAGCCAATTCACAAATTAGCCTAAGGCTTAAGCTTACTCTATTGCCGTCCCGCACAAAACGTTCCGCCCCTGATCTTTATATGGGCCATAAGTTGTGAAACTGTTTTACCATTTCCTGCAGTCAATTTTTTGCAGAACTAAATATTTGAAAACACAACTGATGTTAACGTACAACGGTTTTATTGTTTTTTCATCAGCGCTGTATGTTCATTCTCGTGTACAATTGGCCATCGAGACATCCAGGGGCCTGTGATAATATAGTCATGCTCATCTGTCTGCACATCCGTCTGAAAAAAGCTTAAAGTTAACATTCCTTAAAACTGTAAACTCGATGCATTTGAAAAACTTCGTCTGCGGTGCAATTTAAATGACATTTGTATTATAAATAATGAGCGAACTAGGCCGGTATAAGAATCAGAGCAAAATGAATAACATATTTAAAGTTAAGGCAATTTCGGACTAATTTTTAAAATATTTAAAGTTTAGGCAATTTCGGACTAATTTTTAACATATTTAAAGTTTAGGCAATTTCGGACTAATTTTTAACATATTTAAAGTTTAGGCAATTTCGGACTAATTTTTAACATATTTAAAGTTTAGGCAATTTCGGACTAATTTTTAACATATTTAAAGTTTAGGCAATTTGGGACTAATTTTTTAAAACATTTTTGTAGCCTACTCCAACTATTTCGCCTTGAATTTTCGTTCGCCAATTAGGTATGTATCTTGAAACGTTTAAAACCAACAATTGACAATGTTTGAAATTCAACGAATCTGTAATTATGCAATTCGTCCATTTTACTACATATATAATATGAAAAATTTAGACGATTTTTTTCTAAAAAATTAGTAACGGAATTACGTTCTATAAAAACTTTGAAGGAGACGTTTTTGTTTCACATATTGCATAAAGTTTCCAAAAAAATCAGTTGACAAATTCGCAACGAGGTCGGTTGATCGCAAAAACTCCGCGCTGGCTTAACACTTGATATCACTTACGCCAACCATTTCGCCTTGGACTTTGGTTCGGTCAATTTCATTCCACGCCGGCCAGTCTGGCAAATAGTTTGGGTCCGACCGTTTTTTGAGCACAATTCCTTCTTTGACCCCGAAAAAACTCGCTGGTTTTGACGCGTCTTGATAACGTAAATCAATGCTCCATCTTACTTTGTTGCTCATATTTGGCAGACTGAAATGTATCAAAATTTGTCATAAGTCCATTGTCATGGATGGGCCCAGAGGGGCTTAGGACACCGTTAATGTTTTTTGCTGTCCCTATTTTTAGGGGCGTAACAGTATATTAAGCATATTTCTAAGCTTCTGCAGCTTACATCGATTAGCCTACAATTAAATCTAAGCCTTAGCAAAAATTGTCTAAAATATAACACTACCCTAATGCAGGTTTTCGGGCAACAAGTGCGACCGTAATATTAACAAGGACCTGTGTCAGCCCAACACTACATTGTCCGGAATCCCCTAAAGCACTAATCGTATACATTGTCGGACCCTTATCAATTTGTAATCAGTGCACTTTCCACTAGCAATCTTTAATTTTTCAATCACCAGACATCGTTTCAATTCCTTAATAAACTGGCCGTGTAATCCCCAAAAATCATGCTGAGCTTTTTTTATACGATTCATGAAATGTTTCAATTATTACCAATTAGACCATCTTCATTTTACAATTCTCCGCTGCTACCGTTATTAAATGGTCTACAAGTTATTAACGTGGGTTGTAAACGATGCATTTTTGTACCAATACTATTATAAAATACGGACTCCGTACCTTCTGTGCGGCAATAAATTGCTGAACAGCAGAGCGCCGCCGTAAGGCACTTCACACGTTACCACATCGGTTTCCATATTTACGCCTGTAATTATCGGCTTTTGAACAATTAAAATGAATAGATTTTGCAAGTATAAAATGAGTCAATCCATAATATAGAGTTTTGTTGATTTAATTTAACCAAACATAGAACAGCCTAAATCGAATCGATGCGGCAAGACCTTGACGTTACAATTATTGTAAAAATGTTGACGGAACCTGCAGTTTCTACGCGATTCTCACACTACTGTATTGACCCGAATAAGAGGGGGGTAATAAGACGGTGGGGTCACCATTTTGAGTCCAAATCAATACGACTCCGTATCCCTAATAAGAGTCCGTAAGCGGATAGAGTCCCTAAATCCTAATTAGAGTCTATGAAGGTCAGTTATTCCTAATTGTAGTTCATAAATGACTCCATGACGAAATAAAATTTTGTTCGAATCTTTAAGGCGTACTTAAATTTTGAAAGTACATTCCTATGTATAACCTTGTATTATCGCTCAAGCTATTACCACAAGACAACTAAACGTTTAATTCAACGGATAATTGCAGTACCGGATATATATAAGTAACGAAGGGCAGCGGAGCGTGGGTAAAAATAAATAACAGTCCGTAACCGAATAATAAACAACGCGGGTACCCTCTGAAGAGGCCAAATAAATATCAGTTCCTACCCTCTTATTCGGGTCACTACAGTAGTGTGATTTGAAATTTTGCGCCGTTTTAGCAGTGCCCACCAACTATTTCGGTGTTTTATGAATAACGTTTTGAACTCAACTTGTATTTGTTACATATTTTCAAGCTATTTACCTCGAAAACATATATATTTTCGCATTTATATAACCACCTCTGAAGATTATAGCTATTTTAGCTAGAAATGGCGGGTCCAGAACTTTCTGATCGCAAATGCCGCAGGAAGCGATCGAGAAGCCAAATGCATTTGTAGTACTGAAAAATCTTAAATACAAAATATTGGTTTTGAGTTTTGTTTTGTAATCTAGGCCATGATCCCCTGTTTAACCAGTCAGTGTCGGCTAAACACTAAAATAATTCTAATTACCGCACCTAATTCTTTTTCTAAATCTTCGTTATCAGTCCAAATGTACCACGTATTTTGATAACATCCTCTGTGTTGTGCGACTTTGTTCACTTTATGACCGCCCCGAACCACCTATAATAAAAGTGCTACCAATTTGTTGTCTTTACGTTATTATAGGGACATTGACCTTGGAAGACTGCGGGAACGTACAGTCTAGGAAATTAAACTGATGTAGTTGGCGTTGTAAAACATCCTAAAATATTTATGAATTATGGAAACGACAGCGTAGATACTTGGAGCACGTCCTAACATTTTGCCAGTTCCATTCATTCCATTTCACTATAACCCAAACTTATAAAACAAAGAAATTTGGACCAAAACGTTTCCAAGAGGGGACAACGTTTTGCTACAACACCTGAGCATTTAGCTTTTTCGGTTATGGATCGAAATTTTAGTAAAGTTGTTGTTTACGTTGTTTAGAAAAGACGAACTGAACAATACCATTGTTTATTAATATTTCTTTATCTGAAATGTTTACTTGAAGACAGCCATTCTTCGCGTATGTATCAACCAGCGGAATCCAACATGTAATCATCAATGTGTTGTCAGACGTTTCATCCAAATAAGCTGAATCTAAAATTTTGATAAATTATTGTTAATTTTTCAAAAAAATGTATTTTATACCTTAAAAATAATGAAATACCACGAGATTTACTTGAAATTAAAAAAGGATGTCGTGGATGCGCTTTTCAGTGTTTAAATAGCGTACCTTGATGCCAAGGCACATCGTGGTACGTGTTTTGTGGTGTTTTGGGTCGCAGATTCCACACCGGATGGCCGGCGATGTCAACATCGGCTCCAATCAATTGATCCATTACGTTGAGCATTTTTTCGTTCATCCATAGTTTCTGATATGCCTGCAAGTTTTGCTAACAACTGCAATTTATAGTTTCAATACTAACAGGTAACACATATTATCAGAGGACAGTTGACTTTTGACAAATTTGAGCATCAGCGAACTTAAAATTTATAAAATATAGAACGTTTAATTTATCCGTAGTTGGCTGTTATTAAAACTTGTGGCCAACGCAAAAACGCTATGCGCTGAGCCTGTTGTCATCAAACAATTTTCCCACGATCCTCAGGAAATTTTTTGACAATACTCGTAAGAGACAGAACACACGTAGCTATTTGAAACTTTTGTCCTGCCTTAACGTCTTGGCCTGGTTACAGAGTCTGTATGTTTTCCACACTTGTAGTACGCACAGATCTTTATATTTAAAACCTATTACTAAATAGCGATAGGTGGTATATACAAATTTCAGAATATCAATCAAAGTTTACCACATCTCAAAATCAATTAAAGTTCAAACTATTAAGGCTTGGAATGAAAAATTTGGATTGCGACGATTGTCCTTGCGACCATTGCCTCAAAATCTCTTAATTATGGAAAATGTTAATGGACCCAACTGCGTCTTAAATTTTGTGTTCACTTACTTCGGGCAACGTTTTGATTTTGTGAAGCAAAACAGACGCGCCGTGAAAGTCTTTGTTCAGCGAAATCAATCGATGATAAAAGTGTTTGTCTTTGTAGTCGTCTGAAAAAATATAAAACACTAAACATTTCAATGAACTTTTGTTACAGTACGAACAAATTATGGCTAACTCATTTAATACAGACGGCTTTTATAGCGTGTTGAGAATTATCTTGAGTCTGCCGAGTTGTTATAACTTTTCGAACGAATTTTTGGTTCTTAGCTTTGGCTGTTATATCACATATCACCGGTTGATGGTAGACCTTTTGCAATGCAACTCAGAAATCGTCCGCATGATTATACAAGAAATCGCCATTCGAAAGTTTTATGCAACGTATCCTCCCCTTGTTTGAAAATCATCTATACAGCCATATTCGTACTTGTAATTTTGCCACGACGTAAAAGTGGTTGTGCCACTTCCTTCTCAATAAGTTGCTCTGTTGCTTTCCGGCACGGCTCCAAATCAATTTCGGGATCATAGAAAGTGTTCAACTGAACGAACCCCTTAAAAATGCAAGCCCATATTAATTATAAGAGAAGGGCTATTAAGCCTAACTAAATTAATCTTAAGTCTAAGCCTAGTAAAAAATGTAATCCGAATCCAAAACCTAAGTCTAAATATAAACCTAATCCGAAAGGCTGAACAGATTTTTTTCAAAATATTCACTGTTCGAAATAAAATCTATTATTATTTCTGCTAGGAAAACCGATCGAAGACGCGGAAACAGTTATGGGTAGCTTTAAGTTTTCCAGACAAACGGAATTCCGGCGCTTAGGTTCACGCGGTTACATTTAAAAGGCTTTTTCGATTTTTAAATCCATCAAAACTGTAAGACACGACTATAGCAAAAAAAATTACACGACCCTTTGTTTACTCGTGGGGGTTTTTGCGAAGAAAATGGGTCTCTTCGGTCATTCCCAGCCGTGTTTGCTCAAAAAAATTTGATTTAAATTTTTTAAATACTTGAGATTCTCAGTACCTGTCCTAATCATTGTATGCCCAAGTTGAGCTTTTGAAAAATTCGATTTTTCAACTGTCAAGCAGCGTCAAATGATGCTAAATGCATTGCAATCAACCTTCTAACACGGTGAATAGTATATGATTTGGCCAACTTTTTGACAACATTTTTTGGGTTCCAACGCAAAACCTTGGCCCTTAAAAATCGATAGGGTCCGAAATGATCAGGGGATGCTCATGAGGAGCTTATTTGCAGCTGTAAGTTTTCGGCGCAGAAACCATTACGTGTGAATGGGGCTAAACAAACTCACATCTCGAAAAAATTGATCAACTTGTTCTTTGCTCAAATATCCTGGTTTGCGGTCGGATGGTTGACGTGGTGCAGTTGTGAAATGATTTCTCATAACGATAAAGATTAGTAGTTACTGAATTTAATTAATCTAAACAAGGCAAAAGTAAATTTGAACATCGAAAGTTGCAATCTGTTTATGCATCATTCACAACAAAATTTTTCACTTCGCCACCGCGAAAGCGGTAATCAGGGGCTCACCATGGTGTAGGCCAATGTGAAAATAAGGGGCGGTACGTTTTTCTGCGGGACCATAATAGTGTACGCAAAAGCGTTAGCTATATTTTAATATTTTTTGCCTAGACTTTAGGCTTAGGTATAAGCTCATTCTTACGCTCGGGCTTAGGCTTATATATGCTTGTACTACTGTTAGTACAATCCTGTTCTATATATTGGCCCGAGTGTACAATCGTAAAGCAGAATTTCATTTTGGAAATAAGCCACCAAAAATACTTCCAAATGTATCTTGTTTTAAGCTTACTTAAAGAGCAAAACCAAGCTAAAATACTTAAACTTAAAATCAATATCAATTGAAACAAATATCCCAGATTGTCAAATCGCAAATATGTGCAGCGGCAACCCACGTTACCAGTTTCTGATAGTTGTGTATAGTTTTTAACTCGTAAAAGGTGTCAATTGAAATTTAGCTAATTTCTACAAAGTCTCGTAAAGATTTAGGCAAAATGTATTTCAGTTTAGTATATATTGCAAGGGTTGGGTATTGACACAGCGGCTTCTTTTCACCAGTCCGTTGTAAGTTGTCGCCCGGTTTGTCGACAGCTTCTCTGTAGGTACATCAACAAAATAATGCGCCGTTCACAATAATTTTGTCAACGGTGCCACAAAATATTCTATAGACCTGGACTATGACGAGTTCATTTTTAAAATGACCTCGTAATTGTTTTTTTCTGTCAAAAATATTTTCGGCCCGCGACGGAAGGCGACGATGTTCGTATGGCGCGTTGCCTGCCCCTCCAGCAAATCGCTGCAAGTTGTGGATCTGGGTTTGTAACCAGTACAGGATTTGTTTTAGAAAAAAATCAAAAAGTAGTACCTGTCACCGCCACAAAATTTACAAAATATTTTTAAACGCTAAAAACAAATGTATACGTAAAACACCGCTTAGGAGTTATGATAAGACTTCAACACAGACCGAGATAGTAAATATATCAACATTTCGTGTAAATAGATGTTTTATACAACTTGGCAGAAAAAACAGTACTAAACTTTTACAGCTACCTATTAATCATTGTGGCTTTTTAGTGGTATGAACGTAACTGATGGAAGGGGAAGCGAAAGACCCAATACTTGATGGTTTTTATGAATTGAAGCTCCAACTATTTTGTAAATATTTTAATGATGAATTAAATAAAAAAATCACAACGCCAAAACGTAAATATTTATTACGCAGATATATTAATGGCACATAACGTTTATCAACAATTTCATAATGAATAAATATATATTATCTGAAATTTGAGAACAAAATTCGAAAACCAGCAGTAAGATTCGCTCAAACCCTTGCCGAGTACGCTGGCTTTGCTACCCAGGATCGCATTACGACAACACTGAACTGTTCGCTGACCTACGCAATTATCGATACACTGGGGCTAGACTTTAAGGCTACTATTACGCTTTGAAGCGTAGTGAAACGAGGAAAAAATTGTTACTGTGTTATGAGTAAGTATAAATGCACCCCAAGATCTATCATGTGCCATACTTAATCGTGAATGCTCTGTGTGACTGCTTCTTGAATCTACGTCGTAAATCTTACATCGGTTACCGATCGGTTTTAAAACAAACGAACTACAGCAGATAATCGTTTAACTTCATAAGAAAGTAGTCGGTTTCAGTTGAATTAACCTAGAAAACGTTCAGAAAATACAAAAATTTGTAAAAAGTGCTTGAAATACTGGGATAAAGGCTTAATATCGTGACGGAACAGAAATTTTAGTCAAAATTTTTTCAGGGCAATTTTTCTAACGAGGATCGTGCGATTATGTAGGACAATGGGTTATAATTTCGTAAAATGACTAATAAAACCCCAAAACGGGCCGTAACTGGTTCATTAAGAACACTTTGCTAACAAAACACAAACAAAACAAACCAAAACCAACGAAAATATTATTTGAAACTTTTTTAGTCAAACCGCACCAAAACGTAACCGCCAGGAAAATTATACTAAAATATTTTTTAGCCCACGCTAAGCCTAAATTATAAATCCAAAAGTTTAAGCAGTAACGCTAAGCTAAACATTAAGTCCAAATCTGGCACGGTTTTACTGAAAAAGATCCGATAATTTAAACTAATTGTCATTATACACAACACACAAAAACACCGGATATATGAAATTGCATATATTTAATCACAAAACTACACAAATATATAAATAGCGACAATAATTGCAAACCGAGAAATTCAAAACAGCCATTTAAATTAATAGTAAACACACAAAAACGAAATGAACATTCAATTCCAAAATTTCCACGAGGTTTAATCCGAGTTAATAATTGTTCTTCCAACAACTATTTCTCAAACTACTGATTGTAACTCTGATTGACCTGTATCCAGTTCCTACAATGTATGAGTTTAAAATTTATACATACCAGCTTAGAACGGAATTACACTGTAAATTCCAATGAGTTTATTAATCAATTAAGCTAGCGAGTTGGTTATTTTTTAATTTATATTAGTAAACATTAACTCATTCTGAGTTGAGTTGACTCTGGGTGAGTTGATTAATTAACTCAGAATGAATTGAATCGACTCAAAATTCTGAGTTCTGATAGTCCTCAGACTGATTGATTCAACTCATTCGGAGTTAAAATTAACTCACTTAAATTTACAGTGATGCTTTGAACTTGCTGAATGTTGAATGTTGGACAATGCGAGATAACACCAAAGTTTTCTGCACAGTCCTTTTTAACATTAAACACATTTAGATGCAAAATATAAAAATTCAAAAAATTTTCGATCATAAATAGTTTCAACTTCAGCGAAAAATTATGAATCTGCTACTGCAACTTCCTTTATACAATACTATTCTACCCACGACCAGTCTTATAGGTTCGAGTTAAGCTATTCTTTCACTCTTTATCACTGTTAAGCTACGTTTTCTAGCGTTAAACTTAACTCAAGTGACTTTAAGTTTTGATAAGACCGAAATAATATAACTCGCGCAGAAATTTGTATACCACAAGTCCCACAAGGTTGTACATCTTAAATGTATGTTGAGGCTAACGCTAAAATTCGCGCTTACCCTAATTCTATGTATTTTGTAGTGGTTCTATCTATACATGGGCCAAAATTGTTACATAACATTCTATTTCACCAGCGAAAAAATAACAAAATCTCCAAGAGGTATGTATCACCGACCAATAAACTACGACTTTAGTAGTTTATTTGTAAAGTTTCCGAGTCGATAGCTATACCACTTGATCAATATCATGCGTTCACAAGGTGACTTATTAGCGTAGCTAGGTATTGAACATTGTTCAGGCTTCTATTTTAGTGGCTACTGTAACCTTTTTCGCTTCAGAGCCCATCACACACCTTCTCAAAAAATGACCATAATGAACACATGGTATATAATGCCAAATTATTTTTATAGTAAGGGGTGTTTGTATTTTGAAATTTTATATTCACACAAATAGCTATCACATATACTAACATTTCATGCTTAGCCACCTGGGTGATTTGTTACTGAGTTAAAATCTACAATGTTTAGTTTCGACAATTTTGCGTTTACCTTGACTTTTTTAACCTTTTGATTTATACGAAGTTTCTGCTGAACGTTTTGAAAAATACAAATTTCTACAATCAGAAATACGACGTGTAAGTACTGAACTACAGTACAATTGTGTGAGTTATCTCGAGTGTCGGAAGGCTTGGGCTTGTAAAAGTTTCGGAACTTATAGGCTTTTTGCCAAAGCATGTTTAACTCTTTAACTCATAGAGTATACTATGAGCAACTAAATACAAGTAATATGCGAGCAACACACACTGTGAGCAGTGTTTAGCAATTCTAACAAATATTCGCAGTGCAAAATCTCCTCAAGATGTGAAAGCCCCCTCGGGCTCGATCGTCAAGATCCTATAGCTGAATGGTCATCGTAAACGCTGCCAACCCGAGAGACTGGGGGTCAAATCTTTCCTCGAAATTACATCTCATATCAAATTGGAAATATTCATGTGAGAAAGAGTAAATGGAAAAATTCTCAGTTAGTATCTTTAACAGAATTTTGTTTGTTCACGGAATAAGTCATTTTGCGTACTACATTTCCAATTCCTAGCAGCGGACCAGCTAATATTATACAGATCACAGCGGAAACAGCGTTACAAATAATCGAATCCTCGTTTAAGCCGTAGCCGTTGTGTCATTTTTGACTAGATTATCGCAAATCTAAAAATTGAAAAAATTAGTTAAATTAATGCGAAAACTCTGTTAGTTGTCTTTGTTTACGGAATTAAGTCTTATATTTGGTCCAACGTTAAGCTTTCTGTATTACCATTTCAGTTGGTTACATAGCCAACATATTAATCTTTGCCCACACATAGCATTATATTCAAAGTGTCTAACAATTATTACCGCATGGGCAGTATACAGTCCTCTCGTATAACGCTTTTCAATACTTGATCAATAGATTAAAGTGCCTCTTATCAAAAACTTTCTTGCTCGAACTCTAACTTCAAATCCAGGATTAGTCGACAAAAAGAAAATATTCATACCTACTTAAATGGGTTAGCACAAGCTTACGTTAAACTCAAAAATAGCTGTCGACGGTTTTAACAATCTAAATTTAACGACTTCAAAGACCAATGTAAGTAACATAAAATTACTAAACGTACCATCAGGTAAAGCTTCGAACCGGACGGGTTTACTGTACGGTTCGTGAATATATTTATCATACGCGTCCTGGGTCGGATCTGCCTGGGTTGCACCGTAGCCGTGACCTCCGTTTGCTGCAGTGTCCAGCCGTTCATTCGATGCTGAATACGGTACATTCATTGGAATGCCATGAGGAGCTTAAAACAAAATTGGTTTATTTTTATACGAACATTTCACTGCTGAAGCGTTTTTAAAATAAGCCGCAGCAACTGGTTGAAAGATTCGTGACCTAAAATGTGCACATTTACGAAAAACTTGCTAAATGGAAGTTATGAAAATAATTTGTATCTAGAAAATTAATTGGTTTTCCTTACTAATCTCAACATAAATAATAATTAATTATTATTGCTAAAAAAAATTCGAAATTTTTACCAAGAACCAATAATCAGTTTTACAAAAACTCAATTGTTAAAAAATTAATTACCAAGTTTACTAAAAATGAATTACTAAACTTTATAATGATTGATTGACCAAAAAACTATTCTCAAAACACATTTTCAACTTTGTAAATTTTAGTTTACTTATAATCAAAATTGAGAAAAATGTAATAAATTTGAATAAAAATTACCAAGAGCCGACGAGTCTTCAAGTAAGTTATCAGCCTGATAACGGACTCCGTCCAGCTTAAAGTAACGATTGATGCCCATGTAGACCACAAGAACCAGCAGCGAAATGGTTCCATACAATCTGAACATAAACTCTGTTCCTGAAAACGAACATTAAATAATTTTTTGTAGTTTTAATATCACATTTCTGCATTTTGGTTGCTAAAAATTTGAGGGATTTTGATGTTATTGGATTTACGCGGCAGAAACCGAAGTTGAGTTTGAAAGATTCAACTTGAAGAAAAACAAAATGTTGAAATACTGTAGTGACCCGAAATCGCGGGGGTTAATAAGAGGGGATTTACATTTGGAGTACCAATCAATAGTAGTCCGTATCCCTAATAAGAGTGCGTAAGCGGATAATGTCTCTAACTCCTAAGAGTCCATAAATGTCAATTATCACTAAATGTAATGCATAAATGACTCGAGGACAAAATAAAGTTGAGTTAGATGCTTTAAAGCGTGCTTAAGTTTTGAAAGTAATTCCTAACTATAACCTTGCATTATCACGCAAGCTTTTGATACAAGACAAATAAACGTTTAATTCAAAGGACAGTTGCAATAAAGGATGTATATCAGTAACGAAGGGCAGCGGAGGGCTAGTTAAAAGTAAATAACCGTCCGTAACCAAATAACATAACTGTACCATCTGGAGAGGCCAAATAAATATCAGTCCTCCCTCTTATTCGGGTCACTACAGTACTTAATCACGAAACGTTTTAACCTGTTGTATACTATTAGCGATTTATTATATACCTTGATAAGTGGTTATAATCCCCCCAATGATTGCCCCACAGCCTCGGCCAAGTCCATGCTGCGTGCCTTGCAACAGACTTTGAGCATTGTTCTTGTAGGCCGCAGGTGCGACCAGGCTGATGTACGACGTTGCCGAAGCCCATACTACGGCATGACTTACTCCTGAAATGTATAATATCAAATCTGTTCGTGTATGAGTTAAGTCCTAAGCCTCAGACTACGCTTAATCTTAACTTCATATTGTCCAATGCGTACAGCACTTGTTGTCAATTAGCGACAGGGTTTCTAAACTGACGAAGCTTCAAATATGCGGTGGACCTTTAAATTGGCAAATATGTACGTACTGCAAATTAAATGCAAAAATGTGCTGAATTCTGTACCTACCACTCACTGGCTCGAAAGTAATACAACACACATCACCAAGTGGTGATAGGTGCTACACACATTTGAAAATTACTGACCCTGAACGCAAGCCTCCAAAATCTAAGATTAACTTTAAGTTCAAGGTATTGCTTATACTTTAGCACTGATGCAAATTATCAATCAAAAAATAAATTAATTGAAATTTAAAATACTAAGTAAACAACCTACATTAATTTCTTCTAAGAGACATGAATAATTTGACCCTTCGCTTTTCAAAATTATGGATTCACCCGTTAATTTCCGTGAAAGTAAATAACAATGTATACTTCTTCAGTCATGCTTACGTCTATAGACACAAAGTTGAATAAACATTTTCTTAAAATTAATTTCAAATTTAACCATATTTCTATAAATCAAAGCTATATTAATAGTAAACGTACCTTGCACGAGCTCAAAAGGAAGCACCCAAAATGGCTGCTCAAGCAAAGAGATGTATAGAAACCGTAGTACAGAACACATTAGACCAACGTAGAGCACCTGAAATATGTAAATATACACTTTGTTGTAAGACACAAAAAATTAAATAATCAGTGACGAATCCCGGATTTTCCAATGAAGGAGGATATTTTTCGTATTTTTTTCTGATTTTTCATCTTTTCAAAGCATGTTCAGCAAATATTTCGATGTTTGCAAACTACACCAAAGTCAAAACATTTTTGTAGTCATGTAACTGCGCTATAAGTACTTTTGTAGCTGTTTGTGTGCTTTTAAAGTACTACTTGCGTAGTAAAACATTCTGCGAAACAGCTTTGGCGGGAATACTTTCTGCAAGATTCCCGCTGGAACCTCCACAGCAAGTAGCTACCGTTTTTCAAAATTCAAATACTTCAATTTTAAGATCATGGCAATATGTAAAAGTTTTTATGTTTGGAACATTATAGTGAGTCAATTTTGATCCGAATTACCAAATATAATATCGACAATGTTGGTTCACTGATGAAAGGGGGTTACGTGTTTGTGTTTTCAGATCATCAAGATGCTCAATCTGAATAGTTTGTTAACGGGCCGTGCCCCCATTTTCATCTGTCGGCCTTCAAAACGGCTTTCTGCCAGATAACTGCGCTTGGGCAAGTTTAGGTTCTTGGTAAGCAATATTTTATGTTTAATACATAAGAGATGTCAAGGCTGTGGTGGGCCTGAGTCGCATCAAGAGTGAATTATTGGCTTGAAAAGATATAAACCCGGAGGTCTGTCTCCGGCATCAACTCTGATAGAAACTCAATTTCTGGTTCTGCTAGAATTTTTTTATCAGAGGTTCCTGCGTTTTTTGTTGTGAATTTTTTCATTTTTGTGTAAAATTTGCGTAGTTACAGTGAATTTGTTATTAATTACACTGATTTGTGGATGAAAACTGCCAAACGAAATGACAATACGGATATTGTTAAAAATGACGACTTAACTATTACCTTAACTGCCTAATTTGGCCTCTCATGCAGTTCCAACAGCGGTGTTTTTCACTTCCGGTTGCAACCTACCGCTTTGCTAAGAGTGTGCAACTGGGCGGATTTTGCGTGAAGAAAAATGTACCCACTGTGCATTGCAATTTTGCTGTACCCAACTTCCATTCATTGGGTGCTGATTTTACGCGTCAATAGAGGAAACACCGTGTAGTTTTGCGACAATCAGCAAGCTCGGGTTATATTATTAAAATTAAGCGGATTTATTGGTTTAAAACATGAAATTGACCGTTTCAAAAAACAGGAATGCCGGAAAATTAAAATGCAACGCCTCTATAGCCAGTTTCGTCCCAACTGTTATTTAGCATGAAAACAGGTATCATAACATTTTGTCGCCCGGAAACCCGTTCACCGACATTTCGTAATTTGACATCTCATAAACATGACAATATTTTGTCGCTCACGATTAAGCTTTAATAGGCTTAGGTTTACACGTTAAGATTATGTTTAGGTTTTGGCTTGGACTTATAGCGGTCAGGCTCAAGTTCTAAGGCGGCGACTTGTCGTAGATTGATTAAAATGTAATCCTTACCTTAACGTGTCCAAATCGATTAATAACACGAAACGCAATAAAATACGCAAAAATCTCGGCAATATGGTTAACAATTGATGCCAGACCGAATAAAGTAGGGGTTCCCCTCAGATCTTGAAGGTGCCAAAACAGAAACGCAAACACGAAACCGGTGCCAAATCCGTTCCACCACGCGACAAAGAAGAATGTGACGTAATGAAGCGATGAGAATGTTTTCAGCGTCGAAATCAACCAATGACCTTGTAAATCTTTGGGTTCTGGCGCTCGAGAACGTGCTTTTTCGGCAACTGCGGGATCTACTTGACCGGCCTGAATAATTACAAAATCGTTAGAAATGTCACTGAAGTCGACCTTTATATTCTCATTGGTGATTCTGACGAATGCGGTGCGTAACATAAATTGCAAAAACTTTGCAAGGTAAGCAGCCTATAAGCTACGCCCAATCTTAGTCGAACAAAAGTAAACATTTGTAAGGCAAGAAGGGCCTGTACCATTTGATCACAAAAAATTTCTCACGGGGCCTGGAGCATTTTTTGCATTTCCACCGGATCCGCCCGTGTGGATGCGTCATATTATCAGCACTGTTCAAAATTAAGACGAGTGTTTAAAACGTTTAAGCCACACTATCAGAACTTTTGAAGGAAAATCGTTTATACTGTCGAATGTCTTTAACAACTTTACATCTCGCTTCTTAACAGCGTTAAACTTAGCAAGGGTAATTCGGCTGCAAAGCAATGACATGACTTAAGGTCACCTTTCACTTAATTTCATATTAATATGTACTTAAACCGGAACTGGAATAGAAACCGGCGCTTTTACGAAAATTCCTTTAATGCTCGGTTCACTGTGGGCTCCATTTTATATGACGTAAAACGCTCCTATCACGAAGTGTTATTGACATCAAATAAAAACTGTCAACGATATAATCATGCCCCACTCTATAATAATAACAGAAGTACCAGGAATGGCAGCCATTTTACAAAGTGAAGCTGTAAAATGCGGTAAAAATAAATGTTCCGGGTCGTAATCATGAAACCAGAACCTGCTGAGATGAAATCAAAACTTTTACTACTCGAACCCGGTCCACAAGACTGAAACGGGTTTTAAACCTATTTTTCTTACGCAGATGGAACAGGCATATGAAACTTGTGACACGGTGTATGCAAAGTATTAAGTTGGAAGGCGGTGCAATATTCCGAGACACACCCCATGAATTGGGTCAATTGTGATGTTTATTCAATGCTTTCATGCCAAGAGTATACAATGAGCAACTGAAGTGTAGATTGCGTACGTTACAATTAATATAAAATGTAGCGTTTAATGGAAAATTCAGTTAGTATCTATGACACATTCACTCGTGGAGTATACTATAAGCAACTATAATATACGGGCAATAAATACACTAAGATAAGTAGTGGTTAACAATTCTAACATTTATGCGCAGTGCAAAATCGCCACAAGACGCTCATCTTATATGAAATTGAAAATAGTCATGTAGAAGGGGTTAAGAATATTGGCCCATCTGTCCCATCTGTCCAAACTGTCCCATCTGTCTCCATCTGTCCCAAATGTCCCAACTGTCCTATCTGTCCCATCTGTCCAAACTGTCCCATCTGTCCCGCTGTTCCATCTGTCCCGCTATCCCATCTGTCCCGTTGGTCCCATCTGTCCTGCTGTCCCATCTGTCTCATCTGTCCCATCTCTCCAAACTGTCCCATCTGTCTCATTTGTCCCATCTGCCCCAACTGTTCCATCTGCCCCCTCTGTCCCAAATGTCCCAACTGTCCCAGCTGACCCAACTGTCCCGTTTGTCCCAACTGTCCCATGTCCCATCTGTCCAAATTGTCCCGCTATCCCAACTGTCCAATCTGTCTCATCTGTCCCAATTGTTCCATCTGTCTCAACTGTCCCATCTGTCCCGCTGTCCCATGTGCCCCAACTGTCCCATCTCTCCAAACTGTCCCATCTGTCCCAACTGTCCCATTTGTCCCAAGTGTCCCATCTGTCCCAACTGTTCTATCTGTCCCAAATGTCCCATCTGTCCAAACTGTACCATCTTTTCCAGCTGTCCCAACTGTCCCGTTTGTCCCAACTGTCCCATCTGTACCAAGTGTCCCATCTGTTCCAACTGTCCCATATCCCATCTGCCCCAACTGTCCCATCTGTCCAAACTGTCACAACTGTCACCATCTGTCCCGCTGTCCCAACTGTCCCATCTGTTCCAACTGTCCAATCTGTCCCAATTGTCCCATCTGTCTCAACTGTCCCATCTGTCCCGACTGTCCGAACTGTCCCATCTGTCTCATCAGTCCCAATTGTCCCAACTGTCCCATCTGTCCCGCTGTCTTATCTGTCCCAACTGTCTCATCTGTCCCAACTGTCTCATCTGTCCCGTCTGTCCCAGCTGTCCCATCTGTCTCATCTGTCCCGCTGTCCCAATTATATTTTTTGAATGTACTCCTGGTACACTGCTCTCCCGGGAAAATGGGACGGGTACTCCTGGTACATTTCTGTCCCGGGAAAATGGGCTAGGCTGGACAGATATTTATATTACTGATCATACATGAATAGTTCAACGCTAACCTGTGAATCCATAATTTGATACTTTGCTTCTGTCGCCGGCGGTTCTTGTTGTTGATATCCGGTTCCAGCTCCGGTATCGCACGCTGCCAAATGTTCTTCCGGAAATACAAATTGAGTTGCGGTAATCCAAGCGCACGCCATTAAAACGGAAAATATTGCGAAACAAAGTGTGTAATTTTTTTCCATTGAACTTCGCATTGAACACGGATAATTCGGGAAAGATTCAGAATAGTCGAGCGCAATTCCGACAAAAAACATCGTGACACCCCAGCCAATCGAACCAAACATACGTTGTTTGCCGTAGTAAATTGTTTGTTGATTGCCCAATGCATGCAATGTACAAGCATCTGCCATATTTATTGCTGGCGCAGAGAAAAATTCACCCAAAATAACAAGTAACAATATTAGCAAGAATACTTCTTCCACTGACGAGTGCTTAAATACCTGAAACAAAAACAAACGTAAAGTAATCACGACAAACGTAAAGTAATCACGTAGCTAGAACTTTGTTCCGGGAGGGCATTATAACAGTCAACGAGGAAAATTCATGTTAAATCCAGTATGTTGCGGGAACATACAGCTTCAAACCACCCCCTTGTAAACGTGACTGACATATCATCTTTTGTTCAGAAGCGTATCATTGTGAAGAATAGAGGGCTATGCATATATTCTACCCCATCAGCACAATCAAGCTGAAAAGTATGATTTTGCAAATTGTCATTTCAACCCTTTATACACGTGTTATCTAGTTAAATGGCTTGAAATCTGTCCGTATCTAAGAAAATGTAAAACATTTTGCGCTTTTGGCACAACTCTTAAATCATAAAATATCAAAACATTTGCTGTTTCAAAACAAACAAAATCGTCCGCTACTGGAAGATTTTGGACTGTCAACTGCCATAAATATAATTCAAACTGAAACAGCATCAAAGTAGTGGCTGGTTTACACAGACATTGCTATAGTTGATTTAACTTAAACCTCAAAAGTTAAAAAATTTGATAATCGCAAAGCTTGCAGTTGTAAAGAAGGAATCGGGGCCGTAATACCTTGCTTGTCGGTCAAAACTTTTATAGCCTATTCGGACAGTTCCTATCTGAAAAAAGGGCGAAAATTTTACTACAATGCGCGCCAGGAACAACCCCCACGAGATCTCGTACTTATGACCCCCCCCGCAGTTGGCTGCACGTAATGCGCTTAGAAAACATTTGAACTCAGGGTACTGCGAGTTATTTGTGGAGCCTCTTCAGCTTTCCACCTTATACTCGCCTGCCCCTTCTGGAGTTTTGCAATTGAACACACAGATGTATGCATTCTTCCTCTTACACATGGTCCAAATCTTTATGGATGCCCTGTCTGGTTTATTGAAGTGCATGTATGTGCATAAACGTGTGAATGTGCAAACCCCATGTGCGGTGACCTTGGGTGGGCCGACCCCCAGACCAAGGGTGTTTTTCCTTGTGTTCAGATGAGAGTTTCTACCATAATTTTAAAAGACGCAGGGTAGACGGCATCTGAATTTGTCTCTTATACGTATAACGGTTAAGTTATTTGGGTAACAGTAAAGTCTAATCTCTAAAATATGAAATTTTACTACGGACAGTTTCTGACAAAATTAGCAATCAGTAATTGTTACCGGAATCCTTTGAGTTATCAAGACTAAGCAACACAACATAAGTTAGCTTTGGACGTTAATCAAAATAACCAAACATAAGTCGAGTTTATTAGATGTGGTTATTCTCAATTCAAGCCGAGCACCCAAGTTTTTAAAAATTTTGAATTTGAAAGTTCTGAATTCGTGTCTGAATTTGAGCTTAATTTAATAATTTAACACAGTTGTAGAAATTGTCAAAACGGCAAGGTATAGCATCAAAATCTGAAGAACAGTTTAACAGTTTCTGAAGAGGCCATAGAGAATATATAGCATTGTGCATTAAAACAAAATGTGTCTAGTCCGCGAAAAAAACCGCATATCCAAAACGGGGGCCAATCAACCGTACCCTCTGTTTTCTCTACCCAGCAATCTTTCGCAGTCCACCGTCTCCCTTATCCCTTAGTTAATTTCTAACCCAGCTCTGGTTATTCGGACCACACACATTTAACGCATATCAGACATTTTCTATAATTTATAGTTCTTTGCTTTAGTGATATACTTTCAAGAGTCAAGTTCACTGCTATGAATATAGATAAAACAAGTACATTAAGTAGCGAATCAAATGTTGTAGCCAATGATCCTGGAAGCAAATTTGAGACCGTATTTCTTTACGGATTCTATAGGGCTATAGACTCCAATCGATTACCGTTCAAAATAAACAACCCACACTTATTTATTACCTTTCCGCTCTTATTTGGATACTACAGTCCACGGAAAGCACATACGACTCTTGATAATGAAGTCAGCTCTGTACCGAACAGTTATACCTATATGTAGCACAATATTGTGAACAAATTTGTGTACCAAAGTGCAGGACCGGAGCAGCCACCCCCATACCCCCGATTTATAGAGGCCCAACCCTACAGGGGCCCACACCCTAACCGGTTGAAACAAAAACCGCTTAAGTTCTAAAATGCATCTGGCTTCTCGCTCGCTTCGCTCACGAGTTTGGTGGCCCACACTCTGGAATTTGGGAGGAGCCCCCCCCTGCCTACTCAAGCACTTCAAAATAAATCGTATATTTTGAAAATTTTTAATCCAGTGACATGGTGGTGATCCTAAGCAGTATTAAATGAGCTCCACCTTACCCCTCCCTGGAATCCATGATGTTCCCATCGAGATCGCCATCCCCACGACATCCGTGGATTTTTAACTTTTATATGATGGTGGCGGTCAAACTTAGAATCTATACTGTTTTTCGTCATATTTAGCAAAATACTGATTTAACAGGTGAAGCTATTAAGCATATGTTATAGACATAAACCAAGATTGGACTAAGTCATGTTTCTGGAACCGAGCCATTATCTGTTTAACATCTTTTAACATCCATTGCTTACCTTATATGATAGCGGCGGTCGAACTAATACTCCGTACTGTTTTTCATCATAATTAGTAACTTCTTTGCTGTTTAGAAATATCGGTGCAATACCAGCTGGCGTTTCTTCTAAATCATCGTCTCGTTTGTTCACTGGTCCACCAAGGACTTCCTGAGCGTCAGGTAAATCAGGTGCCCCAATTCCAACTTTGCCACGGGCGTTTTCAAGCATATATGCGGTTCCATTTGATCTATTAAATATATACACAAGGTTATATCGTTGCAAAACTAGCAAACTACTACGCCAAATAGACGACCATAAGGCTTAGGTTTAGTTTAATGCTTATCCTTGTTTATAAGTCTAGCCATAGGTTTGTATTGTTCGTCCCTAACAGTAATATTTCTACAAAATAATGATGCCATTGGTCCAGTGATATCATAGCATATCTGCCTTGTAAGCCGACTGTCCGGGATCGGACCTCAGTGGTCCAATACTCCAATTGCGTTGCACCGCATTGCGACTGGAACACTGAAGCTGTTTTCGCCTCCGTGTGATGCATATTTGTATTTTCAAGGCTTCGTTTTCAATTAATCTTTGATTTATAAGTAAGATATATGAATAGTTGACACTTTATGTTAACTGTTTAGAAAAGATGTTTGTGACCGTAGGTTGGACAGAAGTATTGTAAAGCAATCGTATAGAGTTAATGAAATTGTTGCAGGTTAACAATCGAATGTAGTTGTGAATTGATTATTATAGTTGACAGATTAATAGTTACATTTTTGAAATTTTTAGATATTTCAAAAAATTATGCTTATTTCGTTTATTTGACCAAATAGAAATTTTGAACATATATATTGCGTATAACACCAATAGAGTAAACGTACCTTATACAGTAAGGAGGCGCAGGTTGAACAACGGCAATGGGAACAGTGAACACAATCCACGATAAAATAGAGCCCAACATGAGCCATTTGCCCCGTTTGAGTCTGACAGCAACTTTTGCCCAAACTGGAGCGCTGAAGTATTCTACGAATGGTCGAATCCCAATTATTAGTCCAGCCTGAAAGACAAATTAAGTTCTCATACAATATTACCATTAAACCGTTGCGCATAGACTATACTCTAAGCCAGAGGAGTAGCCAAGATTTAGTTTTATGAGGAGATAATAGCTTTATGCAATATTTTTGTGAGCGAACGTATATATTCACAAGCGAGAAAAATTATTTCTACCTGTAAAAGATCCAGTAGTGTGTTCTAGACTGTTATTAAAAAACTATTCTGTCTGACCAAATCTTTCGCGAAGGGATACATTCCATCAGTGTTTCCCGTTGTATACTGTAGTGGCCTGAGTAAGAGGGGGTAATATGAGGGGGTCCCCTTTTTGGGTCAGAATCAATAGGAGTCCGTATCCCTAATTAGAGTCCGTAATTGGATAGAGTCCCTAAACACTAATTAGAGTATACAAATGTCAATTATCCCTAATTGTAGCGCATAAATGACTCCAGGACCAAATAATTTGAGTTCAAAACTGTAAAGCGCACTTAAATTTTGAAAGTACATTTCTAAGTATAACCTTGCATTACCGCTCAAGCTATTGACACCAGACAAATGTTTAATTCAACGGATAGTTGCAGTACCGGATATATTAGTAACGAACGAAGGGTGAAGGAGCGTGGGCTGAAAATAAATAACAGTCCGTAACCGACTAACAGGGGGTAGCCTCTGGAGAGGCCAAATAAATATCAGTCCCCCTCTTTTATTCGCGTCACTACAGTACGCACCTGCTGAACGAGCACTAATCGCAAACTGTGTTCGATAAAAAACAATACACAACGCACAGAGTTTAACAATTATTGCTCGTTCGTACTGTCAATACCTGTGTCGCGTTCATTCCATTCTGCTTAAAATAGACCGCAATCAATGGAAACAATGATCCAAACGCAGAGAAAAAGAACAAATAAAATGTTTTCGGCACAAGCATTGAATGATCAATTTGCGTTGAAAACATATCCAACAGCGGATTCGCTCTCTTTGATGTGTTGCAGCCATCGTCATTTTCCATAGTTTTGTGTTCAGAATAATCAGCGAATGTTTGTCGATCATTTTGATTGTAACGCCTTGACGAGTCAACTGTTTGATACGCACCACCTTCATTTTCATCACCGCTTGGTTGGCTTGGAAGCATTTGACGCCCACTCATAGTTTTCTGCTTCTATTTAAACCAAATTTTTGTAAGCCTTAACCCAAAATTAGACAAATTTACGCTATAGTTTTGGCGTACACAATATCTTTGGCATTATTTTAAGCGTACTCACGGTTGATTTTGTTCAGTTACATATTATTAAGCTAAATAAATGTTTCGTTAAATTCTTAGCTTAACTGAAAATATTAATTGTATTCTGTAGAATGGATACACCAACCTATCACCAGTCAATGATAAATTTGCGTCCGCTTGTGACCTGTCAAATTGTTTTAAATGTAACTGTTATAACCGTTAATTTTAAAGAATTTACAGAAATTTTTCGTTTGTAATAGCTTTGGTGTTATTCCAGAAACTTATGTAAATTTGCAAACTTTCACAGTATGCAATACGTAAACCCTAGCTGGTGATAGGTGCCATTCATACATGCCACCACCAACCCTAAAAACGTAATTTTTTGGAAGGTTAAGCCACTCAGTGTCCCTCCTGGTTAATAATCAGAATCATAAAAATATGGCCTGAACTGAGGAAGATATTGCTATATTGTTAGATCGTTTGAATGCGTTCTTTTAAGTATTCTGTATTCGAAATACGAGTATATACATCCACAAAATTCAATATTCCAAGTAAACAAAAATGGTACCGTGTATAGATGAAAGATGTAAAACTGTAGTATATATAAGTATATTCCTAAGAATAAGCCTGTTCCACCGCGTATGAATTAGCTTTGAACTATTAGTCTATACCTAAGACTATGAAAAAAAGCTAGTCTAAAGCTTAGCCTTAAGAAATTAGAAGGTTTAATTTTATCATCTGCACGCGTTATCCTGAACAACACTTGCGCATATTTATCTGTACCGACTTACAGCGTTAGAACCAGCAAAACGTGGAATGTGAAAAAACTAAAACGCATACAAAAACTACAAGCGAACTTTGCTCGCGTATTCTATACAGTTTCGGGCGTACGGCACCATTGAAACATATGTAGTTGACAAGTAAATTGCCACAACACTAGAATGGTATGCGCCTAGGCAGGCCACGGCGCTAGACAGAGAGGGACCAGAAAACACACAGGACATAGAAAAGTCTAAAGTGTGTCTTAGTTGTTCTAGGAAAATAAAGTCTTTGCCGTACTATGCGTCAAAGTTGCCCGCAACAGCATGTTATGTGTTGCGTAATGACAAACAGCTGCTAGTTTTCAAATACGGTTATGTGCGCAAGATATAATTGCGAATCACTCACGTAGTAGACTAAAGGGCCCATATTCTCAAATGCGTATAACATCTATTACCAGTTAGCGATATGTTTCAAAACTAACGAACTCGTACGGTTGCAAATTTCTCAAATTAGCACATACGGCAAAGCGGATATGAAAAATGTGCTGAATTGTGAACCACTGAATTCATTGGTTTCAAAGTTACACAACTTATCACCAACTAGTGATGGGTGCTAAACACGTTTGAGAGTATCGGTAAAGGTTTTCAAATAAGACACTAAATCTTTCAGGCGGTCACTTATGCTTATATACTTAGGCTTGCACTTGGGCTTAGATTTACGCAGGGCTCACGTTATAATTGGGACACACCGAAACAATGTTCCTTCCGTGTTGACTCGTCGTCAACCCGCGATGTCAACACGAATTGTTGGAATCTAAATAGCGGATATGCCAACTAAATGTGAATGTCAATCATGACATTGGCTTATACAAACCACTGTTTTCAAGTGATCATCGTATATAAGTAGCCACATGTCAAATGACATTATGGCACATTAATGCGAGTATCTTATTTTATTCCAAAGTTCTAGCGAATATCGAATGATAAGGTCAATGAAATTTGAGTGCTCAAATAAAAGAGAAAATGAAGTAGAATATAAATGATTTTAAACACATCTATTGTATCCTACGTTTCGTTTCAGACGGAAATTTTCCCTAAATATGTTTCTAAATACAAGAAATTCAAATTTAATTCTAGTATCCTATGATATTCAAAACAATTTGACTGTTACTTCAGGTACGGAGGTACTTAAAAACATAACATATGACACTCAAAGACAATATTTCGAATGCCTTACAAACGGCGACTGTGCGTGAGGATGGTGGACCAGAACGCGGGTCGGGTAAAGAATTTCAGGCGCGGGTACGCCCGCGGGCACCCGCGACAAACTTTTAAGTTTTAAGGAGGAGAACCTACGCTATTGTTTTTCATTTCTGATCAGGTACTGCCCGTGCTTTCTATAGCCCGGTTTGAAATTTTGCTGTTTCTAGTAAACTTTTATTTGTAGTAAAATTCATTGAAGCTATATCTCAAAACTTCATTAAAGCGCGAATCTACAGTGATCTTTAAAATACTAATTCAAGTTCAAGCGCGGGAATAGGTGGGTCGTGGGTAGATCTTTATTGCGCAGGTATGCCCGAGGGTGAAAAATTCTTGTTTACATGGGTAAAGCACGGTTCGAATAAAAACTTCTTACCCACTTCACACTCTGGGACAGACAACTCAAATTTTTAAAGTTTGACTGCGGATTATACGCGCAGACAAGATGTTAACCGCGATTGTAATAGGGACAAAACGTATTGAGAGTAGCCCAAGTTTTAACGTGAATTCCGCATTTTAGCCTTAGATTTAGTCTTATCATTTGTCTTGGCCAAAATCTTTATTTTTGAAAACTGCAAAACATACGATCAAGTTTTCCTGAATAAGCATTATAATTTTTGGCCTATAACTTTAGCTTGTCTTATTTCGGTAGGGTGTTTTTGGTCAAAGGTGTGTGTACAAGCGAAATACCTGGAGGTCTCGAACTCTTTAAACAGGGATAGGAAAAAACTTTTGTGTGAGGTTATACTGTCTGGAATTTAAAATTTAACAACGCCTCTGTAATTATTTGGTGTTGCCTAGTCCTATTATTTTAATTAAAAAATTTTGGTTACGTGCTTACGTACTAAATTTTTCATATCGATGTGAAAAAATGTTTTATTATATCATTCTCTCCAAATTTATAACACTGATGACAGGTAAACACTTTTACAGGCAATAGAATAGCATGCTGGATTCCAGGGCAAACCCGGAGGATTGTGTCAGGCTACAACGTTGGTTCCGGTTGCTTAAGCGCCGGTTGCACCATGTCGGTTAAAAAGATTTGTTACTCGATTTTCTTAACAAATATGACTGCTGGTTAACGACAAAATTTGATCATATTTTGAAGTGTATGTTTCACGAATCATCATTTGCTAATAGGTCGTGTTTTGAACCAATTGAGACTCAATACTTATCCACTTTGCTGGTTTATAAACCTATTGGTGGCAAATCGGTTTCCCATACAGTTCAGAATATGCCTGTAATCTATATCCGCATCATAAAAGGTAACAATAACCACTAAAGGGTCTATTACCCACTCTCCCCATGCCTCCTGTTTCCGTGAAAATACAGTATACATTTTGTTCAATCAAAGATGACAGCAAAAGCACTAAGCAGTTTTCTTCGCAAGCATTCTCTCTATTGAGCAAACCTTTAGACGGCAAAACGCCTATATGATATATAGTCAGTTCTAAAATATATATGCGTACTAGATTGCGAGAACCTGAGACTCTGGTAAAGCTAAGGCAGCACATGGCATGCAAAATCTACTGGCGGCTGTACTCGCTCACTCAATATATGACAGAAGAAACGTTATATAAGAAAACTGATAACTGTTTTGAAATAATGTGAGAAATGACAACTAAGAAGATGAACTAAGACAAGTCTAAAGTATAGGTGCAAGAGCCAGAAACGCCGAAATAATTTAAGAAAAGGCGGCGACAGAAAAAAAGCACCTGTATATTTTTAAAACTGGAACCCCTGACATACGTTTTTGGGCAACGTTCCAGGTCAGTAGTAGAGAGTTTTTGAAAATATATAACCTGACCGTTGTACAAAAGAATTTGTACATATAGATTCATTGTCCAATTATATTAGTGTAAAAACGTATTTTTTATGGAATGCATTCAAGTACTGTTTACGCTTTGAGATTGCATACGTGTCGAGATGTGAAAGCGTTGGTTTGAAATCTCAGTACTTTAGAAAAGTTGTACATTTTTGCACCAAGGGCAACTAGTCACCATTGAAGCTGGAACGCTCTAAATACGTATTTTGGGCATCGTTCCAGCACAGTAGTAAAAAAAATACCGTTTGAAAATATGTAACTGGTCGTTCTTCAGAAGAATTTGCACAAAGATATTTATTGATATCTAAAAGTTTGTAAGCGCAAAGCGGTATTATTTTTATTTATCGAATCCTTTCAAGTAGCGTTCATAGATTAACATTGTATATTTTATGCAAAAGCATTTGTTTGTAAATTCAAGTACTTTAAAAAAAGTTGCACATAGATGTAAGTACGAATAAGTACTATTGTGCACTCCTGTCCAAATACCTAATATGGTATTAATTTAAAGTTTTTAGTAAATTTCTATGACATCTCTGTGTCCCACAAGTGTGATGGTGCCTGCATTCTGCAGCAAATTGTAAAACATACTGCGCTCAGGGCTGTTGCTATAAGCAAAAGATATTTCACCCGCTAGGCACCAACACTAGGTGAAATGACTAAAGGCACTAATTCTTGAAGTTAAATTAAATCAAAAATGGCTTTTGTAAGTGGTTACGAATCGGCCAGAAGAAAATTTAAACTTACCCGTGGTGTAATAAATATAGAACCTTGATTTATTAGCTACACGAAATTAAAATTTAAAATTTTCGAGGCATGCCATGTCTTGTGATCAGGGTGTAAACCGATAGCAAGAATATCGGAAACGGAAACGCATAGCGGTCAAAATAACGAAACGGGAAACGGATAATTAATTAAGTGTAAAGTATCAAAAAAGCTTCATTTTTTGCCAACAGAGTTGATTCATGCAAATATTCACCGCGTTTTCAATAATTTTAATGAAAAAACAGCCAATACACCGAAATTTTTTAGATTTTGAATGAATTTGGCAATTCTTATCTCTCATATCGAACAATTGCAGCATATTTGTAATAAAAAATTTACGAGTTATATAGGTGAAGTTTAACTAACTTGAGCATAAAAATAACAGAATTTTCGGCATTTCTATAACAGAAACGAAAACGGAAACGGACATCATGTTTTACCGGAAACGGAAACGGACACCAAGTTTTACCGGAAACGGATATCCGGTTCAAACTGCTTGTGACGTTTTAAAAGATTTTGATTTTTCTCTGTGAATTTTCGAAACCAAACCATTTTGAGCCCAATGTTACTTTAAAGATCCCAATCCAAATTATGAACCTATGAGCCTGCCAGGGTGCGACCGGATATCCGACTCAAACAAAAAATCGACATCCGGCTCCGGCGCTGGTTCCAGTGTTTTAATTTGCCGAATATTATTTTTAAAAAACTTCAAACAACTTATACCTTCATTCGTATTTATGCCAAGTAAAATTATCACATATAATGTAAATGTTTGGATAGTGACCGTGTACGTTCACATTCTTTACTCGGTTATAATGACGCTAGAAAATCACATATAGTTGACGACTGTTATTTTAGGGGCGTAACAGAATATATTTCGGCATATTTCTAATAATAACTTTAATCCAAGCCAGGGATGAGCTGAGACTGGCCATGAAAAGTCTCAGTCTCGGTCAACTTTCTGTCATCCCCGAAACAAATTAAATTTTCAAAATAAATTATTCCTAATGCTTTTTCGTGGTTTATTTGAGTTTCTTTATAGTTTTTGTGTATTTTCAGAATATCTGCTGTTGCGCAACTATGAAAATTCATTGATTCATAGCGAATTTTTTATTCATTAGGATAACTTGCTTCAACAGTGTTAACTTCTACTTTTTACAGGTCTACCAGCATTTGCTCGATCCTCGATTTCCAGTGTCTGTACTAAACCATCGAGACTCAGAAAACCGAAACCTGCCAAAGCCAAATACCGAGACTTGCCGAGACTCAGACCGAGACTCCCATCCCTGATTTTAGCTACCTCGGTTTAATAGTACCTACGGAAAACTAGATGCTCTTTAATAGAACACCGGCCAAACTAATATTGCAACTGAACGCAACGCTACAGAAATACAGAATACTATAATAGGGTCGCTGTTAAAATATTCCAAGATGCATCGGCGTGAGATGTTAAACTTTGTTAATAGATAACATGTTTGCCAATACAGTTTTTCTGGGAAACATGTCCACTTGCGCTTTAACCAACAGAGATATAAATGTTTTCCCTGCTGGTTAACCGTACGCTAAAAATCTCTGCTCACAATTCACAGTTTACCCAAGTCTAAAGTTCGCATTGCGTTATTTGATAATTATGAATACAACAATAATTGAAAACACAACAACAGCACTGGTATTCCAATCAGTTAAAAAAGCATTATTATCACCAGCTCAATACCCACAATAATTGATCGCACGTAGAAAACCACTCAGACCATATCCGTTATGTGTATCATTAATACAAGAATACCAGAATAGAAAACACGCTGTAATATCCTAGCAAGGATTTTTATCTTTAATAGATGAGCAACACCAATTACGACGGTATATTCCACGCATATATAAATTTGCGATCAAGAAAATGTGTTTCACAGCCAACATTCTGGTTTTAACAGAAATAAATTTTTGCCATGTCTTTAGAGGGCCATTGCCCCAAATGACACCCTCCATGACTAAACCTCCTTTGTCCATAATTCTATGACATTTGTGTACAAAGCTAGTAATAATCATATACACATGCGCTGTTTCCTCAGCCATAGAAACCATGTGACTGAGGTGCGTCTAATGAGTGATAGACGCTAAGGTAATTCATGTGAAGATAACGGTGTGACCGATGTACGCATTTAAAATATACACTGCAGAAAATGACTAGGTATATATCGTTAAAACCTCTCATGCCTACAAAGAAAAAATCCATAGAAATAATTATTGGAGAGTTAACTTCCCTTAACCCCTGCAATTTTACAATCTTGAATATGTTTTATTCATGAAAGGATACAGTTGATGATAGAAACAATGTGTAAAAAAACAAAGGAATTATATATGTGACAATGCTTGCTGATGTACTCAAATAGGTTGTGCAAACTTAACTGGAGTACCAAATAGGTTGTGGTCTTGTTAATTCTGTATGATTATTGTCAAGTAAAATGCATAACATTTAAATTAAGTCATAATTAATGATATGTCAATTTTGTCGTAGGAACTAAAATTTTAGTAGCTTCTTGCACTAACGGCCCAAATTCTTCTCGATACACCACTGGTACGTAACTAAATATCTCATAAATTTGACTGTTGCATCCTGGGTTGTAGCCAAGAGTTAATTTGGAAATGGTTTAACCTTATGTAATAATTTTTTTCGAGCGAACGTAGCGGTCGAAAAATATTTTGCCTCTGTATAAGTGATTATTTGGGTTCCTCTGGAAGTTTCATTAGGGAATACATTCCAACCCCGCACTTAACAGGCCAGTGTTTAGGCGCCTCGTTTTCCATGTTTTGCCCTACTTGTTGCGATTAAGCTTAGCTTTAACCTTAAGAATAGGCTCAGGTTAATGTTACATCTGTAAAAATAGCAGACTAGTACTTAACTCGAAGAAGTTTTTTACATTCATAACAGATGTATGTATGTATGTATGTGCTATCACAGCTTTGAGAGGCACCTTTGAACTTAGGTGCGCGTATTTCTAATTAATTATCTAAACAGCATCGTTAAAACTATTTCGTGCATTAATATATTTTACTGTTAAACTTGTTAAATTTGGTTTGAACCTAGAATTTGACCTTACAAATATCTGAATGAGAGACATTTTGTCATTGCCCGACTATAAACAACTGGATGCTCGAACCCGAGGACTCACGTGTCTTAACAAAACTCTGTGTTGCACGTGCGCGCATGATTGCATACAGTTTGGTGCACTTCTGTAAAAATTTGGACGATGTATCTAGAAACACTTCTCTGTGCATAGGTAGTTTTAAAATGGGGTATCTTCAAAAGTAGAATTTTATGCTTTTAGAATGACAGTGCTGATACTATACACACAATAATCACAATTCCATACTTACTGGGATAATGATTTGTCACAAACTACAGCAACCAACAGCTGTTTTGTCCAGTCTGTTGTTAAGGGTTTCGTGCCACTCAATACAGGTTTTTCCAGCTTCAATTTAAGTATCCGCCTAATAATAGAACACGGGGGAGGGGTTAAGAAGTGGACACTGCACACCAGGACACACTAGCCCGCTGTAAAAGGTTTAATTTCGCTTTTAAACGTCGTGGAATCTCCGTATGTGATACTTGAAATTTCCTCCCACCGTTTGGGCCGGCTACTTTCCTGATAACACGACACAGGAACCGTTTGCCTTCACTGGAAAAGATTCATCTACGCTTGTAAATACTTCAAGATCACCCGACTCCTATGCCGATTTCATTAAAATAGTGTATGATATGGATAAAGGAACGAATAACGCACAATCTTGGCTAGTTTATAAAGTCCAAATACTAATTTAGTACCACGGCAATATCTTATATTCTATTAAAACTGCATTTAAAGTGTCAATACTCTCTCGGCACACTGCGCTGCCAACAGGCACTGCAGTGTAAATTTCAGTGAGTTAATTAATCAACCCAGACGGAAAGTTAGTTATTTCTGAGTTAATAACAGGAAACTTTAACTCACTCTGAGTTGAATTGATTATCACACTGAGTTGATTAAAATCCGGGAAAGTTGATTAATTAAATCAGATTGGGTTATAAAAACTCACAATTATAAATTCTGATAGTCCTAACTCAGACTGAGTGACTCAATTCAATCTGAGTTGAAATCAACTCACTGAAATTTAGAGTGTGACGATGCACATTACTAGTTTCAATATCGCTTGCTTATAGTATAGTTTGTCTTTGTCCTAGAAACAAGGTGGGTGAAGCTTTGATTTGACATACACACTAAAACTTTTAATGTTTCGTCTTCATTGCGTATCGTATATTTTTTCGCGTACTCAACTAGCGCAAGGTTCCTCATAGTATACTCTACGTGGAAAACGATTAAAAGCACAATTTTAGTCAAACCTAAAATTATTAACCGGTGAGTTTAACCAGTACCGCTGTAAACCGTTAGATACCAACCAAAACCTAAAACCAGGTTTTACTGGCATTCTCTTGTGAATGAGAATATAAAGAACGGACCGGACCGCAAAAAGCTATAGTTATTTTTTTGCCATGTGTAGGACAAACTAGTTCAGTCTAACTTAGTCACAAACACACGCCTTGTGAGTAGTGGCGTGGAAAGCTTAAGACTTTAAAAATAACACAGCCCTACTACAAAACACACAAACCGCTCGGGTTATTACATTCTTAAACGTACAGAGCTAAGAGAACCGAAGTTCAGTATATACCAGACTTAAAATTTGGGATTTGAGTGCTAATAGCATTCACGTATATTTATATATAGTTTGTGTGTAAAACAAATTGTCTCTCAGCTAACGTGCATTTTACTCAAAAATTAGTTAAATCACTGGAAAAGGACACGGCCGCTTTGACCCCCTTTGGCAGTACCGCCGGATCCGTGTGCAGTTTCTACGATCGGTTTAGACTGGTTTAATATTGTACGCAGGAACGTTGAAAAATGAACCGGCATAAACGGTTAGAAATTGAGATGACGTCAGTTGAAAAGACCGTTTGTTAAAGTGAACTATGACATTTAGTGGTGGTTAGGGCTTTGAGAAAATTCAGTTTGATCTCTAGCAGCCAACAGGTTATTTTAAAGCCTGTCAAAGCTCCCTCAAGGAATAAACAACGGGAGAGGTATGTCCTTTGTGCACATGTCTCAGTAGTTGTATTGTAAGCCTCTTCTGTAATTTTAGACGTTTTATTCACATGAAAACTTCCCAATTATTTAAAAAGTATTGGCATCATAGGTAATTTGTCGCTCTATTTAAAGAATCAACTAGCATTGGCTAAAATTTGACTTTTTCGTAATATACAACCAATAACAGTTAAAGATCTATGTGCAATCGCAGTTGTGTTTCAATTTAATTTTTAGTACCGTATGTTTGTCAGACTCCAAGCGTCTAATTTTCACACTCCGCGCATGAGCCAAAGTAAAGCCCTATTCACACGTGTAAGTTTTTGCTGCGAGAATTTGCAGCTGAAAATTGCACGCAGAACTTGCATTTCTTCATCAGCCAATGAGAAAGCGGCTGCAATATAATTCAGAAAACTTGCACAGTTATTGACACATGTGAACTAAATTACTAGCATGAATTTTTGATGAATTATTTGCAGCTGCCAGTTTTTCGAGCGGGATTTTGGACAAAACTTGCAAGTGCAAGTTGCAGCTGCAAGTTCTCGCAGCAAAAACTTGCAAATAGGGTTTAGCGATGCCCATAGCAGAGAAATATATTCAGAATTTTTAGGCAATTGTTTCATAATAGCTAAAAATTGTTTATCAAATTGTTATATATAATTTTTTTTCAGGGTTATTGTTAAATTAATATTGAAAACCTACGTACAATAACAAAAATTACTGTTCAAATGCAGCTTTTCCTAAAAGTATTCCCGAAATATACAGAAGTTTTCTAAAATTATGAAAAATATTATTTTGTAGATCAGTTTCTGTACATCTGACAAATTTCAAGTAATATTTCTAAGTGATGCTATGAAGTATGTTCATGTTAAACGTGGGTTTTTTGTAATTTTCGTATGCTTTAAGATTAAAGGATATCCTCACTTATGGTTTGGATCAGACATTAGCAGAAGTTTGCCAAAAGAATAGGTACTGTGATTCCAAGTGAAACAAATATGTTCACAAAGGTGTAAACGCATAGTAAATATAACGGAAACGGAAAAGAAAACGGATATCGATCAAAATAACGGAAACGGAAACGGATATTGAAGTTTTAAAGTTTTAAAGATGGTTTATTTTTCTGCCGACTCAATTCTTAAGGCGCCACGCTTTTTACCGGAAACGGAAACAAATATCCGGTTACAACCAGATATCCACAGAATGCAGGTTTTCTGAACACAACCCTACCGAAATACTGAGAAAATGATACAGCGTAGAAACACTAGGTTTTTCAGTTTAAAAACTTTATTGTTGGTGCAAAATTTAGCACGAAATGGTTTCAAATTACACAAACCTATAAAATAAGCCTAACGAGACTTTTCGGAACTGTGATTGAAAAAGTTTTTTTTGCTAAAAGATAACTTCGACAGCACAAGTTGAATCGAGTGCTTAATGAACTATGTATAAAGTACTTGCACACAAAAGGCTTTAGCGACAAACTCGAATACCTGGGCGGTGATGGATAATTTCTTTTTGCAAGAATCAATTTTTAAAATTTTTGCTTTCAGATTTTAGTTGACATATATAGAGCATAATTTTCATGAGCTTCACCGTGTGACTCGATTCTGAGACATGAAATAGTTATAAGTTAAACTTAGACTAATTATAGGAAAAATTATTCCGTGTATAAAAGACACTTCATTTTTCCAACATTCAGTGTGAAATTATTAACGTTGCTTGCGTCACAAGTTTGGCGTTTAGTTTATTAATTATATTTCTAACCTGTGCTTATCAGAAAATAGTAACAGCGTTTTTATTGTCAAATTTGCTAAAACTTGTCGAAACAACCCATTGTTGCAGTAATTTTTGCTTTAAATAGTTTTGATAAAAGCAAAAACAATGTTAGTTATTGCGTGATCGCCCTGGTATTAATGTTTGTTTAAAAGCTTTAAGTGAAGGTGCAGTTTTATGCAAAAACCGATTTTCCGCATCCTTCAAGATTAATGTTTTAAGTTTTTAGCAGGCTGTAAACAGAAAGTAAAAATAATGGAACCGGAAAACGGATTTTTTAGTTTAAAAGTTTACAAGATGTTTCGTTTTTTGTAATATAATCAGAGTATGCAATTACAAATGACCAGGCGTTCTAAAATTTTATAGAAAAACCACTGTGTTCTCAGTGTCCCAAAAATTTATATAATTTTTAATGAATATTGCTATTTTTAATTAAAATCCAGCTGTTGTGGCATATCTGTGTAGCTAAAAATTACCGGTGCTGGAAATCAATCAAACTTGGCACAGCCAAAAGTGATGCCGGAGCTGAAACGAAACTAGGTAGTTAAAGGCGATGTTTAATTTGCATTTTTAGCAAAAATTTGTAATGTATAATATAAAAACTTTGGTTCTGGTACTTTTAGGAAATCCCGACAATTTTCTGTTTGAAACTGTACCAAGTACAACAAAAACGCTCAATGATACAATTTTTATAAAACTAAGGAAAACTTCGCTGTCTAAAATGTCAGAACCTTTGGAAAAGTTTTACCGGAGCCGGAGCCGGAGCCGAAGGCACACCTACGGTTGTTCCAAGATTGGACCGATTGGACATTTGCAAAATGTCTTGCACTGCGGATCAATAAGTTCCAAGCCGTTATTATCAATGCTCGGAAGCTCTATACTTTATCAAGCGTGTTTATAGCAAACACTTCGATATTTTATAAAACGCGGAACTATGAACAATTTTTATCGAAAATATCTGAAGTACGACAAGATATGTGAGAGGATGCATTCAAGAATCCGTAGCTGAATTTATTGATGTCTTGTAATCTTCGCATGTTTGGTTTTTTATTGCTTTTTAGAACTCATCTGTGCTGCTAATGTAAACGACCTCAGGATCGCAGATGATGTAAAAGTCTAACTAACCTTTACGTATTTTCCCCTGAATTTAATACCGAAATTGCATCTGGGTTCTAGCTCCCTTCGCTCGAGACATTTCCTGTATTGTTGAGGTTTTAGCTGGTTGCGTGCCACGTATTTCCTTTACGTACTCTTCCGAAATGACGCACTGCAAGCTATGACTCTTCGTTGGGATTTATACAAAGCTATGTTTGGCTTGCTGGTCGCTGCGTTTGCGGAGATTTTTCAAATGGTATTCATGTTGAGCACGGTAAAGTCCAGCCCACATAACTATATATACATATGCATAACGTTTAACATATTCCTGATTCCGTCAGTGAAAATTGATCAGAAATTTTTGAATTCGCCTCTGATAGTGAACCCAACGTGTATTTTGTTCAGAACTTGGGCCAATGTAAATAACAAGGGTTGAACAGTATTATAAGCATACTCCTAAGCTTACGCCTAAGCCTAAGCCTAAGCCTAAACGTAACAATGAACATATTCCTAAGCGTAAGCCTAAGCATAAACAAAGCGTAAAAATTAATGAAACGCTAAAGCTTACTCTATTGCAGTGCCACAGAAAAACGTTCCGCCCGATCTTTACATGGACCAGAACTTGGACCATTCCACTTTTTAAAACGTGCGGTTACGCCGCTGGCTTGATGACAATATTAAAACCGAGTATAGCTACTGCACCCACATAGTGAACGGTTTTTAAACAAGCGATTTTTTGCATATACGCCTAATTTTACATAAATATTGAGAACCTTCGAATATAAACGAACGTTAATTAAATTCAAAAGTTACAAGACCTCTCGCCAAAGTAAGAAATGATGCTATACACCTCTGTGAATGAGTGTTGTGGTTTCTCATTAATAACATGTCCAATTAACGGACATTGGCTGAAATAGTAAAATCGTTTTTATAAACACGCATTATGAACTCAAGTTGTTTTTTCATTGCAAAGTCAGAACTCGAAACTCAAAACTATGCCATGTTTTGGCAACTTCCATTGATTTGGCAAACCGAAATCTTAATCGTAAATTTTTAATGTATGCCAAAGCTATAATCAGGTGAAGTTCGGACTTCAGAACTCCATTTTAATAATATCTCTGGCGACCATTTCATTTATTGGTTAAATTGCAATTTGCAATGTTTGTTTCTTTCAAACAATTGCGGATCCATGGACCACCCCGGCCGTGCCCCCGCCAACAGGATATCAACACAATTTATTGTGGGACTCAGGTTAACAGATGCGCACGCAGAAGAAATGTGAGAAATGCAATGTCAACCGCAAATGGGACAAACCGGTTGATAGAAAAACCGCCGAAGTTTGTAAATGCGTCTGGCTTATTGCTAGTGTTGTGTCGCCGGCCAGCAGGCCAGCCAGTAATTGCTTATTACTGACAAAGCTAAAAACTTTGTATACGGTAATTTGTCTTCTGTTAAAGCTTATTCAATACTACCGAACTTGGTCTAAGTTAACGTATATTTCACAGCGAGGTCGTTTCGTGTTGATTTATTGAGCCTAAAATGATTGGTATACCTTATAAAAACGTATCGATATAAATATCATAAAAACGTTTGATAATTTTATGGTGGCCGCCGACCGGCCAGATAGTTGAAAAAGGTACTAAAAACAGTTTTGGAGTAGGGCGTACCGTGTGCTGTCTTCGCTGGTTAAAGCATGTGAAGATTATTTAAGCTTTAACCCAAAAATGTGAGCTACTCAACTTCCAACAAAAATTCGCGCTGCGCGCAAAGTGTGATTCTTTTTTAACATGGGTTCACTTTTTAAAACTTATGAAACTGTTTTGGAACGTCACAGCAATCATAAACGCGCGTGAGCTCGGATATCCTCAGATTAAACGCCGGAAATTATGAGTCCCCCTCTGCGTTGCGGCCGCCGCCCTAGAGTTTGGGGGAACCTCCACCCAGTATGCTCCGGCGCTGGGGTTACTCTCCCACAAAGCAAAACTAATGCAAAAAATTTTTCTTTTACAACTTTGCATGAAAAAGAACATGGGAATTGTGCAAGCGGAGGGATAGGTGGAAATGGAATATATCCTCTACGTTACTGAAACATAGCCCGTATCCAAGAGGTTACAAAGTTTCTTATACATGAGGCGTTATGCCGTTTTGTTTCTGATAAGCTCAGTTGAACGGTCGTACTCTTTCATATTCATTTTTCATGGAATAATTCGTAGTTTGCCTGTGAATTCATGTACACGATCCGCATTGTGTTGAACAAAACTGAGTTTGTTACCAGTTACATTTTGCCCCCTTGTGAAATTCTGGATCCGACACTGCTTAAAAACAAACGTTTGTTTATAGCATTGCAACCAAATATTTTATGAAGTTGATTTCAGCGTCAAAGTCAGTTTAAATAAAAATAATATGATCGCAAATACTTTGACGAGCGCTCTAATATTGGGTGTCATTGTTGCGGCGGTAAGAAAATATTCAGTTCGGTATACAAATTGCACTCTATGAATGTTTGTAAATGCTAGTCTTAGCCAAAGCCCAATTTTGTTGAACTATATTGTCCGCTGCATTTATTATGTGATTAACCTTAGTTTTTCTTTTTATTTATGCAGTGATTTTTCTTATGTTTGGTCCACAACTTTAAGGATTTTAAGAAGCTCAGGGAACTTTTGAAGTTTGAATACTCTGTTATTCGAGCTTTGCGTTCGAAATTCGTGTTTGGATATTCGAATTAAATAAAAGCTACATGAAAGTCATATATAAAATAGTTTGTATCCGCTAAACCTGTTACAAGTTTTTCTAAGAAAACGGTCGTCACTAAAATTTGACTAATTAGTGCCCAAAACTGGCACCGATTGAAAATAAGTCTTTGTCGCAAAAGACTTGACAAATCGTCTTTAAAACTTGATATTTAATGTAAATAAATATTGGACCGTTTTAAATACAAGGCAATAAAACTTTAAGCTTCGCTTTTCAGGGATCAGGAGTGCAGGTTGTTTTATGTTTCTTAGTCTAGAAACAAAATTGTTTTTAGAATATTCAAATTGCTCAAAACAAAGAACTTGCTCAAAAGAATGAACCTGAGCGCATAGATTCAAAGATAAACGAACCAGCAGTTGTATGTCCAGATCACCAATCGCAATGTCCAAGCGGAACAACTTGCTGCAAAACACATGACCTGTATTACGGATGTTGTCCTATGCCAAATGCCACATGCTGCAGCGATATGGTGCATTGTTGCCCGCATGGTTATACGTGCGACTTAAGCAAGGGGACGTGTAATCAAAAAGTAAGTATAAAAGCAGTCATTTTTTCTGTTTTTGTTTTTTAAATACGTCCGATTAGTTTTCCGCAAAAGTCTTCATGGGTATTTTAAAATAAGATGTGTTTTCAATCGTGGACTTTTAAGCCTGTTGTAGTTGTGTTTTGCAGCTATCACAAATTGCCATTGTGTATATGCATTTCCATTTATTACCATAGTTTTACATTCAAGATAAAAAGTGTAGTGTAATCGCAAATTTTAACTTGTCAAAATTGATATTTTGTTTTAGGGATTTCCATCCATTACTATGGTTCCAAAGTTTAAGGTAAGAAATTTTATTGCATTATTTCAAATATTCAATTAGTAAAAAATGCATAACACTTTGTTTAAAAGTTAATATACAAGAAAGAATATTCAAATCAAACGAAAGTGTAATTTCTAAGCAACGTTTTATAAAAATGTAATTACCCTTGGTGTAGCATGGTGACTTTGGTTTCTGAGGTCAGCAGAGCTGCTTTACATTCTATTTCTAAGTCTGAAAATAACACTGTTTATAGAGCACCCATGTTGCTCAAAAGAAGGAAGCTGAGCGCATAGATTCAAAAGTAAACGAACCAGCGGTTGTATGTCCAGATCACCAATCGCAATGTCCAAGCGGAACAACTTGCTGCAAAACACATGACCTGTATTACGGATGTTGTCCTATGCCAAATGCCACATGCTGCAGCGATATGGTGCATTGTTGCCCGCATGGTTATACGTGCGACTTAAGCAAGGGGACTTGTAATCAAAAAGTAAGTATAAAAGCAGACATTTTTTCTGTTTTTACTTTTTAAATACGCCCGATTAGTTTTCCGCAAAAGTCTTCATGGGTTTTTTAAAATAACATGTGTTTTCAATCATGGACTTCTTAGCCTGTTGTAGTTGTGTTTTGCAGCTATCACAAATTGCCATTTTGTATATGCATTTCCATTTATTACCATAGTTTTACATTCAAGATAAAAAGTGTAGTGTAATCGCAAATTTTAACTTGTCAAAATTGATATTTTGTTTTAGGGATTTCCATCCATTACTATGGTTCCAAAGTTCAAGGTAAGAAATTTTATTGCATTATTTCAAATATTCAATTAGTAAAAAATGCATAACACTTTGTTTAAAAGTGAATATACAAGAAAGAATATTGAAATCAAACGAAAGTGTAGTTTCTAAGCAACGTTTTATAAAAATGTAATTACCCTTGGTGTAGCATGATGACTTTGGTTTCTGAGCTCACCAGAGCTGCTTTACCTTCTATTTCTAAGTCTGAAAATAACACTGTTTCTAGAGCACCCTTGTTGCTCAAAAGAAGGAACCTGAGCGCATAGGTTCAAAGATAAACGAACCAGCGGTTGTATGTCCAGATCACCAATCGCAATGTCCAAGCGGAACAACTTGCTGCAAAACACATGACCTGTATTACGGATGTTGTCCTGTGCCAAATGCCACATGCTGCAGCGATATGGTGCATTGTTGCCCGCATGGTTATACGTGCGACTTAAGCAAGGGGACGTGTAATCAAAAAGTAAGTATAAAAGCAGACATTTTTTCTGTTTTTGTTTTTTAAATACGCCCGATTAGTTTTCCGCAAAAGTCTTCATGGGTTTTTTTTAAATATGATGTGTTTTCAATCATGGACTTTTTAGCCAGTTGTAGTTTTGTTTTGCAGCTATCACAAATTGCCGTTTTGTATATGCATTTCCATTTATTACCATAGTTTTACATTCAAGATAAAAAGAGTGGTGTAATCGCAAATTTTAACTTGTCAAAATTGATATTTTGTTATAGGGATTTCCATCCATTACTATGGTTCCAAAGTTCAAGGTAAGAAATTTTATTGCATTATTTCAAATATTCAATTAGTTAACAAAAAATGCATTACACTTGGTTTAAAAGTGAATATACGAAAAAGAATATTCAAATCAAACGAAAGTGTAATTTCTAAGCAACGTTTTATAAAAATGTAATTACCCTTGGTTTAGCATGATGTCTTTAGTTTCTGCGTTCAGCAGAGCTGGTTTACCTTATATTTCTAAGTCTGAAAATAACACTGTTTATAGAGCACCCTTGTTGCTCAAAGGAAGGAACCTGAGCGCATAGATTCAAAGATAAACAAACCAGCGGTTGTATGTCCAGATCACCAATCGCAATGTCCAAGCGGAACAACTTGCTGCAAAACACATGACCTGTATTACGGATGTTGTCCTATGCCAAATGCCACATGCTGCAGCGATATGGTGCATTGTTGCCCGCATGGTTATACGTGCGACTTAAGCAAGGGGACGTGTAATCAAAAAGTAAGTATAAAAGCAGTCATTTTTTCTGTTTTTGCTTTTTAAATACGCCCGATTAGTTCTCCGCAAAAGTCTTCATGGGTTTTTTAAAATAAGATGTGTTTTCAATCATGGACTTTTAAGCCTGTTGTAGTTGTGTTTTGCAGCTATCACAAATTGCCATTTTGTATATGCATTTCCATTTATTACCATAGTTTTACATTCAAGATAAAAAGTGTAGTGTAATCGCAAATTTTAACTTGTCAAAATTGATATTTTGTTATAGGGATTTCCATCCATTACTATGGTTCCAAAGTTCAAGGTAAGAAATTTTATTGCATTATTTCAAATATTCAATTAGTAAAAAATGCATAACACTTTGTTTAAAAGTGAATATACAAGAAAGAATATTGAAATCAAACGAAAGTGTAGTTTCTAAGCAACGTTTTATAAAAATGTAATTACCCTTGGTGTAGCATGATGACTTTGGTTTCTGAGCTTACCAGAGCTGCTTTACCTTCTATTTCTAAGTCTGAAAATAACACTGTTTCTAGAGCACCCTTGTTGCTCAAAAGAAGGAACCTGAGCGCATAGGTTCAAAGATAAACGAACCAGCGGTTGTATGTCCAGATCACCAATCGCAATGTCCAAGCGGAACAACTTGCTGCAAAACACATGACCTGTATTACGGATGTTGTCCTATGCCAAATGCCACATGCTGCAGCGATATGGTGCATTGTTGCCCGCATGGTTATACGTGTGACTTAAGCAAGGGGACGTGTAATCAAAAAGTAAGTATAAAAGCAGTCATTTTTTCTGTTTTTGTTTTTTAAATACGCCCGATTAGTTTTCCGCAAAAGTCTTCATGGGTTTTTTTAAATAAGATGTGTTTTCAATCATGGACTTTTTAGCCTGTTGTAGTTTTGTTTTGCAGCTATCACAAATTGCCGTTTTGTATATGCTATTTCCATTTATTACCATAGTTTTACATTCAAGATAAAACGAGTGGTGTAATCGCAAATTTTAACTTGTCAAAATTGATATTTTGTTATAGGGATTTCCATCCATTACTATGGTTCCAAAGTTCAAGGTAAGAAATTTTATTGCATTATTTCAAATATTCAATTTGTTAACAAAAAATGCATAACACTTGGTTTAAAAGTGAATATACGAAAAAGAATATTCAAATCAAACGAAAGTGTAATTTCTAAGCAACGTTTTATAAAAATGTAATTACCCTTGGTTTAGCATGATGTCTTTAGTTTCTGCGTTCAGCAGAGCTGGTTTACCTTATATTTCTAAGTCTGAAAATAACACTGTTTATAGAGCACCCTTGTTGCTCAAAGGAAGGAACCTGAGCGCATAGATTCAAAGATAAACAAACCAGCGGTTGTATGTCCAGATCACCAATCGCAATGTCCAAGCGGAACAACTTGCTGCAAAACACATGACCTGTATTACGGATGTTGTCCTATGCCAAATGCCACATGCTGCAGCGATATGGTGCATTGTTGCCCGCATGGTTATACGTGCGACTTAAGCAAGGGGACGTGTAATCAAAAAGTAAGTATAAAAGCAGTCATTTTTTCTGTTTTTGCTTTTTAAATACGCCCGATTAGTTCTCCGCAAAAGTCTTCATGGGTTTTTTAAAATAAGATGTGTTTTCAATCATGGACTTTTAAGCCTGTTGTAGTTGTGTTTTGCAGCTATCACAAATTGCCATTTTGTATATGCATTTCCATTTATTACCATAGTTTTACATTCAAGATAAAAAGAGCGGTGTAATCGCAAATTTTAACTTGTAAAAATTGATATTTTGTTATAGGGATTTCCATCCATTACTATGGTTCCAAAGTTCAAGGTAAGAAATTTTATTGCATTATTTCAAATATTCAATTAGTTAACAAAAAATGCATAACACTTGGTTTAAAAGTGAATATACGAAAAAGAATATTCAAATCAAACGAAAGTGTAGTTTCTAAGCAACGTTTTATAAAAATGTAATTACCCTTGGTGTAGCATGATGACTTTGGTTTCTGCGTTCAGCAGAGCTGGTTTACCTTATATTTCTAAGTCTGAAAATAACACTGTTTATAGAGCACCCTTGTTGCTCAAAGGAAGGAACCTGAGCGCATAGATTCAAAGATAAACGAACCAGCGCTTGTATGTCCAGATCACCAATCGCAATGTCCAAGCGGAACAACTTGCTGCAAAACACATGACCTGTATTACGGATGTTGTCCTATGCCAAATGCCACATGCTGCAGCGATATGGTGCATTGTTGCCCGCATGGTTATACGTGCGACTTAAGCAAAGGGACATGTAATCAAAAAGTAAGTATAAAAGCAGACATTTTTTATGTCTTTGCTTTTTGAATACGCCCGATTAGTTTTCCGCAAAGTCTTCATGGGTTTTTTAAAATAAATGTGTTTTAATCATGGACTTTTTAGCCTGTTGTAGTTATCTTTTGCAGCTATCAAAAATTGCCGTTTTGTATATGCATTTCCATTTATTACCATAGTTTTACATTCAAGATACAAAGAGTGTAGTGTAATCGCAAATTTTAACTTGTCAAAATTGATATTTTGTTTTAGGGATTTCCATCCATTACTATGGTTCCAAAGTTCAAGGTAAGAAATTTTATTGCATTATTTCAAATATTCAATTAGTTAACAAAAAATGCATAACACTTGGTTTAAAGGTGAATATACGAAAAAGAATATTCAAATCAAACGAAAGTGTAATTTCTAAGCAACGTTTTATAAAAATGTAATTACCCTTGGTGTAGCATGATGACTTTAGTTTCTGCGCTCAGCAGAGCTGGTTTACCTTATATTTCTAAGTCTGAAAATAACACTGTTTCTAGAGCACCCATGTTGCTCAAAACAAGGAACCTGAGCGCATAGATTCAAAAGTAGACGAACCAGCGGTTGTGTGTCCAGATCACCAATCGCAATGTCCAACCGGAACAACTTGCTGCAAAACACATGACCGGTATTACGGATGTTGTCCTATGCCAAACGCCACATGCTGCAGCGATATGGTGCATTGTTGCCCGCATGGTTATACGTGTGACTTGAGCAAAGGGGCGTGTAATCGACAAGTAACTAAAACCGGGGCATGTTTTAGGTGTTCTTTGTTTTTAAAATACGTCCCATTACTTTTCCTCAAGCGTCTTCATGGAGTTATTT